>JAAEAF010014397.1:0-217391 GCA_011037195.1 Triatoma infestans | reverse complement strand
TGAGGCGGCAAATGTCCTTCCTGAGTGTCAGTCTGGGTTCCGTGCGCATCGTGGCTGCATTGACAACATCTTCACTCTTAACTCAATTATCCAGCTCAATCTGCGCAGAAAGTCCACAACTCTGTATGTTGTGTTTGTTGATTTTATGCGTGCCTTTGACTCAGTCTGTCATTCCCTGTTGTGGAGCAAATTGTTTTCACTGGGACTGAGTGGGAAATTTATTAGGATCGTTTGTCATCTATATGAGAATGCAGTGATGAGAATCAAATGTGGGGAACGTTTGACTGACGACATAAAAATTACACAGGGTGTTTTGCAGGGAGAAACTCTCAGCCCTATACTGTTCTCACTTTTTATAAGTAATATGGAAGAATTCTTCAGGTCTAATGGTGCCTTTGGTATCAACTTAAGTCCGGGTTGTGATGTTTTTCTGCTTATGTATGCTGACGACTTGGTAATTATTGCTGACTCCCTTACAGACGCGCAGAAGAAAATGGACTTACTGCATAAATATTGTCAAGTTAATTGCCTGAAAGTTAATATAAATAAGACAAAGCTTTTAAAGATATATAGAGGTAGACCTAAAAAGACCCGCAAATTATATTATAATAATCAGGAACTGACAGAGGTGTCGGAATACAATTATCTTGGCTTACTTTTTAGTAACTCTGGTCTTTTTAACCGAGCCATAAAGGTATTTTCCTGTAGGAATAAGTTATCGATTGGAACGGTGCTTGGTATTTGTGCCAAAACTAAAGTAAGATCCTGGGAAGCAAGACAAAAACTGAATGAGGCCATAAGTTTGAGCTCTTTGTTGTACGCTGCGCCAGTCTGGGCACATGACTTCATTGAACAATTGGAAGCCTATCAGCTATCATTTTATAAAAGATTGTTGCAACTCTCTAATACCACTCCCCACAATATGGTCAGGTTAGAGGTTGGCTCACAACATATAGGTGTTACTAATCTTAAGCTCATCTTTAAATGGATCCTAAAGATTTTAAAAATGGATTATTCTCGTTACCCGAAACTTTGCTTCACAAAATTGTTGAATCTCGATAACGTGGAAACTGCTCCGGGGAAGTATAACTGGATATCGCGATTTCGTCAATTGTTGGAGGGTATCGGAGCGTTTGACCCATTATTGTTTAGCGACCCCGTTAAAATTAAAACACAACTACCTCTTATTTTGGTAAAATTTAGCAACTCTGTTAAACTAAGAGACCTGGATTGTGTAAACCAACGTTCCTACAATTTATTTTATAGAAACATAGTCACTATACAGCAATTTAATAGTTATCTTCATTATAGCATCCCCATCGCTTTCCTTAGAACACTGGCTCAGTTACGTACCTCTGGCAAATATACTGTCAAATTAACATATAATAATTGCACCGTGAGATTGGATCCTCAAATTAATTGCTCGATATGTAATCTACAAAAACCAGAGAATTTATTTCATTTTTTAATTGAATGTCCTATGTATCATTCGGCTAGGTTGCATTATTTGCCAATGTACTCGAATTGTAATGAAGGTAATTTTTACTCAATTCATGTGTCGCCCAGTATCAGTGAAATTAAAAATATTACTTATTTTGTTCGAACAGCTCTGAAGATAAGAGCGTTTATTTGTAATGAGTAACTTTAATTTATTTTTTCTCTAGATGATTTTGTAATTCCTTTTCTTTCTATTATATAATTTTATCTAATTTCTTTCTATAAAAAAAAAATTTGTTTTAATATTTGAAATGAATTTGTGTTGTTTATATGTATATGTAACTCAAACTCACTGTAATGGTCTTATGACTTAAATACAGAATTTTTTCATTCATTCATTCATTCATTCATTCATTCATTCACAATGTACAGGATTCATTGAAATTGTGAAAACAGTGTCAATAGAAATTATGATATAAGAAGTCATAAAATATGGGATGTGCAAAATTGTTAATGTGAAAGAATTCGTTGAGAAAATCTCCTCTACAAGACAATAGATTTCTCAAGGGCTACAACAAGAATGCAGTATTTTTCAAGTGGTAATCTCCTACAAGGATGATGATACATTAAAGAAGGGAAAATAAGTACACTACAGGGGTTTGCAAAAAGGGATACTCAAGAACGTTTATTTGTTGCGTTATTGCTGGTGCATAGTCACTCCTTCTTCTTCTTCCATTATTTTTATATTCCCCTTTTCACATCTTTTCTTTTGTAAAGTCACATCCCTTGAGTTTCTATTTCTTTTGTGTTCAATATTCATTGCTGGTCGATTATTAAAATAAAAGTTGAATCTTTTTAAAGAGCAATTAAAAATTATTTCCAGTTAAATTATTTTTTTTTTTTTATAATAAAACATAATTAATGACATTTATTGATCTTCCTTTCGTTATGCGATGGAAGCAAGAAGCAGGAATTATTTAAAAATATCAATTAAGAGAAATAATTGGACAGTTGGCTGGTACAAGGGACGATGAACTGTTAGTGAAAGACAAATCTCTAGTCCAACACTATTGTAAAGAAATCAATGGTATGAGGTGAAGCTAGTATATATAAGAGAAAAAAAGTGAAAGGATATATAGTCATACAGTTCCTCAAGAAGTCTATAATGTGTCATTCGTTTTTTTTTTTTCAAGAAATATTCTATACTGTCACTCTATCCATTTATCTATCTTAGTTTAGTTTAGCTCTATTTATGTATAAATATCTGTCTAGTCAGTAAATTAATTTCTCTAAGCGTCGTTAAATTCTAGTCCCTAGTTCTCTAAGTTCTTGTCATATTTCTCAAGATTATATCAAAACCGCTTGAGTCAGAACAACAAACATACTACATTAGACCATATTATTCTTACTACCAGATTATGAAATAATAATAAAAAAAAATGCTTCGGTGCTTGATATAGGAATTTTGTGCATACCTTTATAATTCTGATTTTGTTAAAATAAACGGTAATTTGTCCACTTTTTACTTCTTTGTGGTAAGAGTGTTTGTAACGCTCAAATAACCAAGTGTTAAAGAAACCGACTCGACAATGTCTACAGCAAATGCAGGTTTTTGTAATAGCAGAATTTGTTTGTTGGTGCTGTTGTATTGATGAACACACGAACTGGCCTTAAACTCACAATGTATATCCTACTCGGAAAGAGAAGTTCCCCTGTCTTAAACCTTTTATAAATATCTTACCCTGGAGACAACCTTCCGAGTCTCTCCAGTGCTTCTCTAGTTCCCAATTTCTCTACTGTTTGACGTTCCTGTTGCAAAATTGCTTGGTGACGGCTACGGCTGGCTCGGAACCACAAAACATTAGTGAGGATTCCACTTTAGCCAACTCGTCCGTCCTATCAATGCTCTCTATACTAGCATGTCCAAGTGTTCAGAATAGCTGCACTCTGCTCTTCAAAGCGAGGCCATTAAGTCTTCTCTTACATTCACCCACTAAGTTAGAACTCCAGCAACGCTTATTCAATGCCTTTACTGCAGCTTGACTGTCAAAACATCCTTATCTGTTTAACTTCTCCTTGCTACGCTTCCACCTTACAGCAGCTTTCAATGATACTAATTATCTCAGCCTGGAAAAAGTGCTCATACCCCCTAAAACCACAAATCTTGCTTTATTCAGCCCCTGCAGCCAAGCTCCTGCTCCAGACAGACGAGTTACCTTATGACTGGAGTCATCAGAATAGCAGCAAATAACGTCATTACTTAATTAGCCCATTGTGGGAGGCCTCCCACATATTGCTAATACTCATCTTATAAACTCACTCAAATCCTCAACTACTTACCTGTCTCATTAATTTTGGAGAAAAGAAGTAGGGGCCTTAGCTTACAGTCAATCTTAGTGGAAGGACTCCTAAAAGTTCTTACCCACTCTCTTTTTCATCTCATTCTAAGATAGCCCCTGCTCTTTCTGTAACCGATTGTTGTAAGAGTCTGTAATAGGATCCGAAGAGAGGGATCTAAAGCAGAGAGAGACACACAAAAATTGACAGTCTCACTCACTAGAGTGCCAGACAAGAGTGGGAGAATCTGTTTAACCATACAAGAGAGTCTTCCAACAGTTTGGCAACAGTTCATACAGCAGCCACAACCGTCAACAACCTTTCTCTTTACTCCCTCTAAATCT
This sequence comes from Triatoma infestans, assembly GCA_011037195.1. NCBI lineage: Eukaryota > Metazoa > Arthropoda > Insecta > Hemiptera > Reduviidae > Triatoma > Triatoma infestans. The sequence continues at coordinate 213,273 of JAAEAF010014397.1, read as the reverse complement.
CTCACTTCCATTTTATACATTCGTGTAAAGTCCAAGCAGTTAGTGTTACTTTCCTTATTATACAGTGTTCAGCATTACTTCCAATTTATTTATCTCTGAAACCCAATTCCCTCCCTCTCATACCCATTATATTGGTGGCAGCGTCTTTGAATCCCGCGTTTCGTTCAGCTTCAGCATTTTCAACCTGAGCTCAGAAGAAAGGTTGTTGACGCGTTGTGACTGCTGTATGAACTGTTGCCAGATTGTTGGAAGACACTCTTGTATGGTTAACACAGCTGTGTTTAAACGGATTCTCCCACTCTAGTCTGACCTAAACTAGTGAGTGAGACTGTCAAGTTTTGTGTGTTTCTCTCTGCTTTAGATCCCTCTCTTCGGATACTATTACAACGTCCTAGTGCCAATGGTACTTCTAATACTGATTTCGATGTTGTCTGTAATGGATGTGTTAAGTGGAGAGAATTTGTGTGGATGATGAAATGAGATTGACTTGGTTAACACTGGTTAACTAATATATTAATTGATACAGACTGTCTGGACTTTATAATAGAGAAATGTTTTAAGGTAGAGTGGTATGAAAATGACACGTAGTAATTGGATGTATTGAACTGAATTCCACTGTTTTCATGGACTGTCCGTCGCTATATTTATACAGCTTCTCCCACTCCAGTCCGAGAGAGTGGTTGAGTTTCTCTTTGCTCTCTTTGGTTGCTCGGCTTCTCTTTGGTTGCTGTTACATCATGCCATCAATATAATGGATGTGTTAGGTGGAGAAAATTTAGGACTGGTTGATGATATAAGAAGAAGACTTAGTTAACCAGTGTTAACCAAGTCTTCTTCATATATCATCAACTAGGCCTAAATTCTCTCCACCTAACTCATCCATTATACTGTCCTTGTCGCATACGTTATGTAGAAGGGCCAAGCTTTGCACTCCATATTTCTCCTTAACTGTATCCCTGGTGCCACACATTTGGAACGTAGAGTATCCTAGTCTTGACTAATTTCTAAAAAAAAAAAATCGGTCTTTCAGTCCGTGTCCGCCCTGTGATCCTCCTGCAATGCCAGAAAATTTTCTGTGCTAACATAATCAATATGGGCGTGGCTAATTCAATAATATATTCTTAATGAGAAACCCGAGATAATTAACCTAAACTCAAACTCAATATTCCTGTTAACTCCACCACCATTTTCTCATCTATATAATTAGTTTAAGGCGTTTTAAACAAGTAATGTTAGAATTCTAAGTTTGTAAATCGATAAAGTTAGAAGTGCGACTCTAAAAGTTTGATGGCCATCTGCACTGATTATAAATTTATTACTTTTATTTGAAATATTTTTTTCAGAAAAAATAGTCCTGGAGAATCTTTGAGAAATGTTTTAAGTTTAAATTGAGGTTGCAATTTTTAGAGGGGGGAGGGAAGACAAAAGAGGGCGCTACAATAAAATGTAGCCTCACATTCAAGTAAAACCTTGTCCTGATCTAATATGTACGCGTCCTCACTACATTTACTTATATGTAATTATATAAATATATATATAACACAATCTATATTTAAATCCGTTCAATAATAATTTCATGTTTAAGTTCATTTGTAGGGATTTCGCAGTGGTTAGTGCGTTGGACTGCCACGCGGAGGTCCCGGGTTCGAGTCCATGACTTCTTCTTCTTCTTAGTTGGCTTTACAGCCCATTACTGAGCCTTAGCCTCCTCTATTCGCCTCCGCCAGTCATCTCTATCAATTGCTGCAGCTTTCCAATTCCGCGTATTCAGCAAAACTTTGGAATCATTTTCTATACCATCCACCCATCTCAGTTTGGGTCTGCCCACTCTTCTCGTGCGGCCAAGTCTTTCTTCCAAGACCTTTCTAGGCACCTCATATTCTGCCATCCTTGCAACATGCCCTGCCCATCGCAGCCTAGTGAGCCTAATTATTTTAACTACATCTGGCTCGCCATACATGTTCACTATCTCCATATTGGTTCTTCTTCTCCAGCTTTGGGCCTCCCTAACTGGTCCGAAGATCCTTCTTAAAATTCTTCGTTCGAATATCGAAAGGATTCCCTCGTCACTCTTGGAGATTGTCCATGTTTCAGACCCATAGATGAGCACTGTGCGGATCAGAGTTTTGTACAACAGAATCTTCGTGTTTCTAGAAACAAAACGGCTTTTTATATGGCGGTTTAGTCCGAAGTAACATCTATTAGCCGCCATCACTCTGTTTCTTATCTCTTCGGACACGGTATTGCTTCCAGTAATCAGCGAACCTAAGTAGCAAAACCTATCCACTTGCTCAAAACTATAGTCGCCTATTGCGATAGACTGCGCTAAAGCCAAGGTTGTCGCTCCACCAGCATGCATATATTTCGTTTTTGTCTGGTTCACCTCCAGCCCGAGCTTCTTAGCCGCCCTTTCCATATCGAGAAATGCATTTTTCATGGAGTCGAACGATCTCCCGATGATGTCGATGTCGTCAGCATAAGCAAGTATCTGGACAGACTTATGGAATATCGTTCCACTTGTCTGTATCCCAGAATCCCGCACTACCTTTTCGAGGGCCAGATTAAACAACAGACATGCCAATGCATCTCCTTGTCTCACACCTTTGCGCGTGCTGAAGCTGGATGAGTGGTGCCCTTTTATACGCACAACGCACTCCGCTCCTTCCATCGTGAGTCTAACAAGACGAACAAGTTTAGGCGGAATACGCATTTCCAACATGGCCTTATACAGCTCTTCTCGATTGTCGAGTCCATGACTACCCTTAGATTTTACTTCCTAGGAGCCTCTATAGCTCACTGTTCGGTGATGGACAGAGTTGTCTTAGCGAGAGAACACTGTCCGGAAGCCGGCAGTGCACTAAGAAGCGCCCTTGACCATAGATGTTAAATCATTTGTTAAATAGAAATTGTCCAGAATAAAATCCAGAATCGCAAACTGGCTGAGTAACAAATGAGGGAATTTTAGTGTGTGATTTTTCACAATTCGCAGTTTTTCGGTGGCCGTGATAATGGATAAAGGTTTTCCAAACTGTCATGATAAGAGGGTTTTTATGTTTTTGCTTTGAACTTTAATTTCTAATTAACACTCGGTTAACACTCTCTGTCTGTTAATTTATTTTCAATTAATGAATCTATTCAATTTAATTTGAATATCTACAAAAGGAGATAAAATGTTTACATTGTAAGTGCCAATTTAGATTTATTTAGCACCAATAAGACTAAGTTGAATTGGCTAAGTAATTAATTTAATGTAATTAATATATCTAAAGATTAAGTGTTTCATCCAATTTTTACAAAACTTTTGCTTTTCTATTTTAGAACAAATAATCAAACCACAAAGTTTATGTTTAAATTTTGATTAATAAATATTTGAAATCAAAACTTTGATAGTGAAACCTGCTCAAATAATCTAAACCAATATTAAATAAAACATAATTATTGTAAATAAGTTGAGGATTCCAATTAAAAAGAGAATAAAAAAAAGTAATTGTTTTCTTAATCTGTGAATAAGATAGTATCCACTTTTAGACATTAAATAGTATTCAATTAATTGATGCAGTAAATACAATCAACGTTAAAGCAAACTTTGACATTTCCCAACTTCTCAAGGAGGAAGGGGAAATGTATTGAATGCAAAACAATGATTGCCGCAGTCTTAAAGGAAAACCCACTTCATAAAATTAATTTATAAAGCGTCCTTTCTAACTACAGTGTATTTCATTACTTTATTATTCTATTGCAAATGTTTACTGATCACCTAACCATTCTCTCTGGTATTTTAAAGTTAAAATAATATATGAAGTGTTTTGTTGGCCCTTAATTTAACGTTTGAAATTTTCAATGTTGTTGGTTATTCGGCCGGGAGCAATGAGTTAAAAAAGAAAAAAGACTTTTCTTGTTTATAATTTTCAGTCATTAATTAATTTTTTTCAATATAATTATTTTTTACTTTTTTTGGGGGGGGGGGGAGGTAGAATTCTCCGAAGAAGGTGAAAAATGTTTGGCGAAACGTTTTTTTTTTTTTACGCCTTTGTACCAGGCTGAAAAGTGAACCCAACAAAAATTAAATAAACATTTTTTTGAATATGAGGTTGGGTCTGCAATGCTAGGATAACATCTAGGATTTTATCCGACATTGATTCAACAAGTATGGCATGTAGGCCTTCTCTATAAAATGATAACTTACGATTTTCCGGCTTATGTTGTGAGTCTGGTACAATTTTACCTTGCTGACAGAACCTTCCAGGTTCAAGTAGGTGATATTCTCTCTAACAGAAAGGGTCTAGTGTCAGGAGTTCCTCAGGGTTCTTGTCCTTGGGCCGGTACTTTTCACTATTTTCCTTAATGACATACCAGTTAAAGACAATGTTTTGTTGTCCCTCTTCGCAGACGACACAGCCTTATATGTGTCGTCTTGGCGAACGGACACAATCACTAACAGACTGACACAGAATCTCCTTAAGCTATTAAAATACTTCCATAAATGGAAAATTAAAATAAATACAGAAAAAACCCAATCAATATTTTTCACAAAAAGACGACCGACTTTACGGAAACAGATAACTATAGCTAACAGACCAATAGAATGGGCCCCCACTGTCAAGTACTTGGGGGCCACATTAGACAAATCATTAACATTTACTCCACACATAAACACAATAGTTCAAAGAAGCAAAGCTCTCATACTCCGACTGTTCCCTCTCCTAAATAGACATTCTACACTGAGTGTTGGCAATAAGATACTGTTGTACAAAGTTCTGGTCAGACCTGTGCTGACCTATGCTACTCCATGTTGGAGTATAGTGAGTGAGACCAACCTGAAGAAATTGCAAAGGGTGCAAAATAAGTTTTTAAGGTTTGCCATTGATGCTCCCAGATATACGCCAATTAAACTCTTGCACGAAGAAACAAAAATAGAATTTATAAAAGAATTGTTAAAGGAAATATGTACAACTTTCTTTCTTAGTACAGCTTATAGTGAAAATAAAACAATCAAAAACATAGGATGTTACAATACAAATTGTCATTTTAAACATAAGAGAATTAAAAATATAATATGCCCACCACATCAATAAAGAGACTACTATAGAGCTGGGTTTTTTCTTTGTCATTTTTCCCAGCACCACACTGTGAATTATATACATACTGCGTGATAGAGAATTTGGTGAAGTGGTAAAGATGAAAATCTGGTAAACTTAACATTGTAAATATGTAAATATCTGACAATAAAATATTATTTTATTTATTTATATTCAACAAGTGTCGTGACGAGAACATTAAGTTGAAGTCAATTCTCTACACGAATTTGAAAACTTTACTCTGACGATGAAAGAAAATCCGAAACGGTCAGGAACGACGGACAAAATCCCAGATAATATTTTATATTATTTAAAAGTTTTCTCTTTATAAACAACACATTAATATAATTTATTACATCCCATACATTGAAAATCAATGTATGACTTTCGACAAAAATCTTTTATCTACTTATTGTACATTCCAGTCAAAAAAAAAAAATCTTCGAAAACTTGGAAATACTAATTAACCTCACAATAATTCAAAATTTAACCTCACTGTCAATTCACTTTTTGTCAACGAACATTTACAAATAATGTAGTATTTAACATTAATATTTTTAAATTAATATGTTCTATTTACATATTTTATCTTTTTGATTTTCATGTTTTCATAATGAATAAGATTTTTACATAAAGTCTGTTTTTGTCAGTGAACAATGTCATAAAAATAATTAAAAATAATTTTACAAGATGTGTTATTTACTTATTATGATTTCATTATTGGAAATTGCTTTTCTTTTTCTCAACTTTTACAAAAAAAAAAAAGTGGCTCAATTCCCATGACCTTACCCTTAGTTTTATGTCATATTCCGGGAATAAAATAGCTACTTCTGAGAGATCGTTACAGAAATGTCAATATAAAAACGCTTACTTACGCTGACAGTCCCAAATATTCAGGCACTAGACTAAGTGCCTGCAAAAGTACGCACCATGTATGCAACTTTTTGACTCTAATCTTTCACTGAACTAAAATGTTACAGTCTTTTCATATCAAGAATTGTAAGAAGTGTCGCTGTTCGGTTTTCTGTCAAGCCGGATTTCTGACATCTACTACTGATTACAGCTTTCTAAATTGGCCTCAAGATATTGAGCCCTTTTTAGAGCATTCTTAGGTTAGGCAACCAAGCCAAACTCTAATTTAACAAAGTAGACACACTCACTTTTAGGGCATACATTCTCATGTATTTTAGGCGATTAAAGAAAGTATATAGAAGCAAAGATTAGCCACGGAGACGCATCTAGTAGGATAATAGATTGGTTACATTTAGTACCTATGTATAATTAACTTTCTCTTACTCCTAGTAAGAGGAAGTATTGTAATCGTGCCGAAATATCCGTTTTGAAGTCCCCTGAGTCCCAAAAAAGTAGTTTTTAGAAAATAGTCTCTGTGCGTGTGTGTCTGTATGTGTATGTGAACAGCATAGCTTAAAAACAAAAAAATCGTAGAATGTTTCAACTTGATATTCAGTTTAGGTATCACCATGGGATCCGACAGCAAGTCATCTTCAAATTCCTCAACCGGAAGTACCACTTTATTAAATAGTTTTTCAACTTTTTTGCGATTTTTTTCTCAAAAATGGCTCCGACGTTTTTCATCAAACTTAATATATCAACTACACATACGAAGATCAACAACTTTTATTTAAAACATTTCTTTGGAAAAATTCATTAATGGGCACTTTTTGGGAAGGGGTGAGGTTAGGTTTTTCCTCTAAAGTGGCTATTTCAGTTTGCTATACAATTCTGCCATCTAAATAATATTAATTAGAATTAAATATGTTGCTGAAATTCCGAGTTTGAAAAAATCGCGTTTTTACTGAAATGTATTTTTCAGTTTTCTGGTATTTTCTCGAAAACGGCTACAACGATTTTCTTTATACCAGAAATGTGAACTACACATATAAGTGTATAGTGCTATAAATGCTACAAATAAAAGTTGTAGCTCTCTACAACTTTTATTTGAAGCATTTCTCCTGGTAAAGTCATTTAAGGGGTTTTGGAGGGAGGGATGGGCTTATATTTTACTCTAAAGTGCTATCATACATATCTTACTCTATGATAGTTGATTATACAATTCTACCATCCAAACAAAATTAATTATAAATAAATAGATTGCTAAAATTCCAAGTTCCAAGAAAATTAGTAAACCGGAAGTGCGCTTTTACTGAACAGTTTTTCAGTTTTCGTTGAATTTCAACAAACTCCGACGAAGTTCATTAAATTTGGTACACTATCTAAAAAATTTGTCAATTACAATTTTGAAAACTGGAGTCAGAGAAAGTTGTGTGAGTGTTTCACACAAGATTTTTTTTTTTTTTTTTCAATTATCCAGCTTTATCATAATTCTTTAGCTATAATAATTCAAGAAAAAGATATGGAATTTGAGAAGAGAATCTTTATAAATCGATTGTTGCTTTGTTATTTCAACGAAAACATTCACAACAAATCGTCAGGCATTCCATCCATTTCAATTACTATTTCTAAAATCAGAGTAATATTGCTTTAATTCTAAAAGCAACAAAAACAACAGCTCTCCAATAACCAGTGCTCTCCAATATAAAAAGAAATAGGTAGAAACAGGGACTAGGAAAGAATTTATCTAATACATTTGTAAACAAATAAGCAAATAACATGCTTTGTTTTATACTCTTCAATTAGATTTTTATATCATTTCTTTCTTATTTGTTCTGCTCAGTGGATTGATGTTCCTTTTTAATAGGAGGGAGGGGACTCACAATGGACATTGTTTGACCATTCAAGCGTTAATTCCAATTCAATGCATATCAGTCTAAAATTTGGACACCCACGCACGCTCCAATGATAACTACACCGATTGTACACAGACTACTCTTATGTAATCCATCAAGTTCTAATTATTCGCAACAAATTTATTAAATACAAAAATATAAAAGTGTAATTTATTTTATTCAAAGGATTTATTTTTCGTAAAGGATGCACATAGATTAAATTCCCCCACCCCAAAAACATGTCTTTTTAGATGCGATCAACAACAAATCTTACACCAATTTATTTTCACATTTTTTAAATGATAAAGCCAATTAGTAGAGTGTAAGAATGATTTCAATATCAACATCATAACAGTTTCATCCTTGTATTCTAGCGTTTAAAATAAAGAGCAAGCTATTTATAGCGCATTACACTTTAAATATGAAACAATGAAGCTGTAAAATAAAACAATCCAACCATTTATTATCAAGCGATTTTCATAGTTTATCACCAGATGGCGATGATATGTCAATTTCAGGAAAATGGAACATGGAAATTTTGTATATAAAAAAAAAAAAAAAAGTGGAAAAAATTGCGTAATGTAGTGTTATCAATATATTCTAAACTCTTTATTGATACTGCTTATATTTTCTTATATAAGGTTACACACTTCCCTAAACTTTTATTGAATATATATATATATATATATATATATACGTAGTATGTTGGTAAAAACAAACTTTTCACCTCTAATATCCTACATGTTTTGTTGTTAGGATCGTTAACATAAGAACGTAAAAACGTTACCCTTCACGCATACCACAAAGGAGTTGTGGTTAATGAATTATTCTGCAGTAAGTTCACATTCTAAAGAAACTTACTTGGAAATAACAACATATGCCTAAACCAGCAAGCATGTTTTAGCATGCATATAGCACACGTGATACAGTTCACTACACCTAACGGGACGTGAATGTTGCCGACATATTACGAGCTGTTTTGCGAATGAGCTACATTAAAGAGTCAAATGATGGGTAAGAAAGTGAAAGAGTATAGAGGTGGATGAGTTTGAAATAATCCAGGTTTGAAGTAACACCACGAGGTGGCGCCTAAATAGCCGGGTATGAATTATGTATCGAATGTAGGAACGGAACAAGAGATGTAGACAGTAAGAAAGAATGGTTTGGGGTTTAAGAGAATAGCACGAGAGACTTAAGAGAAAGCGAGTAAACGTAAAGAGTGCTGAGAGGAGTGAGAGGGAGAGCCATTATCCTAATGGATATTGTCCAACATGGTGGAGAAACTTCAACAACACCCCGCCGTAATCTCTCTGGCAAGCTTGGCCTCCCCCCCTCGGGGAGGACACACAACAAGCCTCTGGATTAGTTACTTGCTTCTGCCGCAAACTGCCAGCCGTTGTTTTGTTGCAACTGTTTCCACATAGAGAATAACTCGACCTCAGTCAGCCAGTCGAACCTTTGTTTCATAAACAAATAAAAGTACATTGAAAAGTTTTGAATATCTGTTATATGAATGTTATCTTAAATGAAATCATCATTTCATCAAAATATGATTATTGAAACACACTACACATTCGCCAGAGGGTCTTTAAAAACTGAGAAATTAGTTGCAAAAACTTATATTTCAAGTTAATTAAAACAAGGAAAATTTATAGCTTTCAACTTTAATTATGGTAATCTCATGTGTAACATCATCATCATGGAGAATTGATACTATCACTAACAGACATACTTCTACAATAGACACACTGACAAAATACTGCACTAAATGAAAAATGAAAATAAATCACGACAAAACAAACGCCATACTGTTTACTAAACGTAGACCTGCATTCAACAGTTACATTAAACACAACAATACCTTGATCCCTTGCACTAACAATGTCAACTACCTCGCAATAACTCTGGACAACAAATTGAACTTCACGACCCACGTACAAGACAAAGTGAATTCTGGAAAAATGACTATAAGACTACTCTTCCCGTTACTGTCACGCGACTCGAAAATGACCACACAAAACAAACTCCTACTGTACAAAGTAGCAATCAGACATGATGTTACATTACGCTTCCTTCGCCTGGAGTGTGACTAGTAACAGTAACATCAAAAAACTTCAGGTAACTCAGAACAAATTCCTAAGACTTGCGACTGACTCACCACGACACACAAAAATCGACCTAATTCACGTAAAATTTTTAGTAACCCCAGTTTATTCTTTCATCCAAAATCGTCTCCTGAAACTCCTCTCCACTCTAGACTGTCATGTTAATACACTCTGCCATACATTACAGGCATCAAAGACTGAAACACATCCTCTCGTAATATTTTTCCTAAAGCTGCAGGTTTTTCCCCTTTTTCCCTGCATATTGTACCTCGCCTTATCCCAAAAATTACTATACAATGTAGGGAGGTTATAATGTTAATGCACATTGGAACATCTATTTATTATTATTGTACATATTTGTAAATTTATAATAAAGCTTTTATCTATCTGTCTATCGTGTGTAACAATGAAAACATGAATTATTTTACGTTAAAAATAGCAGAATTCTCAAAATTCTAGTGGCATCCTTTTTCAGTATGGTCTCCATATTACAGATGCATACGCCATAAATGTTTCTTATAAATGAGCTGTAGACAGCCATCATGGCTTTGGAATCACTAAGATCTCGAGAGTGTCTCAAAATGAAGCCCAAATCTCTACAATCCTTCTCAATATGACTCCTGAATGATTGGTCATGGCTCAACTTTACTCCCAAGTCTCAAGTTTGATTATTTCCTTAGAAAACCAAATACGGTAATTATAAGGAACGAGTATATTTAGGAATGAATCGCATCTTGAATTTTTATTTAGAAATTTGTAAAAGATCTCCAGGTTATCATTTACATTGCTGGACTTCAAGACTTAGTCCGATTTTACTGAAAAAGAAATCATTTAATTCTACATAGTTAGCGTTATCAAGGAATTAGAATAAACCAGATTGAAAAAATAATTCATATCATTAAAAAGTTTAAAAAAAAGTGGCTATTCATAAAGACAACATTTTGAAAAAATTGCTGGAATATATAGAAATTTATAAAGCAGTCGTACACTAATCGAGTAAGTGGAAATGTGTGTAGGTGTATTTGCTACAGCCAAGAGTTACGATGTGTAAAATAGCTGCATACATCCATTGTACTAGATATAAAAAATGTTTATTGGAAGTGATCGTGTAAGAAATGTTTATATATCTTTTATGCTGGGGCACAAAAGCCCTGAAGAATGGTTCAAGTCCACTTGATTCCATCAAGATCACTGATTCATATTATGATTTGAGAAAATGATATAAAAACATTAAACCCATCTCTTATTTATCCAAATATATAACTGATTCCAAACATTTTGAGAAGAATAGAAGGGAAGAATTACCTGATGCTTGTGAATGATCTGGTAATTTGTTGAAGGACCATTGGCTTGCATTAATTCCACCTGAATAAACAGAGATGGGGTTGACAACTACATCTTATATGAAAACTGTCTTCTGTTCTCGTTGTTATTGAGCTATTTGCTATTGCTGGGGTTTGTGGGACAGAGCATGGTGTGAAATCCTTTTAGTAGAGCAACTAGATTGGATGCTATGGGAAGATATTCTGGAAATGGTTCTTGGCAGTTAAAAATTAGTCTAGATAGGACTATTATTAAAGAAAGAAGACCCATTGGCAGCTTTGAAAGATGGGGTCAGAGAGGCCTTTTTCCAATACAGGCATAAATAAGTTAGAAGTGTACTGATTCGAGATAGTAGAAACTCAATAATAAATATAAGAAGTGAATAAAGTTAGAGAAATATTTCAGTAATAAGAAATGCATTCACATAATACTTTAATAATTTATTATATTACACATGTAATATAAAATTGTCCATGACTTTTATTAGTACCAATGGGAGACAGGTAGCCCAATAAAACCCCTTTTGTAATCACCATATATAAAAACAACCAGGGCAACAGATATATTATATAGTTTTATTGTAGGTCGTAAACTACAACCTAAACTAATATTAGGTTATACTTTTACGTTTTATGGATTTAAAATCTAGGATTATAAGATATCAATAAAATTTAGTCAAGACATAAATATACAATTACAAATATCAATATCGATTACATTTGAAATTTCATCGTCAACATTTTGGTTAAAAGAAAAATTATCAATTAGAATAATTATAAAATTTGAATTATTGTTTTAAGAAACAAAAGTAACAATAATTGAAATAATCCAACATATCATAAATAAGAGTGGAATGAGCGAATTATTTAATAATTTAAGAATTTAAGAAGATAATTATTGTTTTAATAATAAATTAAAGAGTGGGGAACTTCAATATGAGGCAAGAACTAAACGGCGAAGAGAAATGTTACGTCGGAGACATTTTCCGTGGTAGCCTGCTTCATTTTGTGGTCATCGACCGGTTTCGGGCGTTCACTCATCTTCAGGATGCGTTTTTCAGACAGTGTGACAACACAGACTAGCACAGAGCAAATTCAGTTTACACACTCATACAGTTGGATTTTTATGAGGAAGTTCCGGATTCGGGCCCAGGTAGTCTAACATTTTCTTTCCCCAGGGCCCTCTGCAGCTCACAGTTAGGCAATAAGCAGTTTATGATGAGAGAACATACCCGGAAGACGGGATTGCATTGTGAAGGATTCTGGAGCCAATGACTTCGGGTTGATACGCAAAAAAAAAACAAAAAAAAATCTTAAATATCCACTATTTCTTTTAGTTTCACTGGTAATATCTTATCGGACCGAATGAAAGGTATCATATAAGCATTAAAGGAGCGAAAGAGATTAAAAAGGAACTCTAAGATTTAAAAGGAAACTCAATTGTACAAACATTGTCATTAAAGCCATCAGACTGTTGTGACTTATAGTGATTGAAGAATACGGCCTTAGCGCAGGCACAGGTAATGGAGGCGTTCCACATCGGACAAGTCTGGTTGGTCAATTACGAGAGCGGTGAAGGTATCTTTAAAATAAATCAGTATTGGTAATTGCCCTCGAAGTGTGGGACTGTTGGGAGACGGGACGAAGGAGGGTGCGTTGAAAGGGCGGGAGGTGCTGTGGGGGGAAGCTGAGCTTCGGCATATGTGCAGACAATTTGTTGGTGAAAAGCTGTACTTGTTGGGTTTCGTTCAACACATACTGTTCGGAATGGCCCTCAGGGAGCGGGTCAGCCTCGAGGAATACCTCAATGCGGCTTAAAACGCCGCGAAGTCAGCGTCAACAATCTCGCGTAAAGACGCGATTACTTGAGGGAACGCAGTTCCTTCCTTTCTTTTCAGAAGGAAAGTATCTAAGTGGTGATGCAGGGCAGAGGTGACGCTTTTGCAAAGACGATCGAACATCGTTCGGGTGCAGAACGGGTATACCCTTTCTTTCTTGTGTGTCACTGTTTGATGCAAACGTGAAATTTAAGCAGCAACACAAGCTGCAATTTTGATGCAATAAAACGGTTAAAGTAAAATAATCTTAAATTAATCAACGAAGCAGAATCAATAGAATAATATAATATTTAAGATGCAAACTAGATAAGGAATATTCAAAATGTGATAAATAAGTATTATAAAAAATATAAAAATTAAGTGGATTACTTAAAATATAAATATAAGTGGACTGTATGTAAAGGTGCTGAAGAAAGATATACAGACCGGCACGGACCAAAATATACACGCGTTGGCGTGAACTCGGAAGCGTTAGAGGGGCTTAAAGATTGATTTAAATAGCGAAATCGCTTTCTATTTATACGAAAATCCTTGCGAAAAAGCTTAAACTGGAACCAGTCGACACCTGAAGTTGCTTAGGGCTTCTCAGTTATTCAGTATAAATCATAATTAGTTTTATCTTCTGCAAGAGAAAAGAACTATGTTATCAGTGCCGCTGCTGAAGAAGTAATAAGAATATATAATATTACAAATTCAAGATATTCTAAAAATGGTGAATACCCGATACCAGTCGATGACAAAAAAAATGAATCAAGAAAAGAATCTCTATTCATAAGAAATTAAGTAAATATTGTTTGAAGATTTATTATTTCACTTACTAATTTCGTAAAATCCTACATTTACTAGTGGCAAGATTCAGAAGTGAATTATTTTACCTTTGTCTGGTATGTCACTATCTCGTTGGCTGATTTATTTAATGGATTCTTAATAGGAAAGGTATGAAAAGATTTTCACTTGAGTTCTGTATAAATTAAATTAAGGAGATAAACAACCTCTTTTGGAAAAAAATAAACTAATTTTGGAAAGCGAACCAACAGGGACTTTTAGGGCGCGGCAACATTTAAGGTCATTGGAGCCCGGAGTCATATCAGTGCACTGCCGGCCTTTGGGCACTATTCTCTGGTTTCAGACAACATTATCTATCATCAGACAGTGAGCTGTTTATGAAAGAGAGAAAAAATCTAAGGGCAGCAGTGCGGGACTCGAACCCGGGACATTCACGTTGCAAGCTCAATGCGCTACCGCTTAGCTAATCTTCCCGCTACCACCTGAACTCCATAAATGAATGAATAATATAATATCAATGAAAGTATAAGTTAGTAAGATTATACAATAAATAATGCATATTCAATAAGAAATATTTCTCTGAATACACCAAAAATAAATGTACAAAAGAAGTGAACAAGTGTATATAATATTATATAACCATTATGCAGGTTGAGGTGACATTTATAAAGGTGTAAAACGAAACATGGTTAGAGGTGTTTAGAGGGAGGGGATATGTTTTTTTGGAAGGAAAACGAGAATAGAAGTGAGCCAGATAGAGTGAGAAATTTGGAAGGTTAAATGGGGAAGAGTAAATGAGAGAGTATTGGGGATGGGCTGTGTCTCAAAGAGCAAGTTTCAGAGGTGCGTGCGTGTGTAAGGCACTGGAAGTGAGAAAACCAGGACTGGAAGAGATGGGAATAAGAGGGTGAAATTTAATATAGGAAATTTACGAGTTCTTGTCCAGACTGGAGCGGGCCTAGGCGGTGGTCCAATAATGTCCTCTGCAGAGTTGGTCGACAAGAAGAAGAGAAGGTGAGGTTAGCCACCAGAGGGTTAGTGAACACAAGGAAACTGTCGTAAATCGGAAGACTTTGGATAGCTGAGGGGTGAAAGAGATGGAGACAACTGTAAGAGAGGGCGATAATCGTAAACGAACACCATTCCTTTGTCCCAAGTCACTTGCCGTATTGTTTGAATACGAACATACTATTCGAACCAACAGGTTCAGATTTCACTGAACCTTTCAGTTAATTCTGAGATATCTTTATCATTATATGATGGAAGAAAAAAAATAAAATAAACGGTTTTCCAATTTATGTTATTAGGTATCATTAATTTTCAGCATATTATCATTTCAACAATTAATTTAACGAAGATATTTCAAAAAATTATGTACCCTAATTCCATAGTCCAGTTGAAAAATTGTTTTAAGTAGCCTGAGATGCAAATTGGAATTTTGTGCAAAACATTTTTGAGCAAGAAACAAGGAATCTTCCGGTTCATGGATTTTACCCGAAATCTTTGTATTAGATGCGATAATAGCACATAAGCGGAATTCAAGTTTCAGATTCCAGCGACTTTTGTTTTTGAGAATTTTTTTTTTACACAAGCACATACAAAACGTACTTTCGGTAAAAACTCGATTTCGATAATTTTGCACGATTGCCATATTCTTCTTACCAGGGGTAAGAGTAAGTAAAAGTTATTCAAATCTAAATAAACAAAGCACAAAAATTTAGCTCACCCATCCTTACCATTGTAATAAATAACATTTTACCCACTTCAATTTGGTAAAGTTAATCTAAAAACGTTTCATGCAACATCAAAAGTGACCACTTCGCTTTATGTTTGGTCTGAAACATGACATTTCAAATTTAGATGCAATAAATTGTTAAATATTTCAGCTGGAAGAAAGACAAAATATAATGCTAATCAAACATATTGTTTGAGTTCTTAATCCTAATGAAGAAGGATTGTCACCGGAAAAAAAAGGAAAATCGAGAAATATGTGTAAGTTTCACTAGAGGAAGAACACAAGGCCGTTATAAATTATAAAACCACAAAAGACCAATAGTGAAGTTTGAAGCGAGGTATTAATGAAAGGAAATGAGAAAACTATTGAATATAAAAGATAGGCAAACTTAAGGTACACTCTTGGAATTTAAAAGCAGATCTCGCTTGAATGGCTCAGAACTTTTACGTGTTATGAAAGGAAAATTGAATAATAATAACATTGATAATATTTATTCCAATAATGGTGTTCATTTTAATTTTAAGAAATGTGATGTAAAAAAAAAAACACTCACAGACCTCCTTAGTGAAATACAAATTTTCATAAAAGACGTGGGAGAGGTCAAACTCAGACACACAAACATACAGGCCATTCTCAAAAACATTATTTTCAAATCTCCAGACCCCCACTTATAGCAGTAGACCAAAAAAAATCTGGTGTGAAACACTCACACAACTTTCTCTTACTCCAGTTCTCAAAATTATAATGGACAAATTTTATAGTTTGTAGACTAAATTTAATGAAATTCGTCGAAAACTGAAAAAAACCGTTCAGTAAAAGCGTACTTCCTGTTTACTAATTTTCTTGAAACTCGGAATTTTGGCCATCTATTTATTTCTAATTAATTTTGTTTGGATGATAGAATTTGTATAATCAACTATGATAGGACTTTAGAGAAAATATACACCAACCCTCCCCTAAAAGTGCCCTTAAATAAATTTTCCCAGAGAAATGTTTTAAATAAAAGTTGTCGCTCTGTAAATGTGCAGTTAATATACCAAGTTTGAAGAAAATCGTGGGAGTCATTTTTGAGAAAATTGCGAATAAGTGTAAAAAACCATTAAGTAAAGTGGTAAAGTAAACGCACTTTCGGTCATTCAATTTTTTCTAACTCGAATTTCAACAACATATTTAATTGTAATTAACATTATTTGGATGACAGAATTGTCTAATAAACTGAAATAGCACTTTAGATGAAAACCTAACCCCACCTCTCCTCCAAAAGTGCCCCTAAATGAATTTTCCCAGAGGAATGTTTCAAATGAAAGATTGTAGCACTTTGTATGTGTAGTTGATATTGCAAGTTTAAAGAAATTGTCGGAGCCAATTCTGTGAAAATCGCAAATAATTAAAAAAAAACAACTAGTAAAGTGGTACTTCCGGTTGAGGAATTTTGACAGATAACATAGTGTCAGATCCCATAGGGATGCCTAAACGGAATATCAAGTTTCAACTTTCATCGTTTTTTTTTTGTTTTTGAGCTATGCTGTTCATATACATAAATACATACATACATACAACACACACCACACACACACACACACACATTTGCTAAAAACCACTTTTTTGGACTCAGGGGACCTCAAAACGGATATTTGCAGTGAAAACTGGATATCGAAAATTTGACACGATTACAATACTTCTTCTTACTAGGAGCAAGAGAAAGTAAAAAAAATTAGGGTGGTTGTGTGAAACCACGACTCATTCTTACATACAATTCTGACATTCATAATTGAACTGTTTTCTACAGACATAGAATTTTTACTGAATGTTGACTAATATAAATAAAAGAACCTACTTACAGAAGGCAATAAAAAAAATTAAAAAAAAAAAATTACTGATAAAAGTGGATAGACTTTTAAGATCCTTAATAAAATGCATATTAGAGTTCATTAAACTTATTATAAGTATTTAGTATATAGCAATATAAATATTGGTTTGATACTTTAAAGAAAGAGTCACAAACTGTTCCATAATGGGTCGATATTTGTAAAACACAGTTTTGAAGAATATTGTCAAAACGTTGGAAGTTTTCGAAAAAAATCGCCAACAGAAAATTATTAATGTTGATCGTTATTGACTAGGATTTTTATGTCTGATACCTGCAGATGCCAAAACGTTGTTAACTCCTTCGATTTTCTATTTTAAATTGCTATATATTATGTAGTAAGAGGAAGTATTGTAATCGTGCCAAATTTTTGATATCGAGTTTTCACCTGAAATATCCGTTTTGAGGTCCCCCGGAGTCCAAAAAAGTGGTTTTTAGCAAATGGTCTGTGTGTGTGTGTGTGTTTGTGTGCGTGTGTGTGTATGTATGTATATGAACAGGATAGCTTAAAAACGAAAAATCGTAGAAAGTTCAAATTTGATATTCCGTTTAGGTATCACCATGGGATCTGACAGTGAGGTCAGCGGTCAAAATTCCTCAACCAGAAGAACCACTTTACAAAATGGTTTTCTCACTTTTTTGCAATTTTTTCCAAAATTGCTCCAACGATTTTCTTTAAACTTGATTTATCAACTACACATACAAAGATCTACAATTTTTATTTGAAACATTTTAACGGGAAAATGCATTTAAGGGCACTTTTAGGGGAGAAGGTGGTGGATTGTCCTCTAAAGTGCTATTTCAGTTTACTATACAATTTTATCATCTTAACAATCTTAATTAGAATTAAATGTGTTGTTGAAATTCTGAATTTGAAAAAATCGGATGACCGGAAGTGCATTTTTACTGAAATGTATTTTTTCGGTCCTTTGGTATGTGTTTACTTTCATGCGATTTTCTCAAGAATGCCTCCGACGGCTTTCTTCAAACTTTTTACATCAACTACACACACAAAGATCTACAACTTTTATTAAAAACATTTCTCTGGGAAAATTCATTTAAGGGCACTTTTGGGGAAGGGGTGGGGTTGGGTTTTCCTCTTAAGTGTTATCATAGTTGATTATACAATTCTATCATCAAACAAAATTAATTAGAAATAAATAAATGGTCAAAATTCCGAGTTTCAAGAAAATTAGTAAACAGGAAGTGCGTTTTTACTGATTTTTTTTTTTTCAGTTTTCGACGGACTCCAACGAATTTCAGCAAATTTGGTACACAAACTATAAAATTTGTCAATTACAATTTTGAAAACTGGAGTAAGAGAAAATTGTGTGAGTGTTTCACACCAGATGTTTACTTTTTTCCACTTAAAATGGTGTGAAACACTTAACAAGACTTGTTCTATACTGTATTTATTAAAATCTTAGTTGACAAATTTTGGTATTTTATCTGCCGTAGCTAGCATATTTATTTTCTTTCTGCTGACCGGTTTCGGGTTTTCATCCATCGTCACAGAAAAATCTATCCATTTCGTACAGAGAGTTCACTTCAAACGTTCACCTGTTCGTTTCACTCGATACTTGTAGTTTGTATGTGAAATTATAAAGTTATGTTTATAATTTATATGAGTTATTTTTATGTTTACATAACCTTATAAACCTCCCGCACATACAAACCAAAAGTGTCAAGTAAAACGAAAACATTACGTTTGAAGGAAAACTCTGCATGAAATGGATAGATTTTATCTGACGATGGATGAAAATCCGAAACCAGTCAGGTACAAAATAACTATGCATGCTACGATGGATAAAATACCTGTTGTTTTCCGGCATTACATATTTGACCACATCCACATATTTGACCATTTTTTTCGAATTTATTTAAAAATTGGTAGAGACTTAACACACAAAAATGTAGATCATGAACTATTCTAATACATGCTACTTTCTGGACGTAAAACGCATGGCTATCCAAATATGAGAATACTATAGCAGAAATCATACAGCTACCTTACACCACCCCTCACCAAAACGTTCAGACATAGTGTCTATCATACTTCATAATCTAATAGTGTCATATTTACTTAAAACCACTCACTTATCAATTGAAATGTGATGATTACAACAGCTTTACAACAAGCTGTTTGAAGAAAACAGCAGTCACAGAAAGTATAATTAGTAGGAAATGAATTCCATACGTTTATGAAGTTATTGTCACGTTGGCTGTACTATAATTTCATTGTAGCAGGTTAGTGATCTTCGTCAAAGTTTAGAAGATTTAAAAGTCAAGCAAAATTTTATTTAGTAAATAATAAATTAAGTTTGTGGAATACTTTCCTCTTAAAAATGCTTTATGGATTTTTATAATAAAATTGTAATAATAAAAATAAATATATTAAATAATGTTCTTTCAAATAAAATAAAAAAATAATAATAATAAAAAAAATCTTGCCATAGAGGTAACAGTTTATGAATAAATAGGTAGGTAATAGTGTAGGAGGCTGCTAGGCGTATTATATTGTACAGTGCATTGAGGCGGTAAGAAGCTCATGGAAGCTGCTGGTATATACATGCAGTACGGTCCGTTGGTTCCATCATTCGACCGTATTAAATGTGTAAGTCTAGCCGCAACACCAATAACGATAAACAAGACACAAAGACGGCAAAGTTAAGTTATATTTTCAATTGTGTGTATATATTCTACATAATACTGTTGACAAAGCTATTTTCCTATTTATTAAGGATAATAAAATTTTGATTTAAATTAACATAAATATTTTTATAAATTTATTATACATTATATTCCTATCAAATCATAATTCTTATAAACTTATATTTCTGGTAGAATATGAATCAGTTGTCGAGTGGTCAGGGATAAATGAAATATCATGCTTTAATTTCCCGCGATTATCTCTTGTTTTGAATTATGCTAACCATACATACAGACACAAAAACAAATGCAGGTGTAGTGGAATCAGATGTCTTGAAGAGTGTTATGATGCGATGAATGGTTGGGAGTTAGTTAGAGATTTTTAGAGAGTTGTTACTCGAAATATGAACTACTAATTAACGAAAATAGACTATATTTTAACAATAATTTAAACGTTTGAAAAGATATAACTACAATTAATTTAAAATGATTAAATGGTAACTAGAATGCACAACTATAATGATGATGAATAAATATATGTTTAAAACCTTAGATAGGGACGCGCTCGCTATGTATGAACTGATGTCGTATATGACTGGTAGAATCCTGATGAAACGCTGATAAAATACTGAAGAATACTCATCCCCTCCTCCTGTGGAGAGACGTTTATATTGGCATCACTCACACATTGACAAGTGTGTAATTACGGGTCACACTAAAACATCTCTTGCCGTGTGTTGACCCTAGGTCTTGAATAGGTCGGTGACCAGTGTGGCAACAGATGATGGCGGTTATCAAAGGACTGTAGCCAGGTGGTCTTTTGAGTGTTTGTTGACCCATGTATATCGGCCATGTGGCTTCTGTACACTGACCGTATAATGACACTTTTGAAAGGGTTTTTGTTGAAAGGGTTTTAGCGGTGTGTCTTTGGCGTTCCCTTTGACCGTGCACTGACCGCGGCTCTTGACCAGAATAATAGCGACTGGCTGGCACCTCTAGTTATAATTTTTATAATTGAAAAATTATATCTTTTCCTTCTTGTTATCACTCCTTCTTGTTATCACATTACACAGGTTATTTCATATTTAGGAAAGGGATTAACTCAGTAGTGGACTCCCACAGATAGTTCCCGGATTTGACTCCATTGTTACCCTTGGATTTTTCTCTTCCTAAGAGCCTCTACCGCTCACTATCGATGATGGGCAATGCTGCCTGTAATGAAAGAATACTGCCCACAGGCTTTTTTCAAAACAAAAAATAATGTAAAATTCCATTATTAGCAGAGTTGCCAATTTATTTTGTTTAAGCTCGCTCCAGTGAGGCACCCTGAATTCTTTGTTATACATATGAAATGTTGGTTGTATGTGTGTTTGTAGTATTGTAGTACGAGCGGTTTTCTAAAGGGCTTGTGTGTATGTATGTATTAAGGAGAGAAAGTATTAGAAATAAGTAGAAATCACTAGATTAATTGTTGTGGTTGGTTCCGCAGAGCTGGAAAGCATCAGATCAAATCTATGTTATCACACTCTTTGACAAAAAGCATCCTGATGATGATAGGCGACGTCCGAAACCGGTCGATGACCACAAAAAGAAGCAGGCTATCACGGAAAATATCTTTTACCACTAGATTAAAATAAATATATTAACTTTAAATGATTTTAATAACTTTACAAATAGTTATTTATGAATTTGAATTAACTTAATAATAAATGTTGTGGTTGGTTCCGCAGAGCTGGAAAGCATCAGAGATATTTTCAGTGATAGCCTGCTTCTTTTTGTGGTCATTGACCGGTTTCGGCGTTCGCTCATCATCAGGATGTTTTTGTCAAACAATGTAATAACATAGACTTGCACAGAGCAAATCCAGTGTATCAACTATATTTGCTCTGTGCAAGTCTATATTATTACACTGTTTGACAAAAACATTCTGACCACAAAAAGAAGCAGGCTATCACGGAAAATATCTCTGATAACTTATAATTATTACAAAATCAATTTTCTAGCCTGATTGATTAAACTCAAATGTTAAGACTTATGATTGTCACTGATGTTCTGTTTCCATGATTGCTGCTTGAATGTCAAATTTAGCCTGTTCTATAAGAAGACTGGTGAAAGAATGCTCTCTCTTGGTAGTTCAAATCCTGCACTTTTGAAGAGGTAAGAGGCAAAGCTAACTAAGTGTTCTCAGACCTCTTTTGTAACGGTGTCCATTACCTGGATAGTATCCTTTTGCCAGCCAACTTACATTTTTCTTTCAAATAATAATTTTCTTCAAATATAAAATATATTTCCAAAATTATTTAAATTTTTCCCATTTGCTTCTTCCACTTCATATATATATATATATAAGGCCGTGATTTGAATGTGAAGAGGAGTTTAAACCCTCAACTTTCTCCGTTAGATTTGGTTATAGAGTTCGTATTAGTGGTTTCATTATCAATATGTTAGCTACAACTTTTATCTCACCACTTATTAGGTTGCTGCTGGTATTTGTGGGAACCTCTTAAGATATTCTTATGCCATAATTATGAAATGTAGCTTTCTGAGACGCGAAAACAATAAAACGTTAAAAAAAGGTATTCTATTACTTATCCAGAGAACAATATTGAATGAACCATGAAAGGTGAATAAAACTTCATTTATTATGAGATATTTCTTTACATTTTTAACGACAAAAAAAAGGAAAAAGATAAGCAAAACGTCCAAGACTCTTTTGTTAAAGCAACCAAGAAGTACTAACAACAAAAAATGATAATATCTAGTTGAGATAATAAAAGAGGGTTTAACGTTCCTGCAGAATGCAACAGGAAATTAAAAACTGGTTTTGCCATTAAAAATAAAAGATACACATGAAATGGAAGAAAAGGGCTTTTCCTCTTGAAAGAATTTTACATTGCAACATGACAGAAAACTGAAGTACATACATGACAAAAAAAAACCTAGTATCGATTTCAGGTCTTGTATAAAGGATGTTGCCTATTGATGTTGGAAGAAAGAAGACGGTATTGAAACAGGGAACATGTTGTAGTTACATGGCCAGATTAGCGGATCAATCTTACTTAGTTACATTTGATCAAATACTTTATGAAAGTAAATAACCGTTTAAAAATGTTTTATTTTAAGAATAAAAACAAAATGATTCTTTTATAAAAGAAATACTTCATTTTATAAACAGAACTCCATGTCAGTTTTCTGAAACTTGATTTTATTTAATGAAAAATAGAGTGATCTGCCGGAGTTCGTTTTCAAATTCGTTAAGAAATTTATTAATCTACAGGGGTGGATTTTATCTTATAAATTTGACAATGTTTTCAGGATTGATTATTTTGTAGTGTCTAAAATCTTTGAGCTTGTCAGAGTAAATTAACTGGTTAAATGTCCACATAAAAACTACTGAATATCTTTACATTCAACATTGATTCAAATGAAAAACAATTAGCAAAAAGTTGAAGTAAATATCGTTTAAAATTTAGTTTTGAATAAATTTATCTCTTTCATTTATGTATGATTAAACAAATAATTTTTTAACCCACCAGTGCTGTCCTTAGATTTTCTCTTTCTAGGAGCCTCTATAGCTCACTATCCGGTGATGAATAGTGTTCTCTATAACGACTGAGATGTCTCCGAGAGCCAATGGATGTTATACGGCTTAAATTAAAAAACTCTAAATGAGAAATTTAGAATTATCATGTTGACCGCGCCCACATTTGACACCGTCACTTCTACACTGTGATTGGTTAATTATTTACAATTAATTATTTCCTAGGAAAAATCTAGTTTAGAATTTTTCCCTCCATAGGTATTTTATAAATTATCAAATTGTGAAATAAAATTTTTTTTATAAAATAAATGCTAAAAATCAAGTTATTTCACACATAATATTTATTCTTAATTAATGTGGGCTATAAAGAAAAAACTCAAGACTTTTCGTTCCATTTTTGAAAAAGAAAGTAAAAGAAAATTAGGCAGAAAAGGAAGTTCGGCCCTTTTTATAACGGTTTAACAAAATAAAATTGTTGTTAAAAACAAAAAAAATTTCTCCAAAGAATTCATAGTATTTAGTTATAAAACTTTTCATAGACGTGGAACTACATTTATATTAATTTTATGTATATGGTGCAGTCCACAAAATATTCAAAGAGATTTCAATAAAGATTGAAATCTACGCATGATCTAATTCAATCAAAATCTAGTTTCTCGCAACACATAAAAAAAAAAACTTGTGTGAAAAACTCACACGATTTTCTCTTACTACAAAAGGAAAATTTTCTTCAAATTCACAATTCTTATTCAGGGTTTAAAAAACGTCGGTATTTTTATGGAGAAAATCACAAAAAACTGAAAAAACTACTCAGTAATGTCGCAGTTTCGGTCAATAATTTTTCCCAAACTGGGCATCCTGGCTACTTATATAATTCTAATTAATATCACTTAGTTGACAGAATTGTATAGCACACTGTTGAACTGAAATAGCACATGATAGGAAAACATAATCTCCTCACCCCTTCTCCTAAAGTCCCCTTAAATGAATTTTCCAGGAGAAATGTTGCGAATAAAAGTTTTAGCTTTTCATATGTGTAGTTAATGTTGAAAGTTTGAAAAAAAAAAATCGTTGGAGCCTTTTTATAGAAATAGCAGAAAACTAAAACCTACTTTCCAGTTAAAAACCCACTTCCGGTCATCCGATTATCTTCAAACTCGGAATTTCAACAACATATTTAATTTTAATTAATATTATTTAGATTTGACAGAATTGTCTAATAAGTTGAAATAGCAGTTAAGATGAAAACCTAACCCCAACCCTCCCCCCAGCAGTGCCCTTAAATGAATTTTACTGGGGGGAAATGTTACAAATAAAAGTTGTAGTTCTTTGTATGTGTACTTAATATACGAAGTATCGAGAAAATCATTGGAGTTGTATTCGACAAAATTACAAAAAACTGAAAAAAAAAACATTCAGTGAAGTGGTTCCGGTTGATGCATTTTGCCCGAAATCTTCGTGTCTGATACGGTGGTAGTACCTAAATGGAATAACAGTTTGAACTTCCTGCAACTTTTCATTTTTGAGATATTGTTTTCACACACATACACACATACACATATATATATAGACCCTTTCCACAAAAACACTTTGTCGGACTCAGGGGACTTCAAAACGTGTATTTTAGACCGATCGCAATACATCCTCTTACATATAAGTCATAGAAAGCAAAACAAATATTAAACATTTATTTCAATTGTACGAGTCATTTGTTGGAATTTCGCTGGAATACTTCAAGTTAAATTGTGTGTATGAAAATAATTTTGAATTCTGTTCAGCCATTTTCATAAGAAATATAAGCGCAATATTATTTTTTTGTTCTTAATTTGTGGCGCGTGTAGTGGAATCGTTTATTGTGATTCCTATGGAATGTAGTAGATGTCTTGAAGAGGGCGGAAGTTAGTTTAGAGATTTTTGGAAGTTAGTGCTCGAATTATTAACACGGAATTTATAAAAATAGACTGTATTTGTGCAATAATTTAAACATGAGTAATGGTAACTATTAACAAGAAATACTTAGAAATAAATAGGAGACACATAACTAATAATTTTGAATGATTAAAATAAATGAACTAAGATGCACAACTAAGAAAATAAGTATAAAATAAAAACTGTATAGGGACGCGGAACTGCTGCTCGTATAATGATCTTGAAGACATACTGAAGTATAATCATTCCCTCTTCCAATGGGGCGAAGTTTATATATTAGTGTTAGCAACACTCACACCAAGACATCTGTCCTAGTGTGCGACCTTGTGCCACCTTGGTTAGTTTGGTGACCAGCGATTTAGTTCAGAGGCCAGCTTATCGATGCTTGCTTTGATGTAAAGTATTGACCCTTGGTTTTGTTTGTTTGGCCACGGCCTTGTCTTGAAGGCAGCAGCCGGCTAGGCCACTAATTATAAATTATTCTTTCTTTGTATGTGTTGTGAAGGCTTGACATTGCTCTGACCTTGCCTTGTCATTACAGCGCGTCAACATCTATGGTCATTAGCGCTCGGAGACTTCTCAATGCACTGCCGGCCCCGGATAGTGTTCTCTCATTACAGACAACACTGTCCATCACTGGTCAGTGAGCTGTAGAGGGTGCTAGCTAGGAAGATAGAATCTAAAGGTAACTTAGCTGGGCTCAAACCCGGGTCCACCGGGTGCGAGTCCAATGCGCTAACCACTTAGCTATTCCCTTCCCTATTTTTTTTTTAAATTTAAGGCGCGTCAACATCTATGGTCATTGGCGCCCGGTGCCTTCTCAGTGCACTGCCGGCCTCCGGACAGTGTTCTCTCGTTACAGCAACACTGTCCATCACCGGACAGTGAGCTGTAGAGGCTCCTAGGAAGAAGAAATCTAAGGGTAGCACAGCTGTACTCGAACCCGGGTCCTCCGCGTGGGAGTCCAGTACCTAACCACTTAGCTATTCCCTTCCCTATTATTATTATTAAAATTATTATTACTAAAAATATTTATTAGTATCGCGTAAGTATTAATATTATTATTTTTATTAATATTGAACACCTCCTACATTACATTATTCAATTTTAATGATGAAATTCGGTAGAGTTAGTTATATTAAACCCGCACTACTTACGTCTATTGAGTTCTGTGTACATAGTATAAGCTACATAGAAGGTCTTTTAGAAGCTGCTACACAGTTCAGTATGCTTGTGTTCCCATAGCAACACATGCCTGGAACTCCACCTAAGGCATGTGAACAGACTGACAGAGATACAAGGTGCTCTGAACACTTTTACTGTACTGACACACCGTTTTGTTTGATAGTCCAAAAAACTTCAGACATAAATTTACTGGCCAGCCGAATAACTTTTCTAATTCCAAATGTGTGGACTTTAATATTTATTAAACTGGGAAGGTACGCAAGAGATTTTCAAAAGCACCCAAACTTTAGGTGTCCATCTAATTCTACGAATAATCTTTCAGTTTTTTTTTTTATTCTCTCTTACTCCTAGAAAGAGGAAGTATTGTAATCGTGCCAAATTTTCGATATCGAGTTTTAACGGAAATATCCGTTTTGAGGTCCCCTGAGTTCAAAAAATTGGTTTTTAGCAAATGGTGTGTGTGTGTGTGTGTGTGTGTGTGTGTGTCTTGTGAACAGCATAGCTCAAAAACGAAAAACCGCAGAAAGTTGAAACTTGATATTCCGTTTAGGTATCAGCATGGGATCTGACTGTACATTCTCTGTCAAAATTCCTCAACCGGAAGTACCACTTTACGAGTTGTATTTTTACTTTTTTCTCAAAAATGGCTCCGACGATTTTCTTTAAACTTATTGTATCAACTACACATACAATGAGCTCAACTTTTATTTGAAACATCTCTCTGGGAAAATTCATTTAAGGGCATTAATGGGGGAGCGGTGGGGATAGGTTTTTATTTAAAGTGGTTTTTCAGGTTATTAGACAACTCTGTCATCTAAATAATGTTAGTCAAAATTGAATATGTTGTTGAAATTCCGAGTTTGAAAAAACTCGAATAACCGGAAGTGCGTTTACTTTGTCACATTACTATGATTTTTTCTTTTTTTCTCAATTTTCTCAAAAAAGGCTCCGACGATTTACTTGAAACTTCTTATATGAACTAAACATACAAAGATCTACAACTTTTATTTAAAACATTTCTCTGGGAAAATTCATTTAAGGGCACTTTTAGGGAAGGGGTGGGGATACGTTTTTCTCTTAAGTGCTATCATCATAGTTGATTATACAAATTCTATCATCCAAAGAAAATTTAATTAGAAATAAATAGATGGCCAAAATTCCGAGTTTCAAGGAAATTATTAAACCGGAAGTGCGCTTTTACTGAACAGTTTTCGACGAATTTCATTAAGTTTGGTACACAAACTATAAAATTTGTCAATTATAATTTTGAGAACTGGAGTAAGAGAAAGTTGTGTGAGTGTTTCACACCAGTTTTTTTTTTTTGGTGAAATTTTTGTGATACTATAATAATAGAATTCTAAATACAAATTATAATACAGTATATAGTATATATGTAAATGAGAATAAAAATATATATTATTTATTATTATTATTATTTTAATTTTTATTGGAAATATAGGATTATAAACATTAAGAGAAAATATTTTAAATAATATATATTTAAGATTAACTTGGACATACTGATACTGTAAGAAGAATTCTATTAAATTTAATGATTTTGGCACCTTGCTCAGATCACATTTCCATCCCTGTATAGATATTTCGTATAAATGGTTCAGACGCCTGTTTGGCATTTGTGAATAACCGTCGTGAAAGGTCTCGTGAGGAAAATTATTCTGAAGAAATAGCAGTTCGCGTGGTAACATTGCAAGCATGAAGAAGGGGTTCAGCAATCAATTATTACTCAGAGACAAGGAACGAACCAATCCACTGTTTCAAAAACGTTAATGCCCTACAGGGAGACTGGGAGATACTCCCGAAGACCTGCCACGGACCGTACCACAAGTACAACTCGGACAGATGTGAAGAATGTGCCAAGGCATCTGAATGTGTTAAGGAACAGGTTCGTCACTAGCAATCAATTACGTCACTTGATCGCTGATGTCCATAATGTCCATATTTCAAGTAGGAGTTAGAAGAAGGTTAAATAAAGCAAACTTGGCTTCCAGGATACCTGATACTGGCCCTCTTCTCACCAGAGCACATAGAGTCGCCAGCCTGCAATATTCACGAGAACATGTCAATTGGACAATAGAGGATTGGAGACGTGTTTTATTCACAGATGTGTCGCGACTCACCCTACATTCTGCAGATGGAAGGATGAGAGTTTGGAGGCGTCAAGGTGAGAGATATGCAGAGGCTAACATTTCTCCAAGAGTGGCTTTTGCTGGAGGCGCTGTTATGATTTGGGGAGACATACATGGAAAATGGGACGCTACATGCCCGGAAGTGGTTCTTCAGCGATATGTTGTGCCAGTTTTTGAAAGAGTCGGCGATGATTTTCTACAGGATAATGCCAGATGTCACACTGCTAGTGTTGTCCTTGAGTACTTGCAGGATATTGGGATTCGACGTTTGGTTTCTCCACCGAGAAGTCCAGACCTAAATCCAATATAATACCATTAGGACACAATTGGAAGACGGCTCAGACTTCGCCTGATTGCCCCTAGCACTCTAGGGAGCTACGTACAGCAGTTATTGAAGAATGGAATGAAATTTCTCAAGAGGTTATCCAAAATCTAATCATTTCAATGTCAAGGAGGCTTGCTGCAGTGATCAGAGCAAGAGAAGGTATCACTAAATACTGTTGAAAAAAAATGAAGAAGTGATAATAAATAAGAACCATTTTAATTTTGAATTTTACAGATTTTTTTTTGTTTTTGAGCTTTATTTTTTATTCTGTGTAATAATGACAGGTTTTTCTTAAATTTTTGGTAGTTGTTCTTTTTTTCCTTTGGATTAGAGTTCAACAACTTGAATCCATAAAAAAAAAAAATACGAAAATACCTTTCAACTTCAAATTATAATATTTTGAAATTTTGTGCAATATTTTTGTCCTGCAGTTTATTTTGGTAATTCCATCAAATTCACATATTAACTCGCCTTGCTAAGTCAGTTTCAACGTAACACTATCATCAATTTTTGGAAGTTAACCGCCTTCTAATTTGTTGCTTCGAGACGTGTAATATAGTCGATACATGAATACCTGCTTCGACAGCCTAAATGGCCATCTACTTCTATTCAGTTTCGGCAAAAATACGATTATTTTTACAATTTCATTTTTTTCTTGGAAAAATTAAAATCCAAGAAAACCAAAAATTTTTATACAAACTTACAAAGAACCTTGGCTTTATCAGATACAGTGATACAGTCTAATAGCAGAAATTCTGCCTATTAAAGAGAAATTAATCATAAATAAATGATTATAAAATTTAAGTGGAAATTCCTCTTTATTATTACTTATCTTTCAATAAACGAATTTAACGTATATATACACACACCTTCTAATAATCAATTTATTACAGTACAAGTATATAACTCTAAAGGCAAAATGACAAAGCAATAAATCAAGTATCCCACTTGTCTTACGCTCAATAAAGTTCTATTAAGGAGAAGCTCTGCTAAGTCCTTTATATCTTGATAAATTATGTATACCCATCTAATAACATGAAATGTTGCAGATATATTACTATAGAAAATGATAGAGGCTTAAAACAAGAATATTAGCAAGGGTTATTATTATTAGCGTGTTTTAAGATAGTTAGTTAAAACTTAAAATTTATTTCGATTTATTAATGAGAAGTTCGAATTATTTTGAAAAGTTTGTAAATTGTATTGAAGTGGCACTCTAGAGGAAACTTTTAGCGCTACTTCTTTTCTAGAACCCCCCTCCCACACACACAAATAATCAATTTTCCCGGAAAAATGTGTCAAACAACAGTGCTTTATGTTTATAGAGAGAGAAATCACTTTATTTTTAAAAAACTAAGTGGGGCTGCTCAACTAGGTTGGGTTGCAGAGAACACAGTGTACCAGCAAGGATAAGTTATATAAAAATAAAGTAAAATAAATAAAAAACACACACATATACACATTATGAGAATAAAAAAGAACAAAGCACTTAACCCAACATAAGCCTAATAAAAGATCATTTGTCATTGTCAATAAATATGGTTTTTTATAATTGCTAGTGAGTCTATAAGAATGAGCTCACTAAGCGACGTTAGTTTGCTCTGGTCGATACCGACCGTGTCAAAAAACTTTGCCGTTCTGTTCGGTATGGTTCCTCTCGAACCAAACCAGAGTCCCCGGACCTGGTACTCTCTATCTCCGAAGTGCTCTCTGTACTTCTCCTGGTAGTAGGCGATGCACCTCTCATAAATACAGCGCTTCTCCATATCGATTTTCTCCGCCTGATCAGGATCGTTAGACTCATACCTGATTGTGGGATCCAGGATATATGTCAAATTGCTGCTCTTCCTGAAAGCCAGGATATCTGCGTATCGGGTCGACCCCGCGTCATCGACAGCAAGCACCTCCTCGTAGCACACAAAATCCTTTGAACCTTCAAGAAGCTCCGTGATGGTGTGCTTGACACGGTGGTGCCGGCGAGTGACAAGGAGCATGTTGTGTGGACAATTACCAAGCACGTGGGCTGGTGTTTCATTCTCCCTGCCACATCGGCGGCAGAGGGGTCCAACATCTCCTGACATCTGTGCGGCTACCGCCGGTACTCCACGAAGAGGAGCATAATTATTACTTAATTTAAGGGAGTTAGTCCACTCGGAGCCCGAGAGCAGCTGCTTATTACAGACGAATTGATTTCCTTTAGGGTTATCCCTAAAGTGGCATACCCCCACACCTTGCCACTTACACGCAGCCCACGATTCGAAAGAGCTCTCTCTCAGACCTAGCCGCGCACAGACTTGATTCACCCTCATAATCAAATATTCGTTGAAAAAGAGGATCCTGCACTCTAGACAATTTCTGGGCAATTGACCAGTGCTGCAGAGGCGCCTCCCACTTACACCTGAGCAGGCCAAGTCCGCGTTAACGTCGAGGGGCGTATAGCATACCGCTATTCGTGTCAGCGGGCAAACTAAGCATGGCTTTCACGTACCGCCTTATGGTGACGTCTATACCGTCCAAGAGTGCCGGGCAAAGCTTAGTGAGAGGTAATGATTGAAGAGGATAAGTCAGTGCAGGGAACAGGTACTGGTTGAGGATATTTAGCTTTTGATCGGGCTTTAACAAATTGGATGATGTAAGCTTGGCTAAATTCACGTTTAATTTTTCAACCGATTCCTCGTTCACCGCAAGTTCGTCGGAAAAGGAGCATCCTAAATACTTTATAATTTCTCCTTCCCCCAATGAGCTAATCTCGTCCCCATTATCCAGTGTGAGCTTAGTCCGAGAGAGTACTCCCTCCCTGATTATCACTGCTGTACTCTAGGCTGGATTCAGTGAGAAACCTATCTTTCTGAACAGAAGCTGGATTAAGTTAATTATACGTTCAGCCGCTTCTACGCTACAAGCTGTCACTGCCTGATCGTCCGCGAATCCTATAAGGATGATACCAGTCTCCCATTCATGAAGCTTATACCCTATCGTATTTGCCAAGAGGATGTCACATGCTTCATAATATATGTAATCTATGGCAATATTAAATAGAGTAGGAGATAGGGGTCCGCCTTGTGGGACTCCTCGCCATTAGGAATTTCATCCGTCTTCTTCACTCCAAGGTCTATATGTGTAAAGACGATCGCGGAGAACTTAGAAAAAAAAATATTCAGTAAACATGCACTTCCGATTGAATGGATTTTGCCCAAGACCTTTCTTGTCAGATGCAGGTGTACCAAGTTTTAGCTTCCTGTGATTTTTCATTTCTGAAATGTTTTTTCACACACAAAATATGTATTTCCGGTGGAAAATTAAATTTCGAAAATTTGACCAGACCGCAGTCACATTAAGAAGTATGAGAAAAAAGAGAAGCATTTAGAAGTAAGAGAAAAATGATGGCGAAGCTGCTTCCTAGCTGTTAGTTAGTTCAAAAACATAAAGACAAGTTTAGTTTTATAAAAGAACATAATATTTAGAGTTATATAAAGAGAAATTTAGAGTTATATAGAAAAAGTTATATCATAAAGCAAACTATTTGTATCATAAAGCAGAGGCCCACCTAATGTATGTTTGCAGCATCTCTAAGTTGGTGAATATCTCCAATATATTCCCAATCCAGTTGTCAATCAAATGTCAAGATATGCTTAACATAATCCACACAAATTGGATGATATTCTGCTTTATATCCCTCTGATCTCATTAAAAAAAAAAAAAAAAATTTCAATATAAATCAACATAATTACATTAAAGTTAATATATTTTTTTTTAATTTGTTATAAAATATTTTTATTTAAATAACTTATTAGTAAAACGCCGTATTCATTAAACTCTTAATATTCTGAAACCAAAAAAATTTCAGCAAACATTTTTTGACAAGAAATTGAATTCATAATTTATTTTTGTCAAACAAACTGTATTAAAAATTTCTCAAATAATCATAAAATACAGTTTTCCAAAAAAAAAAAAATTGCATTTTACAAAAAACTGAGCTGTTTATCTGTTTTATGAAAGTAATATTATTTATTAGTTTTGCCCACTTTCTTGACTTTTATGATAAAATTTCTTAAAGAAATTAGTTGATATTGCAATACACGTAACAACATAGACCCAAGAAAAAATTCTAGATGCCACATATTTTTCCAACTAATAAATGGAAAGTCCCCCCCCCCCCCCCCCCCCATGAGTGTACTAATCCTACGCAAAACAAAAACTCTGAAGTTAAAAAAAAAAAAAAATAAAAGTTTCTTAATACTTTTCTTAGATTTGTACAGAACTAGTAAAACTCATCTGAAATTCAAATTCTTTGTGAAATTATTTTAAATATACTTTTTCCCCTGTAAAACTTTTAAATAAATGAATAAAAATGTATACATTTATGTATGACTTTTTTCGTTGGCCACTTATAATTGTGCGGACATTTTGTTTGTGGATTTTTTTTTTTTTTTTTGCTTGAATAACAAAATGAAATTAAGTAAAATTGCTAGCTCAGTGGTTAGCGCCTCGCACGCGGAAGACCCAGGTTCGCGTCTAGCTGTGCTGTCTTTAGATTTTTTCCTTCCTAGGTGTTCCTACTGTCCGGTGATGGACAGTGTTGTCTATAACGACAGAACACTGTCCGGAGGCCGATGGATTTAGTGGGCACTGAGAAGGCACCGGGCACCAATGACCATAGATTTTAAAGCGCCTTATATTAAAAAAATAAAATAAAATAAAATTCCCCCCCAGTTCGATAGAAGTTTCTTAGAGGCTTCAATGATCCTGATAGAACTCCATTTTTTCTTTTTTTTTATTGTTTCTACGATTCCCGTGGTTACTCTTAACTCCCAGAGACCATGTGAGACAGTCATTCCAGTCCTCCTTCTAGGGCCGCGAACAGAACATCCATTGCTCCGGCTACGCTTTCTTTTCATGTATTTCTGGGACGCCCCTTTTTTTGATTTTTCTACCAAAGCATTCTTTTTGGCCACCGTAATTGCCCCATTCGCTGTATACATGACTGTACCACTGTATAGATCGCATTTCTCATCTCAACTGCGCTCTACTGTGCTTTCATAAGCATGGTTATCGATGTTTTTAATCTTCTACGCAGAAGATAAAATCTCAACTGCTTCTCAGGCCACCTAACACTACTTCATTTACTTTCTACCTGATATGCTCAGTAACTGTAACCAGCTTCTCCGCCAATATTGGTCTAAGAATGAGACTTCTTGTATCTATTGAGATATCTTTGATCCAAAGAACTCCGTACAAGCAACGGATCACAGGATTCGGATCGCCCTAATTAGAACTGTCAGCCTCACAGCTGCCGGCTTTATCTATTATTGAACTCAAGTATTGAAACGGCGGACAACCTAATGCCTTGAGAGCTACAATCAACTCCTCCCCATAACCAAGTATTTGGATTTAGAGATATTAACTTTGAAGCCGCCAGCTTCATAACCTTCTAGCAGTTTTCTTATAAGGCACTTACTATCCTCGCGGGCTAGAGGTAAAATAACCTGTTCATCAGCGAATAAGAGGGAGTACAAATTTTAATCTCCTATTAGAATAGCCATTCCTCTGCAAGAAGCATTCTAATTCTTTATTACGCTATCCAGATAAATTTTAAAAATTGTAGGGGACATTTCACAATCCCTGGCGAAGTCCTTCAGTGTTCATCAGTTTTTGCCACCATGATTTCCTTGAGCATTGTAAAAAAAACGTGGTTACATGATCGTCCAGAAATAAATCCTGCCTGCTTTTCGATCTGGCTTGTTTTTGTCATTTCCACCACATTTCTGTGGATAATCTACATAATACACGGCTGAAAGAAGACTCACAGTAATTCCTCGGTAATCCCCCCTGATCCCTTTGGAGTCTTTTTTTTTATATACAGGTACAATGTACGATAATGAAGGATACTGTCTCCTTCCAGCACCGGGCTGTATATTTTTTTGAGCGCTCCATGTTAATTTAGTTCCATCATATAGCCTCTAAGCCTAACGCCTTTCCACTTCTTGAGTTCTGTAAAACTATCTCTGACTTCCTCCTCCAAGATATGCTTCATCGAATCGCAGTTATCTTGTGCACAGATACACATACACACGAGAATCTCTATCTTCACACTCATAAAAGATACTTAAAAAAAATCTTTTATTTTGGATGATCATACAACACGAAATACACAGTTTGGCTTTTGTCGTTTTTTAATTTTCTTATGGATTTCCACGACAGTATAGTCTTTGCATACCACTTGTATGATTTACTTCAGACCAAGCTCTACTCCAAGATTCACCCTTAGCCTTCCTTACTGAATACTGATTATTGTCTCAGATGTAAAAAAATGATAGATGAAGTTTTGTTCACGTCCAAGATTGTTCTCGCTTGTACCTGATATTTAACTAAACGAAAAACATCAGTCTTTTTACAATTGGCCACTACGTAGAATGGTTGAATACCCGAAATCGTTGCCTAGAATGTTTTTATTATTTAATTTATGGAAACACAAAAGATATACATCTTTTTAAAGCCATTGTATCAAAATAGAAAACGTCTCAAGCGTAGAGACAAAATCTTATTGACTTATGGAAGGGGACGATTTCTTATCATTCAATATTGTTGAATATATACTTACACCCAGACTAAAATCAATCAACCAATGCTGATAGATAAAGACAAAATAATCATGATTAATAATCAAAATCAATAACTCATGCTATTTTCCTTTATTCAGTGATACATTGTATATGTTAATCACAAACGGCCAAATGTTATCCAAATTATATTAGGATTATTAACCATTAAAATGTAAACAGTTTTCACAGCTATTTTTGTTCGTTTCAAAATTTTGATATGAAGTTTTTTTATTATGGAAACCCCATTTTCTGTATTCCGAGAAGACCGTTTTCTATTTGGGTGTCTGTACACCGATCTAGCTTGATACAACTTCCGGTTTAGAACAATATGCTATCAAGATTGTGAGGTGGGGAAATTAGATTCATCAAGCATAACTAAATTTTTTTAAGCTAAGCTAGAACTTACAAAACGTAATATTTATTTATGATGATTACATAATAAAATAAAAAATTATATTTTATTTACCACATTGGGTCCTTTTTTAATATCCCATCAGATTATCTAAAGGAAAAATTACAATTAATTATCAAGGTATAATCCTTACCGTATTTTAATTATGAATTAAACCTGTAAAATTGTATATTATGTATGTATATAAATTTATAAATAATAAATATAAAAACGAATAAATAATTTTATTAACCAATATTGTCAATAGCAATTCAAGAGTGACGAACTGCGCTAATTAAAAAACAAATAAGTAACCCATAAGTTTGAGCAGGAACAAAACTCACCCAATATTCAAATATCACCCGGTCTGCCGTAATCGCTTAGTCTATCAATTACACAATGAAATCCCAACCCATGCGAGCTGATTTATCTGGTTTGTCAGTGTAGCTGGATACTCTTCTATAAGATTTGGAAGATATTCATTCTACAAGCTATGCTTCTGCCGAATTAAAGGTTGCAAAACAGTTTCGCTTCTAAGGAGTTTCGTACTGGAGAGCTCTAGTGGAACACTGTATTTCTGATAGCAGCGTTGTTGGCGGAAATCTCTCCAGTCTGCTCGCCCTTACTTAGTTTGCCCACTTCAATATCATTAACGAGAAAGTAATAACAATATTTCGTTAAATTAAAATCAAAATATCATGTCGACAATAACTTAAACCTTTTTGAAGACATTCTGTGAACATGCTGATAAAAGTTTATTTTTTTCCATTTAGGAATAGAGTGCAAGCAATAAGCCAAATTGGATTCTCCTATCTCAGCCTATGAATGCGCTATATTTTAACCGTTCCAAATATTGATTAAAACAATAATTTCTATATCAACTTGATGCAAACAATATCAGCATCTACAGAACTCCTAATAAGGGCTATAGTTTTACAGTAAAGAAAGCAAAGAAAACAAATACAGACAAGAATACAAAAAAAAAAAAAAATAAAGTTTATATTCATTATAATTTGAAAAGGCCAAACGCAGCAAATGTTAAATGGTTCTTAAACAGTCTAAATTAGCTTTACTTGCTAATCGTAGGTGAAGGTATAGGCTAGGTATTAGAATGGTGGTTCAGGTATGAGGTAAAAACTCCAAGGGTACCAGTGCATGAGGTTGAATGTTGGTTGTAGGTTGTGTTTTCAATGTATATGTGGTGTGTGCGTGTGTGTGTGTGCGTGTAGGAGTGAGCGTAGAGAGAGTTTTGCGTTCATTATTTAAGCTACTAGGTGGAGCTGTAGCGTTCTCTGTATGGTATTCCGAAGAGGGGTGAAGGAGTAAAGAAGAGGGGATGAGGCTGGTCGATATGTCGGTGCGTGCACACCTACCTGGCCTGTGTGCCACGCCCACTGTACTGTGTACCTGTCCCAGCATCACTTTACCTCTCTCTCACCCAGGGAGTAGTGAGTGTGATGCAGCACATACCCGTCTGACTCATTGTACTCACAAACAAACTACTAACTCAACTACAAATACCTCAACAAACACAACAGTGCGCCCATATCTTATCGTCTAAAACCCACGTGTACTTCAAAACAACTCCATAACCTTTTTCTTTTAATATTAAAAGTAATTTAAAAAAATAAAAATAACTAAAATTGATTTTGCGTACGAAAGTAGTCTGGGCAAATGTACATGTATGTTTTGCATGTAAAAGATTCATCAACAGCCTGATCATATTTCTAAGAATTATTATTTGTTTCTTTATTTACTACCGTGCACATAACTTTGCGCATTGACAATAATTTCCTGCTGAGGGTCATCCTATAACAGTCAGGCAAGAGTAAGCGAGAAATTAACGTAAGTAGGAAAGTAGGACAATTTCAAATGACAAAGTAGGGATAACTAATTTATTTTTAATATTTCTTTGATTAAGTTGTTAATAAACATAATACATATGTGAGTGTGTAACACATAAATCTGTTAGAGACGATTGGCTTCATTTTGTATTATAAAAAAATAATATTTTTGAGACGTGCCTACACTGCTTAAGACGTGGCTTATTTTTAAAGATATTATCAAAAAATTGCCTACTTGTAATATTGTGAAAATTATATTTGACCGTACATTTTACCGTATCAATTAACATCCAGTTTCCATCATCTTTCCACTGGCACTCTATTAAATTCAATTTTCTACCAACAACAGTATTGTGAGCTGGAATCGCAAACAAATATATATTTACATATTTTTAATTGGCCCGATAATTGCTCTCCATTGTTTGCTGATTGAAAAAAAAAGTTAACCATTTTTGTCGTTGACAGATTTATCGTTCAAACTCGGATTTCCTTGCATAGCGTATTCATTGTAAATCGCACTTTGTATCAACAACAATTTTTTTAATTTTATAATGAAAATATTAAAGTGTATCTTATCCTGGAAAGAATTTTGGAAATTGACCTAATTTTTTAAATTTGTAAATTGTCAGTTTCTATATTTAATTTTTCAATGCATTTTTATAAAATATTAAAGCGTTCTTTTTAAACTCTCTATATACTTATTCCAATATTTCATTATTAGGAGGGATATTTTTCGGTAACAATGGAACAAAACGTGTTTCTCGTTAAAGTTTCAACATAATTAGAAAACATCATCAACAATTGAAATTATTTCGATTATTTCTATTAATATATTGATAAAAACTATAAGCCAGCCGAGTTTTAACAAACATTAAGCAGGTTTCATTCAAAGGATGATTGCAACGAATAATTATAGTAGAACCGGAGAACCGTTTCACACAATTCAAATGGTTTTTGAATGGCACAAAATTTTTAGAAGTAGAAGCAACACAGCAACAAGTTTTTTTTTTTGTATTAATTCAGTGTTGGATTTTAGAACAATTTTCGGACAAATTAGGACATGGCCAAACTTTTTTTTCACAGGAGATAATACAGTGGACGAAACTTAATATTGTAGCACACAAGTCCTTCCAAAGTAGGGCGCTTGGTAACCCTACTCACCAAGGAAGGATAAACAGATTTAAAGATTATAAAGTTAGCCGCAAGGTCAATTTTTTTTCTTTTTTTTTAAAGCGAAAAGGACCATTATATTTGTTTCTATTTTTTATTTTTTAAAAATTGTCATCAAACAGAAAATATCTCATAATATTACTGACTTAGTCAGTGCTAATAAAAACAGGAAAACAATATAAAATTAATAAAATTACAAAAATTTTCTGGTATTTTTAGGGAGCTGAGTGAAATAAAAAAATTATAAAAAGGCGTACAATCACTGCCAAGAAATTCGAGGCATATTTAATTTGAAAAAGAAAAAAAAACAGTAGAGCAATTTATAGGCTAAAAACTTATTAGGGCCCTGAATAGCCATACAAAGAGCATGATATTTTCCTAATTGTATATAGTATAACACTGCTACTAGTGCCCATTCTTCTATATTTTAATCAGACAGTATTATGTACCCATATAAATAATATATAGTGTCGAGTAGCTCTTGTACAAAATTTCTGCCTCCCGCTATTCATGTTTTTAAAGTTTGTCCTATTTCCCGGCGAGAAGAGCCAGCGAGGCTCACTGAACGGCTCCCATAAGAAAAACAATTATAGTATCCTGTAATATTTGAAAATAATCATTTCAATGTCTATATAAAAAATCAATTGTCAATTTATGAGAACAGCCACTTCACAAAGTAGCAACAACTTGTGGCTTATAGAAAGCGTTTGTGATTCTTCAATGTAACATTTAATAACGATCAGCATAATTCCAAAATAATCAGCCTGGACAATCTGTTAAACTTTTATTTTATTTTTATCAAAGCTTTTTTTTTACTTTCTCTTTCACCTCTTATTAGAGGAAGTATTGTAATCGTGTCAAATTTTTTATATCGAGTTTTCATCGGAAATATCCGTTTTGAGGTCCCCTGAGTCAAAAAAATGGTTTTTAGCAAATGGTCTGTGTGTGTGTGTGAATGTAAAAAGCATAGCTTAAAATCGAAAAACCGTAGAAAGTTGAAACTTGATATTCCATTTAGTTATCATAATGTGATTTGACAGTACGTTTTCTGTCCTCAACCGGAAGTACCACTTTACTAGTTGGCTTTTTACTTTTTTGCAATTTTCTCAAAAATGGCACTGACGATTTTTTTCAAACATAGTATATCAACTATAAATACAAAGAGCAACAACTTTTATTTGAAATATTTCTCCGGGAAAATTCATTTAAGGGCACTTTTGAGGAAGGGTTGGGGATTAGGTTTTTCTCTAAAGTGCTATTTCAGTTTTTTATACAATTCTGTCATCTAAATAATATTAATTAGAATTAAATGTGTTGTTGGAATTCCGAGTTTGAAGAAATCGGAGGACCGGAAGAGCGTTTACTTTTCCACTTTACTAAATGATTTATTCATTTTTTCGCGATTTTCTCAAAAATAGCTTCGACGATTTTCTTAAAACAACTTAATAAACTACACTTACAAAGATGTACCACTTTTAGTTAAAACATTTCTCTGGGGAAATTCAATTAAGGGCACTTTTAGGGGAGGGTGTGGTTATGTTTTTCTCTAAAGTGCTATCATAGTTGATTATACAAACAAAATTCATCCGAACAAAATTAATTAGAAATAAATAGATGGCAATATTCCGATTTTCAAGAAAATAGTAAACCGGAAGTGCGCTTTACTTCAACAGTTTTTTCAGTTTCCGAAGAATTTCTTTAAATTTGGTACACTAACTATAAAATTTGTCAATTTTAATTTTGAGAACTGGAGTAAGAGAAGTTGTATGAGTGTTTCACACCAGATTTTTTTTTTTTTTTTTGTAAATTATAATAGAGATTAATAGTAACAACTGTTTTCTTTTTATTTACACATATTATTTATTCATTCACTGTTGATATTTACATTTAGTTTTTGTCAACTGTTTTTGAAAGTGCTATCTATTAATGATAGGCTTTATAGTCAATTCTATATAAAGTTTGATATGTACACATAAAAACGAATAATTTTTCAATTTATATTTACAAATTCCTTTCACCTCGCCTAATAATAATTGTATTAAAGAGACTCTTCAGTTGCTACTTTTCGCAAACCGGACGGTATTTATAATTACAAATTATGTAAATTTCAATAAAGACGTTTCATTTTAATTATTTTAACTTTTTATTTTTAACCATATTTACATAATTATATTAACTTTTCAGAATTTGGTGAAAATTAAAGAAAATGTCTGAATATAATTAAGTAATATTAATATTGTCTTTCTCTTTGCATAAGCGCGTTCTTCTAAACTTCTGATCTTGACTCAACGTTATATTGTACATTACAGAATTCTTACCCTAGCTTCTACCATATGCTGTTGCGATATGGAATCATTTCGACATTTAATTTGAGTTGAAGTTCTAACCAGTTCAATATAGGTGAGGGCAAAAATTAGGCTGTCGCTTTATCCTTTTTCTTCTTTTATTTTTGAAAAATTTCATACTATTTCTATTGCAACGAACTCAATGCGTTTTTGCGTCAATATTTTTAGACATTGCCAATTGTGATAACAATATATCACTAACAGAAATTGCATTTTGAATGTATTTGACACATTCGCCCAAAAAGATTCAGAAAACAAATTTGTTTTTTCTAAAAAATTATTTAAAAAAAACTGAAACATGTTTGAAATAAAAATTTCAAAAAGCGTTTTTAAAATCTTATTTGAGAAAGTTGAATAAACGATAAAATATTCATTAAGTGAATTATTACGTCAGATGATTGTTTACGTTGAAACCTATTTTTTTTTTTTTAAGGGTATAATGAACCCTAATGAAGTTGTCTATTATGTCCCCTACTGATGCCGATGTCTGAGGCACTGGGAAGGTAGTAGGGTGGACGTTTTCTTCTCCAACACCCAGGCTTCTAAATCTTTTCTGAATGATAGCGTCGCCGTCTGTCAGGAATTGTACGGGATCCTCATGCATCTCCCTTCAGATTTTGCAAATACTATCGCGTTCTGGGTCAAAGCTTCTTCAGGTACCCCATAAATCTTCTTCAATGCTCTGGGAAGAAACGTGGCAGCGTATCGAAGCATGCCCCAGAATAATTGTCCAGTTATAATAAACTAAAAGGAGTGTGAAGTTTGAATTTTAAACCAATTTTGTTTTCAACTAGGTCATACAGTTCTTCAGATAAGCACTGAACACCGATTGGAGAGGAAAAAAAACGGATTCAGCAGAGAATTAAAATACACATTTAATTTAGAGTATAAAATAATATTACGACTAACCAAAATCTGGACCAGCAAAGCGGGGTTGGAGTCCAGTAGCTGCTCTTAGATTTTATTTTTTCCTAGGAGCCTCTTACAGCTCACTTACAGCCTTTTACAGTTCGTTGATGGGCAGTTTTGTTTGTAGCGAGAGAACACTCTCCGAAGGCCGATGGATTTAGAGTGCACTGAGAAGGCTTCGATCTTTGGGCCCAGAAGAGCATTGGATAGCATGGGGTTTGGTCCTTCTCCACATACAATAATAATAATAATAATAATAATAAATAAATAAATAAATAAATAAATAAATAAAATGCAGTCGTGAAACACTTACACGACTCTCTCTTACTGCAACTGACATAGATATTATTGAAAAATATCTATCAAACTTGGAATATCTAATTGGTTTAACTAATTGGCTTTACATTAGAAGTCTGGTTAGGAGCTTCCTCCAGTTCTTCCAGAATCCCGCTACAATCTAGAATTCGAAAAAATGTTTCAAACAAAATGGATGGGTCTAGTTAGTACATCAAATTCAAAGAAACTCGGTATCTTTATCGAAAAAAATCGCAAAAACAGAAAAAAAAACTGTTCAGTAAAGTCTCACATTCCGACAACCGATTTTCTTCAAACTAACTACAAATTAAGTACCAAAATCAAAAATCAAATCTTATTATCGGGTGCTCTGTTAGAGCTTAAACAAAATATCATGTTTGAACTTTCTATGATTTTCTATTTTTAGTTATACTGACAAAACATAGACAAACAGACCAATTTCTAAAAATCACATTTTTTTATTTTGTACTCAGAGAAACTCAAAACATTTCCGGTAAGAAAACTTGATATCAGAAATTTGATACGATTGCAGTACTTCCTTTTGCCAGGAGTAAGAGAAAGTAATATATATTACTTTAG
Organism: Triatoma infestans; assembly: GCA_011037195.1. Classification (NCBI taxonomy): domain Eukaryota; kingdom Metazoa; phylum Arthropoda; class Insecta; order Hemiptera; family Reduviidae; genus Triatoma; species Triatoma infestans. The sequence continues at coordinate 169,864 of JAAEAF010014397.1, read as the reverse complement.
AAAATTTCTTGTCCAGAAAATATTATTAGAATCTTCTTTTTAGGATTAGTCGCAGTACAACTTCCCAGTTGTTTTATGTTTTATTTTTGTCTTGAGACGTTTCGACCAAAGAAGGAATTGAATAATTCAACATCTATTTCTCAAAATTGAACACAAGGTTCAATATAATTATTAGAGTGTTTAGCAAAAATCACAGCTATGTTAATTGATAGTGTTTTTTTTTTGTTTTTTTTTGTAATGAATAGTTTCAGATTAAATCTGGCGTTCTGGAAGGCCAGCTTATCGGTCCCTCTCCAGTGATAACCGATCCAGCGGTTACTGAACATCTGCCTGTTAATGTATGGTGTGGAATTGTTGGAGATAAAACTATTGGCCCATACTTTCCGCCAGATACCTTAAATGAGCAAGAATACGTTAATTTTATTCGCCAAGAGTTATAACAGTTGTTGAAGGTTGTGTCATTGAATGTCAGAACAAAAATGTGGTTCCAAAAAGATGGTTGTCCCGCGTACTATGGCTTAGCGGCAAGAAGAGAAGTGAATGAGATGTTCTGTAACAGCTGGATCGGCAGACAGGGACTGGTAAACTGGCCTTCCAGATCTCCAGATTTAATCCCTCTTGAATTTTTTTCTTTGGTGATATCACAAAAAAAAAATTTATGTCAGTGAATCACCAACTCCAGAAACACTTAGAGAAGACTTAATCCAAATCTGCTCAGCAATTCCGGCAGACATTATACAATTAGCAACCTCATCTGTTGGGCAGTGACTGCGCTTGTATCCTTTGAGCCGAGAAGGTCATTTTGAATAAATAGGAAATATATTTTTTTTTTGTATAAATTTTTGTAAATAAACTGGAATATTGTTTGGTTTTAATGATGTTTTGCCGGATTTTTTTAAGTCCCTTATGGTTTTGGAATATGTGTTAAGTGTTGTCAGCATTTGATCTCTCTCTCATTTATTATAAATTAATAAGAAAATCCGGGTTGTGATTTTAGTTTATGAAACAAAGAAATAGCAAAAAAAAAAAAACGAAGAAAATTTAATCTTTATGATTCAATATCTCGGCAACGATTTGAAATAGTGAAGTGAAATTAACGGCATTTTTTTCTAATAGTTTTCAATATAGTAGTAAAAAGTGAGGGTTAAAAATAAAACGCCACTTTAATATTTCAAATCGTTGCCGAAATATTCAATCATAAAGATTAAATTTTCTTAATTACAAAAGGTGTAAGGCGGCAATAAAAATCAAAAAACATTAACACTATTATAAACTAGAGCGAAAATACTTCAACAAACTTTATGTTCACTTTTTTTTTATATCTTCCATCGTTTAAGAGTTATTTCAAAAGTGGTCCGTTTAAATGAGGACACCCTGTATACTTACCAGTTATGCAAATATATCGTAAATGAATGAAAACAATTTTTAATGAAGTCAGTTCCAAAATTTTTCTTTTTATTGATTTGATGTAACTTCAATTTTTAATTTTCTAACTACTTGGAAAAACAATTAAAAAACTAATAATCAATGTTTCCATTCATTGGAAAAATGACAAAAAAAAAAGTCACTGTTTATGATGGTGATAAATCTCAAATATAGATATTAAATCTACCACAAAATTGTCCCACACTTTTTGATATATAAAAATATATATATATATATAAATCTGTTAGGAAGGTTATATTACAACATACCTACAACAAAGGATTTCATTTTATGATAAAATGCTTTATTTCATAGTAGAAAAAAAAAAAACAAAAAAAAAAAAAAAAAACACTCTCCGTGTACATCTGTTCACTCTTTGATGTTGCACACGGCCATGGCCGATGTGACTTGCCCTTCACCTCGCATCACTTCCTAACTTCCTACATACGGGAAAAAACCTAAATGTTATATTCCCCGTTTAGTAAAATTAAATTCCAATAGAATTAATTTTTTTTCTTTCTTTCTTTTCAAGCAAAAGTTTATATTGTACATTCTTTATAAAATTGACTTAAATATAAAAATATTTTAATTAAAAAGGTAACCTCACAAATATTTATTTAAAAAAAATAAAGTTTTGCATGTTGTATGTCAAAATACACTTTAATAAAGTAATGTTTTACATAGTTTCATAGTAATGCTTTAATTTCTTCATAAGCATACAGTAATAAAAGTTAAAGGTAATATATTTACTCTTTTTAAAAAAAAATCTCACATGAATTATTCTCTCTATACAATTTCTACAATTTTCAGTTAATTCGATTTTTTTTCAACTTGAGATTCTTTGTAAATCTGTAATTCTTATGAAATCTATTTATTAAAAAGTTTTCTGTATGAAATCAATGTTGACCTCTTTGATATTAGATAATAAATCCTAACTTGTTGGCTTGATTATATATTACAATTTATATGAATTTTTTTTTTTTACTTTGAATAAACCATTTATTCAATTATTTAGCCAAACATATTTACATACATATCTCATTTGCTACTATAATCTGCAATCAAGATATCCGAAGAAAAAAAAAAAATTGTGATTCACGATTTTGCTGATACAACTGATGAAATTTGTGCAATAAAAAAGAGAGAAGATTGTGCACGGGCAATACGGCTTCGTTTTAGTTTAGAAATTTCAAATGTGAGTATTCCTACATTTAATATGAGCTAGAAGAACTAGAGAAATTTGGTGTCGATGATAAAGAATTGCTCGCTCGACTATGAAGCAGCATCTCTATACGGCCACTGGAACATTATCTATCATATTTGGGGGCTTGAAAACCAAAGATGAACTGCATTTTCAAAAAGCTCGTGTCCCAAATTTAAGATCAAAATCAGATTATTGTGAATTTTAAGAGCGCCAAACCAACCAACCAAGTCCTTCATGCAAAAATTCGCTCCAATATCTAACAGATGACCGCTTTTGGAAATGAATAAATTACAAGTGATGAATAGTAGCTATATACATATATTTTATATAAGAGATATTTTCTATGATAGCCTACTTCTTTCTGTGGTCATCGACCGGTTTCAGGTGTTCGCCCATCATCAGGATGTTTTGTCAAAACAATGTGGTAACATAGACTTGCATGTGGCGGAAAATATTTATACGTTATACATTGACGCGTACAATATCTATGGTTATTGGAACCTCGAGCCTTCTTAGTGTCGATCCCCGGACAGTGTTCTTTCGTTACTGGCAACACTATTCATCACCGATCACTGGGCTGTAGATACTTTTAGGAAGAAAAAAATCTAAGAGAACCCGGGACCCCCCGTATGAAAGTCAACCGTCCTACCACTGAGCTAATTCCTTCCTTAATAATGGATATTTTTTAATAATCCAAACAAGTGTCAACAATGTGTATACAAAGCCATTGTAGCTCAACGAAAGTTTAGCCCGAAATCGGTTTGGTTTGCATTTGGTGAATATTTGAAAATATTTTGCATTTTGAGCTTGTGACACACGGCAGAGCTATGGACATTGACCTATACACTGAACAGTTGGATATAGTTTAGAAAGTCAAGACTAAGATATCCATTTTTTAATGAAACAAAATAAAACAATTCTGCAATATGATAACGCTTCCGTCTATTGTTAACGTTTCATTATTTTAAATTTATTCTCTTTAAAACAGCTTCAATTTCATTAAGAAAATAAACTTTTTAATTCAAATTTCTGCGCAAATAAAACAATTCAATAAGCAATCTATTATGCGAAACCTATTAACAAAATTGGTTAAATTTATTTGGTTAAATCTACAGGTGGACACGCCCTGAAATAAGCGCTATTCTACAGTACACAGAACTGTATTGATCAGTCCAGATCAAATTAATTATACATTTATTTAATTCAAATTTAATAAATTGTAAATTTTATCTTTAATTAATTAATATACAAAAAGATAATAATAATTTACAGTAAACAATCTAATATAAAATAAAAATTAAGTAACATTTTTTTCTGGCGGGCTTTAAGTCCAACTAGCGATCAGATGTTATGGTCAGAGGCGGTTAGCATACATAATTTAATATATATATAGTGATATCAACACATCAAAACAAAATCTAAGTTCATGATCGGGAAAATTCTCGAATCTTAGACCTCAGCTTTGCAGGCAGGTCACTACTCCAACCATACAGTTATCCTGGCGTCCAAAATTCTAATGTAATTTTCTAGCCCAGGTAATGCGGGTCATTTTGGGCATATGCGCCCTTGGAGGAATACATGGATTTTCGAATGTAAATACCATCGTTCTAGTGCTTCTTTAATGTTCTGAAGTGCAGGACACAAATATAAGTGCCTGACTGACATCACTTCAAAAAAATATAAATGTAATATTCCCTATATAATATATATATACATTTTTCTTTTAATTTAAGGCGCGTCAACATCTGTGGTCATTGGGGCACGGAGCCTTCTCTGTGCACTGCCGGCCTCCGGACAGTGTTTTCTCCTTACAGACAACACTGTCCATCATTGGACAGATAGCTGTAAAGGCTCCTTGGAAGAAAAAAACTAAGAGCAGCACAGCTGGATTCGAACCCGGGTCCTCCGCGTGGGAGTCCAGTACGCTAACCACTTAGCTATTCCCTTCCCTCCCTATATATTTCATTATTATTATTATTCTTATTATTATTATTATTATTATTATTATTATTATTAGGACAGCATTAAAGAAAATGTGGAAAGTAAAATATTTTTTTTATAGATCTCTATAAATAGATTAAATGTGGGTTTAATAATTATTTTAGTATTTTATGTTTAATAAGAGAAATAAATTAAACATAAAATTGTTTAATAAAATTTTATGTTTATTTTAGTATTTGAAATAATAAGAGATCTGTGATGGATGCAAGAAACTTGAAATAATATTAAATTTTAAATAAATCTAAATTATCAAAATATGTTGCAAAAGGGCCAGCCAGGTATAAAGACAGTTACTCGTACGGTTCAAGAACAATTGTGGCATTGTACTCTACTACCCCTTCTTCTCACAGGGGAGGAATTGAAACAAAGAGAAGAGATATTTTAAGGGAGACTCGTTCTAGCTACCGAGTTGAAAACATCAGAGCCAATATCAAGTTTTAAGAGTTTATTCCATTTAAATTATATGCATTTTGTTGTAATAATCTAAAGTAACTTAAATTCTATTAGAGAATATATCTTTTGAAAAACAGTGTGACTTCTTTATCATTGCTAACACTTCTTCTCTTTTAAGCTACATATTTACAAGCCTTTCATATAAATCCGCTCGTGCAACACAACAAGCTACCTATACATCAAACATCACCGACGACATTACAGAACCTATAAAATATGCCGAGATTCTGTGAAACAGTTGTTAATTTAGACAAATATTGCAAAAACTGGAAAAATTTGAAAAAATAAATAATAATAAATAAATAAATAAATAAAACTACTTTTTATGTATCATGATGATTCCACTGATATTGAAACGTATCAAGACTTACAAAATCATCCTTTCTGCATCAACGGTTTCAGAATGGCCGTTCAGAGCATTGTTTATGGATTTCAACTATTGGAGAAACCAAACACAATTTTATCCTATTTTGCACCAAATTGAACCGTCAGCGTTTTAATTCATGAAAGCCCTAACAGACGGCAATTTTCTTGATTTTGTAGTGGAAGAACGAAATGGAAAAATAATAGTTTTTAAAAATAGTTGAGTGAATTTTGACAATATTTAAGTGAAGCAGTTTTGGAAAAAAAATAGTGAATTTACCTTCAAAAAGAGTGTATTTAGAGTCAGGTACTGAAATATAAGATCATTGCAATTAAAGAAACAAAGGCGCAAGAACCCGTTAGGCCAACTCTTTTGTAAAAGAAAATCCCCAGCTAGATAGGGCATTTCTTCAAGACAGTATGCATTCTGCTTTCAAACCCAGAACACTTGCTTCAGGAATCGTTCTCTAAAAATCAGTGGCAGTTTCACAATATATTAATAAGCTTACAATATCTTGCAAATAACTTGTAGTTATTATTTTAATAGAATATATTTATTGTTAGCAGTGGTGACTACGTTCTTATTTCTGATACTTCACTTTCTTAAACATATATACTTACAAGCCCCTTTTAGAAAACCGCTCGTGCTACACACTACCACTACTCTACAACACATCACACCAATAACATTTCAATTTGTATTATAATTTTCCTGTGTAACATGCTGAAACGCATTTATTTACACCTTTTTTTACAAAAATTCATTTATATAGTATACTTACAATATTCTACTTTTTATTTGAAATTCTATATATATTTTTACTTCTTCTTAACTCATAGTAAGAGGAAGTAGTCCGATCATGTCAAAATTTCGAAATTGATTTTCACCGGAAATATACGTTTTGAAGTCCCGTGAGTATGAAAAAAAATGTTTTTAGAGAATGGTCTTGTGTGTCTGTGTGTGTGCAAAAAATAGGTCAATAATGTAAAATTGCACGAAGTACAAACTTGGTATAATAAATTCATAATACATTGGACTACTATTATGACCACTGCATCCGATACGAAGGTTTTGGGCAAATTCCATCAACCGGAAGTACGAATTTGCTGATTACTTTTTTCACTTATATTTTTCCGATATTTTCTCAAAAACGGCTTAATATATTTTTAATTTTCCCAGCAAAATTGATTTTTTTGGGGGTTTTGAAGAAACAGTAGCAATTAGGCTTTTCTCTACAGTTCCACATCAGCATAAAGAAAGATACTAACAGCTATACAATATTAACATAAATTAGAATCATACATACACACATAACATTCGCTAAAACATGTTTTTCGATTTAGGGGGGACCCCAAAACATGTATTTCCGGCGTAAACACCATTTCTGAAAATCTGGCATGATCGCAAAATACTTCCAATTACTAAAAAATCAGAATTACAATACAATAAAATTAAAAATAAATTTTCCGAATACCGTCCGTCCCATGATGTTGAAACATTTTAATAATATGAAACGTTTGAACAAATATAATTTCGACCTAGTAAGTTAAACAAAAGAAACATTTATTACAGTAAAAATGCAATGGATGCTTAGAAAAGTCCATCTTCTTTCTTTGACTTCTATCACATTTACTGTTCAGCCGCCGTGAAATAGTTTTCAATTGACTATTAGGTCTAAAGGGATGTAAGCGCGTGCACATACACTCACTCCCCCATGTAGCTAGAGAGTAAGAGAGCCGTGCTTGTGAGACGGTGGATAAAGAAAGAAAGAAGAAAGTCTCAGAGCCGTGTATTCTTCTCCTTCATGCTCTTCCTGTGCGACCACTTTTAGTAGCTTCATGCCAACCCTTACCACTCAGCTACTAAACCATCACTCCAAGCTGAAAAACCCCCATTATACGTTAGGGTTTGCCCCTCCCTACCATTGATTGGATTTTTTTAGAAATTGCCCTTTGTGTGTGCAGCCGACCTTTAAGATGGAATGAGGATCAACTGTACCCTCGGGCAGTTTTGTCAAAGAGATGTTATGAAACGAACGCAGAATTTACGCAACAGAAATTGGAAATGGTTTTTTATCAGCAAATAATCTAAGTACTAGATCAGTAAATAAATGATATTATTGTACTACAATTCAGAGATTCCATGATCTTATTGCGTATAATATGTTAGTATTTCAATATAATTCATATAATTTTCTGTAATATGTGAATTTCTTGTTTAATTTCTCTGTTATCGTGTCATATTTTCAATATCAACTTTTTACCGGAAATAAACTTTTTGAGGTCACCTGAGTCAGTTTTTTTTCTCTTTTTTTTCCCCAGGAAGTTCAAACTTGACGTTATGTTTGGGAAGTTATCTGTCCAAATTCCTCAACCGAAAGTACCATGCAACCGAATGGATTTTTAATAGTTTTTAGCGATTTTCGCAAAAAAAAGACACCAAATGATTTTTCTTTAAATATTATATTATATATACACTAGACACATGTCGGTCAATGTCTATTATTTGAAAAGTTTTTCAGCAAAAAAAATTATTTAAGAGGGATATAGGAAGAAGGTTTTGCTATCCCATTGAAGCGTCATTTCAGTTCATTAGAGTATTCTATCATCTATCTAATATTAATACCTAATTAATAATGTTTTTGGTGTTCGTTACGAACGCTGTATTCAATGTTGTAAACTAGATTTTGAGGTTCGGTCATACAAAAGAACTCTTTTTAAATTTCTACCGACGTTTCGGCACCTTTATTGCCTTCTTCAGGGTCTGTACAAAGGTTTAAATACAAATCAATAAAAAATAGAAACAACATAAAATATGAACTTAAACTAAATATTTCCAGAATAAAATTTTTTTAAAAAATAAACTAAATAAAGAGTATGATATATATAGCACATTTAAATTTATTTTAAACTATTGTTGTAGAACAGATCAATATTAAACTAAATCACAACTATTAAAAAATATGTGGCATATATAAGAGTAAAGTATGGAAATAACTTAGGAAATGTACTTACGAAAAATTTTCAGTTAGAATTTCAGTGGTAAACTGAAAAAACCCGTTCAATAAAAGCGCACTTCCGGTTAACTAATTTCCTTGAAACTCGGAATTTTGGCCATCTATTTATTTCTAATTAATTTTGTTTGGATGATAGAATTGTATAATCAACTATGATAGCAGTTTAGAGAAAAATATAACCCCATCCCTCCCCTAAAAGTGCCATTAAATGAATTTTTCTAGAGAAATGTTTTAAATAAAAGTTGTAGATCTGTGTATGTTTAGCTTATATATTTCGTTTCAAGAAAATCCGTCCGAGCCATTTTTGAGAAAATCGCGAAAAATTGGAAAAAAATCATTTAGTAAAGTGGTAAAGTTAACGCACTTCCTTTCATCCGATTTTTTTTTTAAACTCGGAATTTCAACAAAATATTTAATTCTAATTAACATTATTTAGATGATAGAATTGTTAAATAAACTGAAATAGCACTTTAGATGAAAACCTAACCCCACCCCACCAACATAAAGGCCCTTAAAAGAATTTTCCCAGAGAAATGTTACAAATAAAATTTGTAGCTCTTTGTATGTGTAGTTGAAGTAACAAGTTAAAAAAAAAAAATATCATCGGAGCCATTTCTGAGAAAAGCAAAAGAGTAAAAAAAATAAACAAGTAAAGTGATACTTCCGGTTGAGGAATTTTGACAGATGACCCACTATCAGATGCCATGGTGATACCTAAACGGAATATCAAGTTTCATTTCACTCACACACAAACAGACCATTTACTAAAAACCACTTTTTTGGGCTCAGGGGATCTCAAAACCGATTTTTCCGGTGAAAACTAGAAATCAAAAATTTTACACGATTACGAGAACTACGAGTAACAGAATGTAAAAATGTATCGAACTCAACAAGCGTTTTTCTCTGTGCGTGTGCAACGTACACTATTTTCTTCAAGGCCATAGTTCCCTCCTTCTCCCCCATATTTAAAGGTATCTTGGCAACGTCATAAAAAAAAAAAAAAAAACAAAATCTTGAATAAAACTTAATTACTAGATAAATATTATTCGATGCGTCTAAAGTTATAAAATTTCCATTTCTAATGAACACTCTATACAGGGTTTTCATCAAGTTAAAAAAAAAAAAAAAAAAGAAGATTTTAATTGGCTAATATAATATCATTTGAAACAAACAAAATATAATTGAATTTGTAATTTATTAATATAGGATACATTCACATTTTTTTCTGCATAAATTTATCCTCCTCAAATATTCAAGTTCTTTATTGAAAAGACCATTTACTGTGGAAAATATTAATATAAAAAAAATTAAAAAAAAAGGGAGAACGTGATTTATTAAAAACTGAATAATCATGTATTTTATTTTTTTTTTGCCCTTTTTACTGGCCTAGCTTTCCAATTATTTATAATATAAATACTGAATCAATCTGATAAGTATTAAAAAAAAAAATAATGAAAAAAGATTTAAAACGATTAAAAGTTTTATAAAATATTTTTAGAATAAACATAGCTGGAAAATACCCTTTACTGGATTATTCGACCATATATACAGAGGAGTGCCGTAGATTCAATGGATCGGCTTGCTTTCTTTTTTTTCCTCAGAATCCCATTCCTGTAATTAAAAAAAAAAAAGAAAAAAGTAATTTGTGTTACTCCATAATTTATCACAGGCTTGAAAAAATAGGTTACATTTTTACTTTCTCTTATTCCTTACTAAAGAGGCGGAAGTATTGCGATTCTGTCAGAATTTTCGCAACTGAGTTCATTTTACCAGGAAGTTTGGATAAAGAAAAAATTTTAATCAATGCAAGGAGGGGAGAGAACATTTCGTATTCTTTTCCATTTCTAAAACTGCAAGTAAAATCCTTCTATTTTTCTTTTTTTTTACTCGTAGAGTAATTCAAGTAAAAGACATTTACCTACATTCACCAGGGTTCTACTGAGCCATAGCCGACGGGATATAAGGTTAATCGTGGGTCTACTTACAGAGCATTGCAGGTTGAATAGCCACATGCACCATTTACTACTTGCACACAATGCGTTATGCCGTTTCTGCAGAGCCGAGGAGGAAACCCCAGTATAAATCCTTTGTGAGTGTGCCGGCCTGGCGAGGACAAGGTTTCTTCAATTGGGGACTAGCAATCTCGAAGTCACGAGCTTCGTGACGGAGCCACTTTCAGCTTTGCTAGGCCTGATGGAAAAGGGCGAAGCTATATAAACCCAAGGGATCTACAATAGACCTCTCAATGAAGGTCACGTGGAATAAGGCGTGCATGGCCCTTCCCAATCTGATCTAATTGTGGAGTAATTCATTCGCACGAGACTTATCCAACTATTTTATAAATTATTTAACATCAAAATTAGCAACTAAATCACCATAAATATTAAAATGCTATTATGTAATACTATATTAATGATTTGTTTAGACTAAACATAATGTTATGTAATTTCAAGGATCACCATTGCTAAACGGATGGAAGCGTGACCCTTTAAGAAAACGTGTATCATGTAGGACTGAGTTCATTTCACGGTCTTAGCTTTGGATTTTATTTGTTGTACTAATGTGTAGTAAGTTTTATATATATATATATACATAAAAGTATGCAAAACAGGTTTCAAATCGGAAGACCATCTATTCAAAAACTTCATCATTTAAAAATATTACTACGCAAATTTGCCACTGGAAAAAAGATGAATAATTACCAGAGAATCAACCGTACAGCTTCTAATTAAGTTGTAAATAATAAATAAATGCTTTATACTTAATAAATTTTAAACTATTTATTTATTAAGCTAACAAAACGTTGTATAAAATATGTGTATATTTGATCTCTTTTAAACTGTGGAGTTATATATTTAATAATAAAACCATTTTAATATTAGTACTAGGCCTCACTTTAATAATAAACTACACAATGACATGAAGCTTCTCTGTTAGCTAGCACTGTTTGCCGTACAAAAGCATAAAGCTCCCCCTTTTCATGTATAAACCCTATGAGATAAGCTCTATTTTCCTGTTGGAAAATGACAATAGACACTAAAGCTGTCCTTTTTCAACATTTTTTATCTAGATGTAAGTAAAATAATGAAATTAATTGTATATAAGGGATGAAGGGATGAAACAGAATCAGATAGTTAGGATTTAATGTTAGTCATAAAGCGACAGAGTACTTAATAAAATAAAAAAATCTACACAACTTAATCATAATTAATACAATCAATTATCATTAAAATTATAGTGTTTACAAGCCTTTAGCTGGGCTTGCCATAAAAAAGATGGTAGGGATTATCAATAAAACTGAGTGTAACTAGCATGGCAGGGCCCTCCAACCCAACTAATAAAAGAGTGTCAGTTTAAATTTTAATCGAACTAACTTATCCTCCGATCCTATCTCTCTAAAAGTTTCTTCCGTGTTTCAGAAAAAACTTCCTTTTCTTCCCACCATCCCGTGAAGGCAGGAGTCCCCCAAGGAAGACCTAGGACCAGTACTCTACACAAGCGATATTCCTTCCAATCCAAACACAACCATATTTTCCTTTGCTGATGGCACCGCTATCCTTACACCCCATGAAGATCCCGTTATCGCTACCCACACCCTCCAATCCCATCTCAACACCATGGCCGAAGGGTCCAGGAAATGGAGAGTTAAATTAAATATTAACAAATGTTATCATATTACATTCACTCTCCGTAGAGCTATATGTCCTCGAGTACAACTTAACGGACAATTCCTAACTACTGTTGATAAAGTTCGCTACTTAGGACTCTACTTAGACAAAAGACTGACTTGGAATCCTTACACGAGACTCAAGAGACAGGAACGTTTACTCGGCCGACGTTCTCGTCTTATTCTGGACAAAAAAGTACTAATCTACAACACTATACTCGAGCCTTTGTGGACGTAGGAATCGAAGTGTGGGGCTCAACCAAGCCCTCCAATTACCTCCAACAACAAACCCTCCAATCCAAAATCCTTCGTAAAGTCACTAACGCACCTTTCTATGTTTCTAATTCCATCATTAACAAAGACCTAAATATCCCCTTTTATCCGCGACCTCATTTTATCCCGATACACAAAAAAAAATTCCATGCATCCCTTCCAGACCATCATAACCCTTTAATCCAAGAACTTTTTTCCCATTCCATCCCTGGAAACCTTGTCAGAAGACTGGAAAGTCAGCGGCCGAGAGATCTTCTGACAGAGTGACAAACAAATGTAAATATGTAATTATGTAAGTATGTGTATAATGTAAATATCTTTTACTTTTCTCAGTCTAACTTTCCTATCAAACCTTTTCACTAAATCCTTCCTAATAATTTTCCAAAGCACTTCTCATCCATATTCTCTAGTTTCCGTTTATACATCTCCTTCCTCACTTATTAAAAATATATTTTGGAGATTGTCAATAGACATCTGCTCCACTCTTGTACATAGCTTTATTCATCAGATTTACTTGATGCATGATAATCTAATTGTAAATGCCTAAAAAAAAAGGTTCCGCAGAATCAAATTTGCGTTCCAAATTTAAAGAAAATCGTTACAATCGTATTCAAGGAAATTAAAAAAAAAAAACAACTAAAAATTGAATCTGTAAAGTCGCACATTTAGTTAACAAATTTTCCTAAAATTTAGGATTCTATCGATGTTTCCATTGAATATGTTTAATATTATATAGATGGCCATAACTTGTATTGAAGTGGTACTTTAGAGATTCCTGTTCCCCTAAGAACCTCGAAAAGAAAATCAATTTTGCGGGGAAAATGTTTCGAATAAATTTGTAGCTTTATATACTAAGTTTGGAGAAAATCGTTTGAAGCCGTTATTGAGAAAAATCACTTAAAACTGGAAAAACAAAAATATTTAGCACTCCCGATAGATGGATCTAGACTGAATCCTTCATGTCATGTTATGGTGGTAACTGAATGGAATACCAAGTTTGAGCTTCTTCTGATTTTTCGTTTTTGAGAAATTTCGTTCACACACACAGAGACTACTACTACTACTACTACCATGGCACTACAGTCCAAAATGGACCAAGGCCTCATCAACAGCTTTCTTCCACTCGTCTCTGTCCATTGTCACTTTTCTCCATCTTCTGACACCCAATTTCGTGAGGTCTTCCTGGACATCGTCGATCCACCACTTACGAGGCCTACCTTTCTTTCTTGCTCCTTCTGGGTTCCCATATAGGAGTCTTTTCGGTATGGTGACTACAAGTGCGGATTTAGGAAGAACCGATCAACAGTTGACCATACCTTCTCTGTCAGGCAAATGCTGGAAAAGACTTACGAGCAAGATTTGGACCTGCAATCCTTGTTTATAGATTTTCAGCAAGCCTATAATTCGATTGACAGAAAAGAAATGCTAACAGCTATAAGAAGCTTGGGAATATCCGAAAAGCTAATTAGATTGGTAAAGATTAGCCTGAACGATACCAACTGTAGGGTGAAGATTCAGAATTCCCTGTCAGATCAATTTAGAGTAGATTGCGGCCTCAGGCAGGGGGATCCAGTATCACCTATATTATTCAACCTGGCCTTGGAGTGTGCCGTAAGAAGAACCCCGGAGGATATATCTTCAATAGAATGACCCAGCATCTTGCGTATGCGGATGATGTTTTGCTCACAGGACGTACAATAGGATCGTTAGCTGGTATGCTCCAAGAATTTGAGGGCTCAGCGAAGAAGCTTGGTTTGTCGATGAATGAAAAAAAGACAAAGTACATGAAAACTACGAGGAACCAACCAACAAATCCAGCAAATGTACAAAATGTAGGGGAACATCTTTCCGGGAACTGACGCATTTAAATATTTGGGAGGAGTCGTGACATAAAAAAATGAAATTGAAGATGAAATAAAATCTAGGATTGCGGCAGGCAACAGATGTTTATTTGCACTGTCTAAAGCGCTCCGCTTTAAGATGTTGTCACGGGATGCCAAAATAATGCTGTATCAGACAACCTGTAGTCACATACGCGTGTGAGACCTGGGTCTTGACCAAGACTTCGGAGAATGTATTAGGGGTTTGGGAGCGCAAGGTACTGAGAAAGCTGTTTGGCGCCAAGATGGTGGATGGACAGTGGCGCACTAGAACGAATGCAGAATTGTACCAGCTCTACAAAAATGAGAATATAGTGGCCAGTGTAAAACAGGCTCGTTTGAGGTGGTTGGGGCACGTTGAGAGGTGGAGGAAGAGCGGCTTCCGAAAAGACAAACAGAGACTAATCACTAAAAAAATTTTTTTTCGTACTCAAAAGAGGACCTCAAAATATGTATTTCCGGTGAAAATTAACACGATCGCAACAGTGCTCCTCTAGGAGTAAGAAAAAAAATCATATCAAATATAATGAAATGGGGGGGGGGGGAATCGTCGCATATAACTTAATAAATAGTACAAGTAAAATGGGAGAAATATAGAAAGTAAAAAGAAAGGCGTATTGAAATATTGACATCGTAAAGATGGAGAAATAAAGTTTTATCAGGACAGAAGTTAGGAATTTTTATACAGACTTTTCTAAAACCTTTCTAGATACTATGAAGAAATGATTGGGTTTCCTTGCTCGTCACTGTCTTTGAATAGAGCGATCAGCAAAACTTAGTATAAGGAGTAAGCTTGTGAAAGAGGCTGTCGGTATCTGATTGAAAATACTAGGGATGCTATAGATGTTTACTGATGATAACTGTACCTTCTCAAGCTTTCAATGCTGTGTAAGCACTTAAGGAAGTTGTTCAGAATATTGTCTGTTTTACTGTTTGATTTGTAAAAAACGCTAAATCTATTTCCTTTATTATTAAAATAGTTAATATAATTGATACTAGAAAATGATACAACTAACTGTATAACCAGACTTCTGACTGGACAAAAGAAATTGATACAAAACATAGATTTTTAAAAATACCCACAGCAACATACAGATCAACTGCAATACTTATATAGTAATAGTTTCCTCTCAATTGCTAAATGTCCCACGGATTTCATTATCAATTGTAAGCACGCGATCGTTTACTCTCTTTTTTTTTAACTTTTTTTCACGTTGGCGTTTCACAAGGATGCACACTTGCTCCTCTTCTTTACACATTATACACTGCAGACCTCTCACTACATTTTAATACTATCACCTTCACTTTACCGACGATAAGACCATCCTATCCACTAATTATGATCCCGTCATATCAACTTGCCATCTTCAATCACATCCCAACATCCTCGAACCCTGGCTCCGAAAGTGGAGAATTAAAGTGAATCAGCTCATATCTAATTACATAGTCTTCACATTAAACCGAAAAACCATTCCTCCTATATATTTTCTTACCTACCATCACAAAAGTTCACTACCTTGGTGTCAATCTTGACAAACGACTAACCGGGAATTCCCATACTCGACTAAAAAGAACATACGTTCGAAAAGAACGTGTTTAGACATACCTTCGAAACTTAATTACATAACAAACAAAACTATATTATTCTTTATTAGCCTATGTTTTGACTTACGCAATCGACCTATATGGACAGCCAGACATTCAAATCTTTATTGCATTCAATCCCTACAGTCCAAAATCCTACCCACCATGGTCAATACTCTCTTCTACGTTTCCAATCACACCATCCACAATGACCTTAAAATTCCCTTCGTTTCTGCGTTAGCCAAGTCCTGTTATCTAAAGTTCCATTCCCAACTATCTTCTCATCACAAGCTCTCGGTCACAACTCTCCCCTCTAACCCATCACGACGATTGAAGCGTCGTTTCGCGAGCATCCGTTTACGTAATCAGCTGTCTTGTAGCAGACAGCTGTGAGACTCCAACCTTAATGGTTTATTACGACTGCCATCGCTGGAAGAATATTCAGAACTCTATTTTAACAGTAAGCAAAGTTAAATAAAAGTATTAGTGGTATAAAGTACTTATTAGTGGTGGAGGGACACTAGTGATTTGAATAATGATTACTTTAATGACCACAAACAATCGACTAATTACCGCTAGGCAATTCAATATAGACTTTTCAGAGCTTCCTAGTAGTGTTAGTGTTCAAAGTTTAGTGGGTGATGTTAGTTTTTGGTGAACTTTTATGCATCAGAATTTTCCTCGTCTTTGTCTGTTACTTTTGTTACTTATTATAAAGTGTGGTTAGAGAAGTATCGCTTTATTGGATTTTTATGTATCCAACTTGGATGACCTAAGTAACGTCTATAAAAATTCCAGTTTTTGCTGTTTATTTAATATTCATTATCTGTTATTACATATTTAAATATTTTTATTATTTCCTAGCTTTAAAGGGGGACAGGGGACCCCCCGCCTTGGCTACGTCCATGGTTGTCTAGGAGTCCTATAGTTGCTGTTTCTTTAAACGTATAAAATAAGAAGTAAAATTTTTTTATTTATATCTCAACATTGAGTAAACAACAACAATTTATACAAACTTTCATCATATTTTATTTCGAAATTAATGTCCAGGTTTTTGGAATATAATTTTCAAATTTTCAACTCATCAATGGTGAGCATATTTTTAAGAAAACATTACACATTTCGTTGCTACTTTAGTTGTAAGGGGTAAACTGAACTAATGTAGTGCGAGTTTCAGGGATTTATAATTAATAACTAAATGTTATGACTACTGCACTATAATTAATAATATATTGTAAGGACTTGACATAATTAAAAGATTAAGAGACGGGGAGAGAAAACTAAATGAGATTGGCAAAATTAATAGTTTGTTGACTGGATGTTTGTTGTTGGCTGGTAGTCTTCGTTCTTGAAGATGGTGATAGAATTGGGCGTCCACTGTTCTTTTTTCCATCAATATAGACACCTACGGTAGAGTAAGCAGGGCGATTCTTCATCTCCAACTCTTGGTTGGCTTCGTTTAAAGATACGACCGTGGGAGTTCCTTGCGGATAACAGGGAACTAATCTGATATGCCATCACATAAACATAAATGTTTCCTCTTCAGGAAGATATCAATTAAAATTTCCTAACAAGTATTCGTTCATGATTATGACGAAAAGCTGTGTATCATGCAATGGCTGCTACACAGACGGTTCCAGGATGGATGGTAGGTCTGGGGCTGCCGTCTATTTTGAGACGGGAGATCATTTGGTAGCGCCTCTTGGTGAGTGGGCCACCGTTTTCCAGGCTGAGGTTTATGCAATTCTTTGCTGTATTTTGGATGAGAGGGTGCGTAACACTAATTTAAAGGGTGTTTGTATCTGCTCGGATCAGCCAGGCTGCGTTGAAGGCGCTTAATTCATGTGTCTTCACTTCCAGATTGGTGTTGGAATGTTCTAAAAGACTGGAAGATCTTTCTTCATTAAAGGATGTGCTTCTGGTCTGGGTTCCAGGTCATATGGGAATTTTTGGGAATGAGGAGGTGGATAGGTTTGCCAAATTAGGTGCCTCTCTCCCTTTCATTGGTCCAGAGCCTGCTGTTGGTGTGTCTTCTGGCACATGTTTGTCGGGCTTTCAGACGTGGATGACCTCACAGCACTCATCCTTATGGATGAGTGCAGTGGGTTGTCGGCAGTCTAAAATGCTCATTGGGGGCCCGGACGGAGCTTTGAGTAGCGGGGTCCGATGTCTTTCACGGACCTCCCTCAGACATCTGGTTGGATTCCTCACTGGGCATTGTGGTTTAAGGAGACATCTCTATATAATGGGACTCGTGCCTGACCCCTTTTGTAGAGTTTGTGAGACTGAGGAGGAAAACACCCATGCATCTGATGCGAATTGTTTGGGTTGTGAGGAGATTAGGTTTAGGACCTTCGGCCGGAGTAGGATATCGGTAGAGGATCTTAAGCTGTGTCCTTTTAAGGTTTTGGTCCGATTTGTTCGGTCTGTGGTGAAACTTAGATGGTTAAAACCTGGGCCTGGATTTTCATTCTAGTCCCAGTGGTTGTTATTCTTTAGGGGTAGCTATATGGGCCCTGGGAGGCTTTGGATAGCGTAGGGTTTGCCCTCCCCTTCTGCGAATAATAATAATCATGCAATGGCTGATTTTTTCAAAAATAGTGAACAGGAAGTTTCATTACTTTTATGATTTTCTTCTGATATACTACACAACAGTGACAATAGTGATGTTATTCGGAGAGGTTGTGATGATATAAGGAAAAAAAATAGTTTCAGTATTAAATATTTTATATATGATCTACTTAAATATGACATATCAACGAAAGAACTTTCTGCTGGAGTAACAATAAAATATAGCCCGAATAGTAAATTTTGTCAAATGCAAAGTTTTAAAGCCAACATTTGTTTTAATGCAATTATGTTAGAAAAGGCAATAAAACAATCTGATGCATGAAACGCCCTCAAAATAATGTTAAGGAAACAACGAAAAACAATTAAATATACCAAGTTCTAGATCATATTATCTGTACACAATAATCTACGAATTAATAGATCCCATTAAAGTGTAGAGGATAGCAATTAATATCGGTATAAAGTGTAATATGTAAACATGCAGCAGGACAGAGTATAATCACATTTACAAAACGAAAATTCAAACAAACAGCACAATAACAAAGGAATAAAAGGAGAAAGAGAGAGACTAAGAGAGAAGATGAAGAAAGATTGGGAGAGGCGTTAGTATTAATGTAGAAACAAAATGAAAACTATGGCCATAACTGATGGTAGTATCATCATTAATGCGAATGGTAAAGTTGAACATGTTTGTATAGAGTAAACGAAATAAAATTAGTAGGTCATTTACAATATGCTGTGTTACAAAGTACAGACAAAATATAGGACAATTTGTGGAGAGGTTACTCCCCTGCACCGACCTTCATCATCTTGTTCTTCTATTATGACCACAAGTATATATATATATATATATATATATACTATGTTCAACATAAATTTAGTAATGCTGACCCCACCAAGTTTACATTTCGGACCCTGAAGCTGGCTCAATTAGATTAGATACAGCGGGCGTCTGCTAAAA
Source organism: Triatoma infestans (assembly GCA_011037195.1). Taxonomy (NCBI): domain Eukaryota; kingdom Metazoa; phylum Arthropoda; class Insecta; order Hemiptera; family Reduviidae; genus Triatoma; species Triatoma infestans. The sequence goes on along the minus strand of JAAEAF010014397.1, from coordinate 150,465 downwards.
CGGTGAGCCCTCAAAACTTTCAGTACCTTTAATATCATTAAAGCTTTCAAGGGTTCATTACGTCGATTATAAACCTTTACATACATATCTTTTATAAGGTTTCTGTTATTAAATTTCAAATATACTCCAAAATTAATTTGATTAAAACTGGTATTTATCATGGAATCAATGAAATAAAAACAGAAATTTTATAGAAAATAGTCATTTATTTGATGAGAAAAATTTGGTCCGATCAGCCAGCTAAAGGAGAATTATTGTGAAATCACATTACTATCGCATCTTTCTCTTATATTTGAAAAAAAAAAAATTATATTGATGGTATAAAATTTTCAAAGGTGGATTTCCATAGGAAATACATGTTTCGTAGGACCGGAAATAGGAAAAATTTGGAGAAACACACACACACACACACACGACTTTCTCTTACTCCAGGTGATATAATTTAATTTGTTATACAAATATAAAAGCATAAGGTTTTGAAGCTGTCCTTACTGTTTAGTTTGGAATTTGCTATATGGAACGTTCTTAACTATATAGAACTCTTTATCACCAAGAACTCTTTAATTTTGGGATTCGGAAGAAGAACGATTTAATAAATCTTTAGTTAAAGCTATTAAATTGTTAATACCACTTCGCACCAGATATTTATGCATATTTTCAAAAGTGTTACATTTCAAATACAAATATATAGAACAAAATTAATATTTCTATGTAATTTACGCTTAAAAATAACTAACTAGAGTTTGATGTTAAAAGTTATCTTGTTTTTATTTAGTTCTGTTACGTAATAATTTTGGAAAAGCATATTTCGTTTCTAAATATGTTAAGTATTTAACTGTTACGGAAACTAAGTTTTTGCTCGCAGACGATTGCTGAAATTGGTGTCCCACATTCTGGAGCCGAAGGCGGGATCAGAAATTTTACTCGCCTCACCACTGGCGTTCTCTAATGATAAAGGACTGATGTAAGGCGTTCTTCAGGGGTGCACAATGGCCCTAGCCTGTGGTCTAAGTGCTGAACCTCTTTGGAGGCCCCAAGTTATAGAATAGAATAGAATACAGAAGTAAGTTTCAAAAACTAAAATAAATATTCTTATTTGTTTACCTAATTTTACTTTCTCTAATTCGTAGTAAGTGGAGTAATTATTGCTTTCATGTCAAATTTCCGGAATTCAGTTATCACCGGAAATACGTACATATTTTGCAGTCTCTTATGTACGAAAAAAAACATTTTTCGTGTCGCAGGGACTCAAACTAAATAATATGAACGCATGTGGCATGAACGTATCAGGCAAAATCCATTAAGTGGAAGTGCGACTATTGTATTTATTTTTTTTGCAGTTTTTTTGAAATTTTCTCGAAAAAGGCTCCATGATGTTCTTTTAAAACCCCGTATATTCTACATACAAGTGGGAGGTGTTGGTGTAGTGGTTATGAGAATGGACTTGTAACTGGGAGGTCCCCAGTTCGAGTCCCGCGTATAGCTAATAAATTTTTTATTCATTTAAAAAATGTGAATAGTAAAGTATGTGTTACCGCCCCCGTCCATGATACCTATTTGATAGCTGGACGTTAAGCCGCCTGAAAAATAGGCATTACTTCACATTAATTCTTACTATATATACACGTAAATGCCTATCACTTTTATATAAAGCATTTCTATAATGGATGCAAGAAATTATATATATTTTATTTAAAGAAAATTACGATATGAAGAAAATGCAAGCTCGTTGGCAAAAAAGGGTACACGCAGGTAGAAGAGAGTACAGTTACAGGAAAAGTTCATGAACCTTGTTAGCATTGCCTAGCCTTCTTCTCACAGGGGAAGATTTGAATGAACAATTAGAAGACATTCTTTCAAGGCAGCTGAACAGATATTCAAGCACAGAACACTTTCTTTAGAAATCACTTTCTTAAACTCAATGCCAGTGATAGAGATTGGCATTTATTCTAAATTAACAATTTATCTATTAGGCATAATACTTGTGATGTAAAATATTTAAATATCTTTAAAGAATAATATATTTATTTCAAAACAGTAGTGCTCTCTTGAGATTATTACTAATACTTCTCTCTTAAACATAATATATACTTACAAGCCCTTTACTAAACCGCTCACGCCACAACTATTACATCACAACACACCAATTACATTCCATTTCCCTGGAAAAATTTAATTTTTTTGGGGTATTTAGCTTTCGTCTAAAGTATTAATTCAATACAATGTATGGTATTGTGTCACCTTTATCATATTATTATACAGAAAAAGCATAGCTAGAATTCCAAAGGTGAGAAAATTGGTTAACCGAAAATGCAACGTTGCAGTATAGGTTTTGAGATTTTTTTATTTTTATTTTTATTTTTTTTTTTAATATTACTACAAAGTTTTTCTTTAAACTATTGCACAGATACAAATCTGTTATGTGGAACATTTCTCTTGAAAAAAATTGATTTATGGAAGTTCTGCAGAATTTTTGGCGTTAAATTTCACGCCGATGTGAGATCGGTATTAATTTTTTTGTTCACTTACTGTACAGGTACTTGCCCCCCCCTTACATCTCTACATTTAATGCAGGCAGAAACTGGAGTAAAATTTGAAATATCAAGAAAAGTTTTTGTCATTTTATAGATAACGGTAAGCAGTAAGTGAATGACTTGTGAGTGTTTTACAGCGGCATTTTGATGCCGAAATTTGTCATATATTCACCCACAGACGATGGCACGAAGAAATGTTGATATCCTTTTAGGTGGAACGCGGAACCACTGGATTATAAAAAATAATTTTTCTCAAATAAATTAGTAGAATATTAAGAGAAAGAAAATCTAAGTTTCTGAGAAATTGTTTTCCCAGATTCTTTCTGAATTTAAATAAGAGAATTAACACTCACGTCTACTCTATAATTACTGGAACAGTTAAAAAAAAAAAAGTTAAAAACTCCAACTAAAAAAAAAAGAAAAAAAGACAATAGCTAAAGAGTAATTTCCGATAAAATTCAATTGCCCAGAAAATGTGAACAATTTGGAAAAATGTTTTAACTGTGATGTCTTTGCAGTCTTTTAAAAACAAGGCAACTAAATGAAAACAGCAATACGAATCGTCCTTTTTATTATTAATTAATTTTTTTTTTTTGTTTTAATACTTGCCTGCTCTGAACAAGTAGCTAGTAAATATTAAGAAACCTTTCATTAAATGGATAAATAAATGGAGGATGAGGTGTTTCAAAAGTACCGGTTTAAACCTTGAGAAATGGCTTTTAATTACAGCCTGGAAAATAATCAAATCCCCTTCATTTCTACACAGTTGAAAGCAAGAAGGGGGGGGCCGTTATCTAGAGAAAACAAACAGAATTAAGCTTGGAGAGTGTTTATGAATGTCTCCAGGGTTCCAAGGTAGAAAGAGAAACGCTACTAATGCTGGAGCAGCAGGGGCAAAGTTGTTGGCCAAATGGTGAAAAGCAGGAATACCAAGGACGACGGGATACACTTCTCTGCCACCATCTTACAGATTAAAACTGCCAACACTGTTTTCTCTTCCACTCGATTTCTTCACTCTGCTTCACTATAAACCAGATGGTAGCAAAATCTTAAATTTTATTCAGGTAGTTGCAATTCTCACAAAGGTTTTAAAGGCCACTTCAAATAAAAAGTTGAGACGGTAATTACTATGTTGAAAAGGAAATGTTCTTCTATTTCACTCATTCTGTGGTCTATGCAAGAGAGAACACTATAAATGGATAAGTTACATCCTTTTGGATAATTGTCAAATGTATCTAGTTGATTATCTATAAATAACAGTATACTTACAAAGACAGTTTACTCAAATTTCTCCATTAAGAAAGCCTACCATTGATATCTCGGTTACAACAACTCTTGAAGGATTTCCAAATTTTAATAGGACCTATTTTTAATTGCCTTTTTTTAAATCACCTGATCATATCCAGATAAACAAACGGTAAGGAAAAAGTATAATAAACGTCAAAAGATCTGTGGTCTTTTATCTACATAAATGAAAAATATTCTCACAGACAATGATTTAAAACAATCTTCTAAATTGTGTAATACAACCAGAGATCATCAATCATCAATTTTAGAAAACATCAGAGATTTCTTCCATGATAGTTTGCTTCATTTTACGATTATCTTCTAATTTCGGTCGAATCGTCCATCATCAGCATGTTTTTTCATAAACCGTGAGTAATGTGTACTACACGACACTGAGTTTACTGGGTATTGAATCGTGTAGCTATTGTTATAGTGTTATCACATTGTTTATCAAGGTAGCAACATACTGATGAGGGGCGAACTCGATTTTAACGATCGATGATTTGATCACAATACAAAGTAGGCTATAAATGGAAAAAGTAAAAATCTCTGATAAAAATAAATCTTATTACGCATCTCAATAATTAACCTAAATAATCTCTGTGTAATTTCGTTACAAAACGTCCTCAAAATACTTAAAAGAGATTTCTACTACAGAGATAATAAGAAATTATGGTAGCAATAAAGTTGGCTTCAAGAACACAGAACAAGGAAATTTATTTTTTTTCTGAAATAAAACACGATTAAATATGAAAACTGAAAAAATTAAACCTTTATTTTCAATAATGAAAAGTTAACCGTTTTCTATAAACTATAAAAGTATTCAAAAACACATAAAACTTTGATTGAAATTTTAACGTTGACAAAATACACAACAAATCAATGTATATAGGCTCAGCCCTTCCTTAAATAAATAGCGCAGCAAAATACTTGAACTTAACTCCCAATATAATGTAATGGTTAACATTTATAACTCAAGTTTTACAATTAATAAAACTGACCGAAATAACCGTTTATTCTTTGCTAAACTTTAAAATTAACTTTACGAAATTCAAAAAAGATCTTTAAAAAAAAAAGAAAGAAGTAAAGAACACTTATTCTGGGAACTACAATTGAAATTAATAATCTGGTGTGAAACACTCACATGACATTCTCTCATTGCAATTTACATGATTATAATCGGCAAGTTTTCCTGAAACTTATTATTTGTTGACGTTTATTTGTTTTCTATGTTATATGAATGGACATATCTAAACTTAATTGAACGCCTTTTTTGCGAAAAAAAAATAATCTTCTTCTCCGCCAATCACACGTAAAGAAGAGAAAATTAAACCTCGCATATTACCACGAGCGTTCTACATAAGGGAGGGAGAAGCTAACCTTCACCCTTCAACTCACTACACTACACTATCCACCCTATTTCTTGTCAGTGTTGTTTCAGCTTTAGAAGTGACACTAACTTGAAAAAGCCCATTGTTATATGGGTGAAACGTCGGTTTACAACAAACACTCAACCCAAAGACCCTAAATTTTTACACAACAATAAATTGAAAAATTTATTTGAGTCATAACTTAAAATCGGAATGAGATCACACACACACACACATGCAGACCATTTTCTAAAAAAAACACTTTTACAGATTTTAGGTGACCTTAAAATTTAGGTATATTTAAAGTTGAGAAGGGCATGATCTGAAAAGGTTAGATTGGGCACTTCAAGTTAGGCTTTATGAATGCTGAACTATTGTTCTAATGAACGCCCAAACAACAGCGGATAAGTTTTATGACGGAGACAGATGAACAAGAATATTTTCTAATTTTAAGACTGAATTTTTTCTAGAACCGGACGTGGTTTATTTCAGGATAGAAAGAACCAATATTGAGGGAACATGCACAACATTTTGTTTGTCACGTGAGACATATCAATAGTTTGTAATAAACTATTTTCGCCCATATTGCAATAGGCTTCTACAGGGTAATGTTAAGTTGAATGCTAAATTCACACTGGCTAGAAATAGGGCGGTAGCTGTAATAGAGAGGTCCTACTTCTTCTTCCATTTGCAAGTAAATGGCTGTATGTAATGGCAGAACTCAATTTTTCCTTCCTTATATGTGACTGACTGGCGGGAGTCCCTGATGAAGATTATTGCAATATGAACGAAAGTCGGCTTATAATAAACCGCTGGTGGCCTGTGACAACCCGAAAACATTAATGTTTTGAATGACAATTGCCGCGGAAGCATAAAAGACCATTATGGAACTTTCTCTGAATTGTAGTATACGTAATCATCGGAGATGAGAATATTTAGTATGACTCCACAATTCTTCAGTGTAAAGTCTCTGGTTAAGTAGAACACAGTAATTAGTCACATAGTCGTGACTTTTTATCCAATAACACTGTTTTATCTTTCCTGCATTTTCCTGCGGTTTTTTTTTGGTTACCCTTTACTATAAATAAAACCCAAAATATTAAATGATATCTGAGCAAGGAGACGTATTTGGTTACAATAAGAATTAGTAATAGTTTTCGCTCGAAAAATGCATGTTTTTTTAGTATAGATTTCTGAAATAGCTGATGTTAATATAGAAGTCTACATTCATCACAAAACATCGCTGAAAACACTCGTGCAGCTTAAAGGCTATTTAGAAAATAATTTTTAAAATTATTCTGTAATTAAATGATGCCAAAATGTGAAAAATTAAAAATGGTATTTGCAATTACTTCATATACTGATTGGATTCGCTCTGCAAGAGTACCTACCAGACTTTAGTTTAATAAGATCTGAAAACTCGAATAGTAGTTTTGAAAATTTGTTACGATGTTACACACCTAGAATTTTCTTTAATATTTGTAGTGTTAAATATTTTATAATTTACATAGTTTTTAGTAATTTGTACGAATGAAATTCAACAAACTAAAAAAAAAAGAAAAAAGGAAATTTTAAGAAGGGTGGGTGGAACAGGAGTAGAAAACAAAACTTGCTGGGAAAAATGGTGTGGTATGGTTGCAGTATTCTAAATGTTTGAGTAACCATTGGTAACAGAGGAGCGCTCCGGTAGTATGGAGTTTGTACACACAAGCTAGGGCCGCAGTTGTAACAAACGGTGCATACCAAGTACCCGATCTAAATATATACCACATCATCGTTCTTCCATCCCTTCTATAAACTTTCTCAAACTCTTCAATTAAAATATTTACACAGTTTACCCTTAGGCTGGTTGTTTTTGTATACTACACCTTCTTTCTTCAGGCTGTATCACCCACCCCAGCTGTAGCGTCCTTGCAACAACTGCTGCATGTTTTTCCACTATTTAATCTTATTACAAGTATATGAGCAGTGATATGTAATAGGGAATCAGCTTTACCTGTCCTGCAACATAAATAATAATGCTAATTATTGTAAATTATAATGATATATGATGTAAATAAATAGGCACACTGTAAGCTTTATAAACAATAATCTACATTTATACTGCAAGAAGGAAGGTTTGAGCTTTTATAAAAAGTTACGTAACAATATATTGTCATGTATAGCATTATTATTATTATTATTATTATTGTTAATTTAATTTCCCGCTATAGCTATTGAACACTGAGCAGATGGGCAGTTGTGCCCCTTTGCTATTATTAATTCACAGAAAGCAATACAAGACAGCTAGGTAAAAATAAACATGAATGTTAGCAATTTCAAAAAATGTCTTAATTGAAATGAAATGAAATGAAATGAAAAATTTTATTCTTGTTCCGGGACATAAGTCCCTTAGGAACAATAATACAAAATACAAGTGGCCTAGTATGTCTGGCCTTGACAATTATGTATATATCATTAGTAATAATTGATAATAATAATTATTGAAAATGATTAAGCCATGAATGATAAGGAGGAGAGAGAGGAATCTTCTAAGGGTTCGGAGAGACTTGTGAGGATAAGAGGTGGTGAAAAAGACGGGACTTGAAGGTATCAATAGTGGAGGCACGACGGATAGACAAAGGTAAGGAGTTCCATAAATAGGTGGCACGGATTACAAAGGATTTTTGAAAAGCGGATGTATGGTGGGAGGGAGTATAAAGATCGGAAGGACGGGAGCGTGTGTTACGGGTGTGGACAGACGATTTAAATTTCAGAAGTTTAAAGATATACGAGGGTCTTTGAAATTGGATGACTTGAAAGAGTAAAGAGCCTAAGAAGTACTGGCGACGATAGATAGGGAAGAGCCAGTTCAACTCGTGGTAGAAGTGCGATATGCGGGAGTCTCTGGGGATTCCGAGGATAAAACGAATAAAACAGTTCATAACTCGTTTAAGTTTGGCCTCGAGATCTCCAGAGAGTCCCCCGTACACTAAGCAACCATAGTCGAAATGGGGGAATATAAGGGAGGTCACAAGGAGTTGACGGGTCTTCGCTGGGAGGAGATGGCGGGAGATGTTGAACTGTCTGAGGATAAATATGGATTGGCGGTTAATTCAGCATGAAATCTATAATTAAGTGTTTTAAAGTGGAGGACTGGAAACTAAACGACAATAATAGATCTGGCAAATATATACAATCAACAAACCAACAAGTGGTGGTGTTACAGAAACATTACGTAACACAAACTAGACGATGCTCTGACGATGGATAAAATTCCGAAACCGGTCAGGAACAAAAGGAATATGCATGCTGTGACGGATAAAATACCCGATATTATCCAGTATTACGGACCTCATCCACATATTCATCGATAATAATAGAGCCTTAAACTTAATTGGGACCAAAAATGATGAATGATTATAGGAATTTTTGTCATAAATGCTAAGGATTGTTGGAAGCCATAATATTAAATGGGGCTGATTTCTTTATTACATGAAAGCCTTTTGTGATGGAATCTCTATTATTGTGGCTGTAATCACAAAGCAAGATGGTATAGTAAAAGCCTTTTCAAAGCAAGCATACTCCGACGAATATTTGTAATTTGGTTTTCATATTTCATTTATGAAATTGCTCAATTTCCAGTAATATTTTTAACAGTTTCGAGATCTATCGATATTTAAATTGGTGACATTTTTGTATCTATAGAGAGAACAATATTACAATTAAGCTCTATCAAGTACTAATTATAACTCCTATATATAAACTACAGTTATTATAATGCTCCCTTAAATATTTTTAAAAATATATGCGGTAAGTTAAGTTATGAATTTTTTTTTTTTTTTTGAGAAACAAACAAATAAAAATTTATGAATATCAATATTTCTAACACCATGACTTTTCCTTAACCGAATATATTAGTAACAAGAAATTCGCTGTTGAAAATTGAATGGGACTATTTCCCACCGGACTGAATATATGGGGGCCTACTACTAGGTTTTAGATGTTGTTTCTTTTTACGTAAATATTACTTAGGTATATTTCCCATAGGAATGGAAAAAAAGCGAGCCAAGAGTGCAGAAACATTGCCATGCAATCTAACTTTTGATTGCCCATGGACCAGCAAACATTTGTTAGTAGCACGCAATTCAATGGATAGCTCTTCTATATAAAATTTGAGCAGTTTTTCAAGAAACAAGAAACAAAAGTAACACTTTATCTTTTAATATTTTATATTTGTATTATTATACTTTTGAAAACATAATATCTTTATCCGAATATTTATTTGAATTAAAACGAATATATTTTGATGTAATATTTTTACTAGTTACTCAATTCAACAGACAAATTAGTTATAGAGCCGTTTTTAATGTTTAAAAAAAACAAAAAGAAAAAATCATTATCCCTAATCCTTAATGTAGTCGTCCGGCCTTAATCTGAGGGTACATGCATATAAAGCCACAGGTGGTCCGATAGTGCTTTACGTACACACTTTCATATCAGTCTACGATTAATGAATTAATTTTCAAAGCGTTCTTCACCAACATCACGAGTGAAATATAAAGTAGAATAAGAGAAATTAGATAAAGTAGGAAAAAAGAAAATGTAAGGAGTATGTTTAACACCTAAATCCCATGGTCGAAGATCAAAAGACAACGCCTTCACAGATAGGGCGCGATGTTGAAATTTGATGGATTGTCTGTCTGTCATTCAGGCACTGATTCAACCTCTCTCTCGCTCTCTCTCTTTCCCATAAGAAAGAGTTTGTGATATTCCCACATTACGCTGACATTCCCAGATAAAGAATAGCCCTTGGTGCGAAGTTTAGCGGTCTTTATAAAGAATGAATATGGGAAAAAGAAAAAACAGAGAAGAGGTCCGAACTCATTATATCACCAAAAGACACGTTTGGGTTGGTATCAGTGATATCTACTGTTCCAAGATTGCACGAGCAACTCCATTTCAAATTTGGTGGGAACACCAATCTGGTACGAAACACTCAACGCATTTCACTAATTCCACTTCTTGTTCTTCTTTCCTGGCCCTAAAGCCCTTGTAGGGTCTTGGCCTCCTTTACAATTTCCTGCCTTTCGGATTGTAATGGCATCCAGCAGAGACAAGAGAGGCTCTCTCTGGTTAACCGAGACTACTCTCTTTAGAGTGGGAGAACCTGTGTATATAAGCCAGTGAGAATCTATCTAGAGGCTATCTATCAGATTCAACCATACATCGCATCGTGTCATATCTCTACTCCCACCATTTATTCTATCAAAATCATTATAAAGTCCAGTGCAGTTAGTGGAAACTTATAGCTACATTACAACAGTGTCTTCATATCTCGTTCATTCAATCAAACCTAATTTCTCTCCTCAACAACTCCATTATACGGATCTACCCTGGGCACTCCTTTTCCACCTCCTAATGACCGTAAAATCATCTTCCACATCCTCCATCCATCTTATTCTCAGTCTTCCTCTCTTTCACGCTCCTTCAGGATGCCCATCATAGAGTCTTTTCACGATGGTGTCAGCCTCCAACCTTTCCAGGTTACCTAACCATGTCTGGAGTCCTTTTTTTAATTGTGGCTACCAAATCTTGGTCTTTATACAGCTCCTTCAGCTTTTGGTTGGTCCTTATTCTTCACCTGTCACCTTCCCATATAGGTCCGAAAATTCTCCTCAGTATCTTTCTCACCTATACAATGAGGGTATTTTCATCAGCCTTTGTCAGAGTCCAGTATTCAGTCACGTACGTGACAATTGGTCTTAATACGGTCTTATATATAATGACCTTCCTTTTTATAGACAGTGCTTTCTAACGTAAGACTTTCTGTAGAGCACAGAAGCACCTATTTCCACTAGTTATGCGAGCTTTTATTTTTACTAATTCACTTAATATCATTATACTATAAAATAATGAATTTTCCTTCTTCAAATTTCACTGTATTTGTCCTAACACAAATACAGTGGTGGAGGGAGAGGGACAAATGCCAACCAACTAACCTAGGCAGGTAGAGCATGATTACATTGTAAAAGTATACAACAAGCACAATATTTGAATTTTAATGTCTCAGATTCCTCAGAACCACCTATAAAGCAATTTTTGTTAGAAAAAAAAATACAAATAAGAGTAATAGCTTTATATACTGTGCAGTAAGTATTCCAAGATTAAAGGAAATCGTTATTCTCATCGAGAAAATTAAAAAAACCAAACTAAAAAACCAATTCTGTTAAACTGCATTTCCGGTCAACCGATTTTCTTCAAATTTGAAATTCTCGATAATGCTTCTAATTTATAATAAGTGGAATTAAATATAATTTAGCCACCATGGCAATAGAAACTCGATAAAAATTAAAAACCCATATGATATAAAAAAGTACAAAAGTAATATTCTTACGAGAAATATCCGTACAATTATTGTGTAATAAAAAGTTGCTCTGTTCGGTTGCGAATATACAGTATTAGAAAAGTCATTCATATTGATTATAAGTTGTGAATTGTTAATATAACGTTGTCAAAATAAATAGTATTCAGTGTTGTTCTTGAAATTGCCCTTAATATTTCACTTCCTTTCTATTATTTAGCACATCTTATCTAAACATTTTTGGGGGCTCGTCCGGATTATGCTATATAATTAGAAAGAATGAATAGTGATTTAATTTTGTTAAAATTTTGCAGTTTTTCCTTATTAGTTATTACGGTTTAATATTCATATAGAATGTCCGAATTAACAATTGAAAACATAAATTCCTTGAAAGTCACGGAATTGAAGGAACATTTAAAATGTAGAAGCCTTTAAAAGTAGTGGTACGAAAAAAGAATTATTTAATAGATTAAGGGGCAGCCTCAATTTACGAAAATGCTAAAATCGAAAATGATAAAGTCGTAGATGAAGAAGACGATGAAGAATATGTTACCAGTGAAGTTGAAGAGAAAGATGCAGATAAGTTTATGAAAACCATTCTATCTTCTCCATCTAAAGATGTAGACAATAAAAGAATTGTAGCTACTTAAAAGAATTGATATATTTGATGGCAATAATTTATATCCTGTTTAGAAATGGCTCCATGATATTGAACAGATTGCTGAATTAGCTGGGTGGAGTGATTTACAAAAATGCATTTATGCAAGGAAGTTTCTAAAAGGTGATGCAAAAGTGTTTATAGAGTTACAACATGGAATTACGACTAGGTCTGTTTTGAGATCTCGTTTATTAGAATAATTTGGAGAAAAAGTGAGTAGTGCCGATATACTCAATCTGCTGGTCAATAGAATAAAAAATAAGGAAGAGACACCAGAGCAATCTATGTACATTACGAGGGAGACTGGAAGTAGAAAAAATATCGATTATGTATTAGTAATTCAGTATATTATCGATGGCACTGAATACTATCCTGTATGTAAGATAATATTGAATGGAGCTAATAACTTTGAAGAATTTAAAGAGACGCTACTGATCTACTCAGAGGTTACATCCAAAATGAAAAAAAATCACCTAAATTTAAAAGTTGTTATTTACAATTCATTAGAAATTTAAATGAAAAGAAAATTACCTCAACAGCAGAAATTTTATAATAAACTAGAAAGGAGCCATAAATGAAAGAAACGTTTCAATGAAAGACAAAAGGACAAATTCTACAATGATTGTGAGCACAAATCATTAAGTGATTCAGTATTGGAAACATTAAGAGAGAAAGAAGAAAATTGCAGACATAGATAGATGGAACAAAAAATAGTAATAGAAAATCCTGCAACAAAGTATCAACTTCGAGAATCTCAAAATTTTCCAGTCAAAATGGAGATTGAATGCAAAGATCAAACACATAGTAAGAAGGAACTTGTGAATGAAATAGTTGTAGAGCAGGAGAGCGAATGGCTTCAAAAGTAAAGCAGAGATTGAAGAAAGTGAAGATAAAAAGTATGACTTCAAAAAGGTAGATAAAGAAGAAGAAACTGCGAACCTGAACTGCTATACCTGATGCTGATGCCGAATGTGGGAATTAAATATAATTTAACGGCAATAGAGACTCGTTAAAACTTGAAAACCACATATGATATAAAAAAGTAATATTATTACAGAAATATCCGTAGAATTATTGTGTAATAAAAAGTTGCTCTGTTCGGTTGTGAATATATTGTATTAGAAAAGTCATTCATATTGATGATACGTTGTGAACTGTTAATATAACGTTGTCAAAATAAATAGTATTCAGTGTGTTCTTGAAGTTGCCCTTAATATTTCACTTCCTTTCTATTATTTAACATACCTCATCTACAATAATATTATATAGATGGCAGATCCTTACATTGTACTGATGTGGTACTTTAGAGGAAAGTGTAACGCTACGTTGCCCGCCCCCCAAAATACACCAAAAATGAATTTTCCAGCAAAAATGTTACAAATAAAAGTGATAAGTATTAATGTATTGTAAAAAGATAGATTGTTGTATGGGATATTGCATTGCGACCTGTTTGTGGCCCTATTGTGATTCCCGGGCCATCACCGGGCAGTGATCTGTAGAGGCTCCTCCCTTACCTTAGGAAGAGCTAATCCCTTCCCTTATGAATAAAGATAATATGCGAACTTTAAAGAAAATCATTGATGCTGTGATAGATGCAAGAAACGTTGAAATAATATTAATTTTTAAATAAATCTAAATTATCAAAATATGTGACATTCCCTTGCAAAAGGACCAGCCAGGTAATACAAGTACAGTTCCTAGGAATGTCCAAGAACCTTTATGGCTTTGTTCTATCCCCTTCTGCTCGCTCACAAGGGAGGCACTAAACGGATAAAGAGAAGAGATATTTTAAGACAGACTCGCTCTAGCTACCAAGTTGAAAACATCAGAGCCAGTATCAAGTTTTAAGAGTTTATTCCAATTAAATTATAAGCATATTGTTGTGATAATCTAAAGTAACTTAAATTCTATTAGAGAATATATCTTTTGAAAAACAGTGTGACTTCTTTATTATTGCTAACACTTCTTCTCTTTTAAACTACATATTTACAAGCCCTTCATACAAATCCGCTCGTGCTACACAACCAGCTACCACATATACATCATCACACCATAACATTACAATGCCGTGTTTTGAGAAAATCACGAAAAACCAAAACAAAAAAAAATCGCATTTACAGTTGATGGATTTTGTCCGAAACCTTTGTGACAGATTCGGAGAAATACCTAAACCTTATAGGATATTTTTCTCACACAAAGACCATTCGCTAAAAACATATTTTTCGTACGCAGGAGATGTTGAAACATGTATTACCGGAAAAACTTGATTTGAAAATCTGGCACGATTGCTCTATTTCCTCTTACGTAAGTGAAAGTAATAGTTTTCCTAAATGTGGTGAATCTGCTTTATAAAAAAAAAAAACTATTAAGGGATAGTCCCTCATTATTATTGAGAGAAAATATGTTATTTGTAAGTAATGTTCGGTACACTGCCGGAATCAAGGTCTTCTGCCATTTTGTTTTTAGATAAATAGCTTGGGATAGCAAGAAGTGAAGTTAAAAGATAATGTTTAACATCCCCAAAAACGACAGTGGATGATAAATTTCTAAACAGATTGGTTAAATACTCTAAGGTTGTTTTGATAGGTATACACTGAAAATAAACATTAACAATTATTTAAAGAGGTTAAGTCGTATTATATTAATCGCATTATTCCCAGTATTATGGATTAAATTTATTAATTGCGATTGGATTGTTTAATGTTTTACTTTTTCTTTTCTTTCTTTTTTTGGCGCATCAACTACCTAGGTCATTAGCTCCGTTCAGAGCTGTAATTAATCATAGTTGATTATATTACAAATTGATTTAATAATCAAGAACTCCTTGTAAAGCATAATCTTATTTTACTTTCATTTTTAAATATTGATTTTCTACTAGATATGAATGTAATCCTTACAAAACATTATGCAGTTATGCAGATGAATGATTGTCAGTGAACGGAAATTGATGTAAATTCGTCAAGGGAGTAACATAGATAGTCCTCCTGGATTCCATGGATCTTGTCACATACCCTAAATAAATTTTCCTATCAATATTCATGGTGTGGTAGGAAACCCTTAGGGCTTCTACCAGGTATTCAATAAAGAATCACTATACGTTTCACACCTTTCAAACCCAACTACGAACATTGTAGCCGTTCACTTGAAAACATTCTTTTTTTTATACACTTGTAACAAATGTTGCGTTAAAAAATTTATTTCTTTATTCAAATTTATTTTTATATTTCAACTTTCCTTATTTATTTTAAAATTAGCTGAGATCCACTTTCGGTAGGTTAAGAAATAAAATAAAACCCGATGTTTTTAAAACTGTCAGGTTGCTTTCTAATTTTAAGGGCATATCAGTCAAATTTTATGGATTAGAATTATGAGAACAGAGCTGACTGTTTCAATTGGATACTATTTATTTACTTACTTTCATATTGTCGATTACAATACGATTATAATTAGTACATGGTAGTAATATAGTTAAGCTGGTAATTCTCTTTCCTCAAATTACTTTAAAAACAAATTCATTCGTATTATACGATCCGTATGAAAAAGAAGGGAAAAGCTAAAGTAAAATCTTAAAAGTAATATAAGAGAAATTTTAAGAAATATTAAAAAGCAATAAATAAATAAACTTCAATGAGGTTCTGTTGACAACTGTTTCTTTTTTTTTTTCTTTTTTTAAATTTAAGGCGCATCATCTATAGTCATAGGCGCTCGGAGCCTACTCAGTGTACTGCCGGCTTCAGGACAGTACAAACAACACTGACCGATACCGGATAGTGAGCTGTAGAGGCTCCAAGAAAGAAAAAATCTAAGGGCTCCAAGGAGGAAAAAAACCGCTGGACTCGAACCCGGGACCTCCGCGTGGAAGTACAATGCGCTGGCCACTGAGCTAATCCCTTTATTTAAATAAAATACATAAAATTTATTTATATATTCATCAGGCACGGAAATACTTAAAAATATTAAACTATAAAAATCTCATTTCACTATCTCTGGAAGTGCAACGCTCAATTGCTAGTGAAACCTGCAAAAATATTCTAAATTACAGCTTAAAACCAGATTATATGGAAGTCCTAGCTCATAAAATGAACTTTTATGCAAATAGCGCATAAAATAATATCTGAAATATTTAATAATCCGTTTGGGCCCGCAAAGATGGATAATATCTGAGATTTTTTCCGTCTCAGCATCTCATCATGCTTTATTTCATTAATCTGACCGGTGTGGAATCCTTAAATTGTCAAAATCTTAACAGTGTGAGACAGATTGTAAATGGAAGTCAACATCTCCAAACGAACTTGCTTACCTCTGATGGTGGTGGAAAATCCGAAACCGGTCAGATTAATTATATTTTAGGTTAAGACGGATAAAATATAAGATGGCGCCTGAAGTAATTCGATTGGGGGAATCTTTTCCCATTTGGGGTAGGTAATAAGAAAAGCAAAAAAAATTCTTTAAAAATACCTTTACAAATCCCTATCTGAATCATAATAATTCCAGTTTCAAATTACCCCCACTATTTTCCTTCATTTTCATTGCTTCTTTTTCATTTTGTTATGTAGAAATAGATTATTGTTCCCAAATGTTAAAAGAATCATAAACCCAGGAGTTCATACAGTAATTTCTCGCTGGGCCTAAACCTTGCAATTGCAACTTACAAGAAATTTAATAAGAATTTACTACAATCTTTGGTAATAATGACATTTTCAAAAAAAAAATAAAAAAAAAAGGTCAGTGGTAGCACGCTGAACTAGCAACGCGATTGTCCCGGGTTGGAGTCCAGCCTTGCTGCCCTTTGATTTTATCTTCCTAGGAGTCTCTAATGCTCACACTGCGGTGGCAAGCAATGCACTTAGAAGGCTCTGGGCGCCAATGATCTTAAATGTTGACGCGCCTTAAATTACGAAAAAAAAATCTGAGTGTGAAACACTCACACAACTTTCTCTTTTTGCGATTTTAAACGAAAAACTACTTTCTTCAAACTCAGGATATCGACAACATATTTAATTTTAATTTATACTATTTATATGATAGAATTCTATAATAACTGAAATAGAACATTAGAGAAAACTGTAACCCCCATCCCTCCCCCAAAAGTGCCCTTAAATGAATTTTCCCGGGGAAATATTTCAAATAAAAGTTGTAGCTCTTTGTGTTTAGTTGATATATATAGTTCAAAGAAAATCGTTGGAGCCGTTTTTGAGAAAATCAGAAAAAAACTGAAAAACTTTCAGTAATGTGGCACTTCCGGTTGATGGATTTTGAACCGAAATCTTCGTGTCTGATAGTACCTGAATGAAATATCAAGTTTGCGTTTCCTGAAACTTTTTGTTTTTGATATATTCTTTTCACACACATCCACAAAAACACACAAACATACACACACACACACACACACACACACACACACACATACACAAACAGGATTAGATTTTCTAATCTACTTTTTTGGACTCAGTGGACCTCCAAACGTGTATTTCCGGTGAAAATCTGGTACGATCGCACTATTTCTCTTCTAACAGTAGTTAGTGATTATGATAAATAAAAAAAAACAAACAAAAATAAACATTTTGAATGAGTTTAATTATAGAGGTAATAAATTACTGTAGATTATATATTTTATCCGTTATAATACAGTGAGTGATATACTGTCCAGGTTACTATGAAGAAAAATTTTGTTTAAGTACGACTGACTAGTTATGTAAAGAAGTGATATCCACAGAGATTAAAAACGAATTAGTTTTACATAGGATTCCCTTGAGATATACCACTTTATTGCTTGAGTTCTGAAATTGCTGGAACAACTCTGCAAATATATATTTATTACAGCCAAATATTTATATTTTTTGTTTATAGCAACATTACGTAACATCTTTTAAGGATTGTTTCGAAAACTTAAAACTCCCCATAGTTTGGTAATAAATAAATAAGTTTCAACAAAAATTATACGTCTACAAGTCCATAGTGTTGGATGCTGAAATTGCTTAAGAGGAAGTTATTAACACTTAGTGTCGGTGCCATAAATTCCGAAACCACATGACCTCGTGCTGTAATTCCGAAAAAATATTTTTAAAATTTGTTTAAGAGTGCTAGCAGACACTTACTTGCATTCAAACAAGATGATCTAATCAAAAATCCCTATAGAAATTTCTACTATTTTCTTCTCGTAATCCTTAACCGATATCTGATTTTGGATTTTCCCTTCTCACAGCTTTCTGCGGGCATTCTTTCATACTTTTTCTTGGGTTGTTTAGGCGTTTACTTTCTGGCCATCTCACCAGTAGGCATTACCTTTAAATGCTCATATTTTTTCCATTTCTTTTTGCCACTTTTCTTGTAAAGCATTCTTTTATCCTTCATTTTTTTTTTTTTTTTTAAATAAAGTAGCAATTAGGGAAAATGGAAATAATTTTGAAAAAATTGTTTAGTGAATTTTTAGCTTAAAATAAAGTGTATAAGTGCAGTGAAAGGAATTGAAAGGATCTATTCAGGTAAAGGGCACCGTTACAGAAGAGTTAATAGAACTTAGATTCAGCTTTGTCTTTTTGCCCCCCATCTCACAGGGGAGGATTTGAAGTACTAAGAGAAGGCATTCTTTCAAGAGAGTGTCTAAATTCTGCACTCATCGAGGATAGTCTGAATTAGACATTGAACCAGACATTTCTAACAGGAATCGCTCACTTAACTTTAGTGCCAGTTATAAGAGTTTAAAATTTAATCTAGAGAAATAATTGTTTTAATAAGCATATTATTGTGATATTGAAAAGTATTTAAATTTCTTTAAAGATAATATATTTAATTTAATCTAACAGTGTTTTCTTATTTATTTCTTATTACTTCTCTTCTCTTTAAACATACACACAGCCCTTTACAAAACCGCTCGTGCTACAATACTTATAAACTACAACAACACATCATACCAATCACATTTCAGTGCCGTGTCATTCTCTTAATTTTATCCCGTACTTTATTTAGTGGTTTCAGTTACAACACTGGAAGGATATAACATGGTAAGGAAATTTGACAAGCGAAGCAAAAAGTAGACAGCTTTGAAAGACTTCTAAAAATTCAAAAAATTAATTTAATCAATAAAATACAATAGAAATTACAAGCAATAAATCAACAAAGGAATGGACATACTTTGCTGTATCCTGATGTCGTTAAACTAAATAAAAAAGGAAATAAATCTAACAAATAATGAACAAATAAATAAAAATGTTGAGCAATTTGAGTGAATACAGTTTCTTTTAATATTTTAATAATTCTTTTAATGTTGTTAGTGGTCTTCTCTCTGTTTGAAATCTTCGATTAATGTGCAAACAAGTAAATTAAAATATTTAATGGAACTGGAATGGTAGTTAAACGAATTTCTTATTCTTTGTTAGAGTCCTCATTTAAATATCCAAGATATCTCTTATTATTACTTAAATATAGTTAATTTACCACTCGAATAACAAATTCATTTTACAAAAGATTTATATCCTAAAATAATATTTACATTTCACTATGTAAATTACAAATTAGACAGAAAAAATGTAAATTTTCTTAAAGAATCCATTTTTTTTTGTTTTTTTTTAAGATTCTTCTTTACTGAAAAAAATAATATTTGTACTTCCTCGAGAACCTTGAAATAGGATATTTCGCAATCGTATTAGATTTTGAAACTGATTTCCCAATAAAATAAATGTTATAACAAAAGCTAAAATAATTTTTGTGTAATTTCGGCTCTCTTAGGTATTGGGTATATGTATCAGAGACATTTTCCGTGGTGGCCTGCTTCATTTTGTGGTCATCGACCGGTTTCGGGCGTTCGCCCATCTTCAGGATGCGTTCTTCAGACAGTGTGCCAACACAGACTCGTACAGAGACTTAGTTTCACACTAACTGAGGTGTATTCTTAAATACTAGTATTTTTTTTTGTTTTTCGTGATTCTCTCAAAACACGGCACCAACGATTTTCTTTAAAGTTCGCATACTATCTTTATTCATAAGGGAAGGGATTAGCTCTTCCTAAGATAAGGAAGGAGCCTCTACAGATCACTGCCCGGTGATGGCCCGGGAATCACAATAGGGCCACAAACAGGTCACAATGCAATATCCCATATAACAATCTATCTCTTTACAATACATATATACTTATCACTTTTATTTGTAACATTTTTGCTGGAAAATTTATTTTTGGGGGTTCTGGGGGGGACAACAGTAACGTTACACTTTCCTCTAAAGTACCACATCAGTACAATGTAAGGATCTGCCATCTATATATTATTATTGTAGATGAGATATGTTAAATAATAGAAAGGAAGTGAAATATTAAGGGCGATTTCAAGAATACACTGAATATTGTTTATTTTGACAACGTTATATTAACAGTTCACAACGTATCATCAATATGAATGACTTTTCTAATACAATATATTCGCAACCGAACAGAGCAACTTTTAATTACACAATAATTCTACGGATATTTCTGTATTATCAAAGACATTTTCCGTGGTAGCCTGCTTCATTTTGTGGTCATCGACCGGTTTCGGGCGTTCGCCCATCTTCAGGATGCGTTTTTCAGACAGTGTGACAACACAGACTCGCACAGAGCAACTTAGTTTCACACTAACTGAGACGTATTTTGTTTTTATTAGAAATTTTTTTTAGAAAAATACAGTCTCAGTTAGTGTGAAACTAAGTTGCTCTGAGACGTCTGTGTTGTCACATGTCGAAAAAACGCCATCCGACAGATGGCGAAACGCCCGAAACACCGGTCGATGACACAAATGAAAGCAGGCTACCACGGGAAATGTCGCTGATGCTTTCCAGCTCTGCGGAACCAACCACCACAACAAATATTGGGTATGTTGTTGATGGGTGTAGCACGAAAAAAGGAAAACGACAACCGTACAGGAAGGCTGAATGTTACAATTTGAATATATTTGTTAAGTAGTAGAGTTATGTAGTGGTGAAAGAGAATGATGGTTAATCTGTTTTTAGTTCATTCATTGTTGAAAGTAGTTCGACAGTTCTAGAAAAGATAAAACTACCTTTATTATATAAGTGTAATGGATTGCCGGTGATGAGCCAAAAATCACATGGCAATCCATCCAAATCCTGCCACACAGCTAAGTCACTCAACACGTTACATGAGGCGTAACGCATCTCCCTATGACGAGCTATTCTAATTCTCCTTGTAAGAGAGAGATCAGAATCTGCCTATCTCCACCTCTAGGAGATTTAAAGGAGAAATGGAAAATGTAATTTTGCAGGATTGGTTCTGAGTTTATTGGAATTTTCTTGACATAAGAGGTTATAGGATTTTCTTTAAAATAGAAAGCTTTTTTACATTCATATACAAACATATCACTTTTTGAAAAAAATTGTCCGGAAAATGGATTCTATAGAGTTCTGGGGATAATGCGAGATAGGTTTATTTCATAATTATTATTTTAAATTATTGATATTTTGCTAAACACAATTATAATCTTTCACAGTCGTTAATAATTAAGCCATAAAAAAAAAACCAACAGATATACATATATATATAGAGCTAAGACCATCAATCATTGGGAGTTTATATATGGCTAAGATCTGCAATCATTGGGAGTTTAAGGAATTTTTGTCCATTAGAATTTTAATAATAATTGAATTATGTGATTTAGATTGAAGAATTAGATTGCTATGTGGGATTACTGCACTGCGAACAGAAAAATCTGTTTGCCCTCTGAAGCCTTCTCAGTGTACTGCCGGCCTCAGTGTTCTCTAGCTACAGAAAACACGCCCATCACCGAACAGTAGCTGTAGAGGCTCCTATAAGAGAAAATCTAAGGGCAGCATGCAGGGTTCGAACCGGCAACTCGCGTTCTTGTCCAGCGCTCTACCACTGAGCTAATCCCTTCCTTCTCCCGTGGCTTACGCCAACTAACTAGGGACGGAGACCCTAGTTTTTGTACTGTGTGTGTCCTTCTGTGTAAAGGGTAGAGTTTGTGTAGTATAAGTTTATTGTCTACTGTTCTGACGAAGTGCATGGAGAAAGTTATTTAAAATCAGATTTTTTTCTGTTTAAATTTAAAATAATCAATTAGTTTATCTAAAGGTTGCTAATGACTTGAATAATTATTGTTTGTATTGATATTTACTTGGATAATAAATTTTGAACCTTATTTACAGCATTTTATTTTATATTTATTTTTTTCATTACTTTTAAATTACAATTTCTATGTCATTTAAACACTACACGTGTCATTGTCTATGGATTTTTTCTTTATTCCTTTTACAATACTCTGTTATTTGTTCGATATGATACGTTGCTTATTATTGTAACTAATACCAAGGCCTCGTTTTATTTTTAATTTTAATTTTGATTTTGTAACACTGATGTGTTACAGTCATTTATTTTTATATATTTTGTTAATTTACTAAAAGTTAGTCGCCTTATTAATTGTATTAGTTATGTGACCATGTGGTTTCTATTTTGATTATACTGAGTTTTACTTTATATATGAAGTTTATATGGCTGTAAGTTTTGATTTTTAGAGTTTGTTCTAGCAAATAAAGTCTACCATTAGCGTTGTTAGTAAGGTGACTCAAAAATTACAGCCATAGAAACTTCAAATATAAAGTAAAACTCAGTATAATCAAAATAGAAACCACATGGTCACATAACTAATACCAACTAATAACAAATTATATAAAAATAAATGTCTGTAACACATGAGTGTTACAAAAACAAAATTAAAATTAAAAATAAAACGAGGCCTTCGTATTAGTTATAATAATAAGCAACTTATCACATCGAACAAATAACAGAGTATTGTAAAAGAAATAAAGAAAGAATCCCCAGACAATGACACGTGTAGTGTCGAAACGTTGGGAGAAATTGTAATTACAAGAATGAAAAAATATATAAAATAAAATAAGGTTCAAAATTTATTATCCAAGTAAAAATCAAAAATAATAACAGCCAAAAAAAAAAACTTCAACCAAAATCAATGTATTGATTATATTTTGATTAATATTTAGAATTATTTTTCTTTATTGTTGACAACATTATTTTGAAAGTAGTATGCAGAATCAATTGTGGATGGATGTCTGATTGTCCCTTTCATAGATTAGATAGTATTCAAAGGGTGTTTTACTACATTCAGCCACTTTAACATAGACTAACTCAATTGAATTTCTCTTCTGGTCCTTTTTTAGAAAGAAGTGAACATATGTTACATATACACACTGAACATATATATTCACACACACACACATCAGATACAAATTTTATTGTCCAATTTCTGTTGCTATAGTATTGTTCCCACACAACATGTTATCATACACACCAGTATATACTACAGTGCTAAAAAGTCCTGAACTCTGACCAAATTGTTTTGCCAGTTTCTTTATTGAATGTTGGTTATTTATAGCACCACAACTACACGCGTATTGCACATGTACAAATATATTCTTTCTAGATCGCATTTATTAGAGGATGTAATTTCAAAAATTATTAAATAAATTTATTTTAAAAATGCGTTTTTATAGTAAGACTTCTTTCTCTTTCTTTTTTTAATTTTTTTGTCCAACACTTTAACGTTTTTCAGGCAATTTTTTTTTTTTTTTTTTAAAGGCTCGTCAACATCTATGGTCATTGGTGCCCGGAGCCTTCCAGTGCACTGCCGGCCTCCGAACAGTTTTCACTCATTGCAGACAACACTGCCCATCACCGAACAGTGAGCTGTAGGAAGAAAAAATCTAAAGGCAGCACTGGACTCGAACCCGGGACTACCGTGTGGAAGGCCAACACGCTAACCACTTAGCTAATCCCCCACCCTTCAGACAAATTAAATCTTGTTAAATGTGTGGATGGGTCCGCAATGCTGGATACCATCTGGTATTTTATCCGTCGTAGCATGCATATTTCTTATATTCCTTACCGGTTTTGGATTTTCATTCATCGTCTGAGCAAATTTATTAGGTTCGGGTTAGAGACTTCACTTCAACGCTATGTTTCTGTTGTTACACTCACACTTGTTGGTTTGTTGGTTGTATATAAGTGCGGGAGTTTTTAAGGTAATGTTACTATTTGTTTTTTGTGTTTAATGACCAAATGGAAATTATTATAAATTATGATTGGACATTAGAAAATAGTGTAATATAAGTATAGCATATTTTGAAGGATTATTTTATAACTTTATAACCTCCCGCACATACATACAATCAACAAACCAACAACAAATGTTGAGTGTAACAGAAACATTGCGTTGAAGTGAACTCTCTACATGAACATAATAAATTTGCTCTGATGATGGATGAAAATTCGAAACCGGTCAGGAACAAAAGGAATATACATGCTAACACGGGTAAAATACCAGATGTTATCCAGCATCGCGGAACCATCCACATATTCAATAATAATACGAATTCTTTAAAAATCTAACAATATCGTTTGCTAATCGCATTAGCAACTCTACATTTCAAGTGAAACAATATTCAACCCTAAAATGTTTCAAGAATTTTGTTTTATTGTTAAAATTCCATAAATTTAACAGCATTTTCAGAAATTTGTACTTTTTCCCGATTATTATTATTTTTTTTTTTTTAAATAAAGGCAAATAGTTTTCATTGGACTTGTGGCATTCATACAATACCCATAAGTATTATTTATAAATATTTTTTATAATAATTAAATACTTATTTGAATAATTTAAATTTAGTGTAATAATTATAAACATTATAATTGCAGAAAAAAGAGTTATTGACGGAGTTTTTCTTGTATGAAAACTCCATGCGTGAATTACAAAACGAATAAATTTAAGAATTGTTTTAATACTAAATTGGAAGTAAAGTTTGTTCAGATCTTAATATCTCCTTAAATGGGTCAATACAACAATTTGTTTTGCAATGAAAAGGAGGAAGCTATTTAATCAAATTTCTAAATCTAATGCCGTTCGATTTGAATTTAATTTTAGTAGAGACTGTGAGCTCTGGCTTCATAAATATAACTGAGAAACTTCAATTCTTGATTGGTAAAAATGATGGAAGGACAAGCAGATTCAAAAAAAGAAACAGAAAACCGGTATCTAGTGGCCTTAGTCTTTATGAGTTGTTGCATTCAGGTATTGGTTATGGTTTTTTTTAGCCCTGAGAAGGCTTCGGGCGCCATGACCTTAGATGTTGACGCACATTAAATTAAAAAAAAAATTGTTTAGGATGTTACATAAAATATCAGGTGAAAATAGCAATTAATTTTTATGACCTTATTTAATTAATTTTTTATATCCTTATTGTTTTGCAATTTCTTTAAACTATTTCTAAAAGGGCAGGTTCTAACAGGGAATAAGAAATTCAATTCGTTATTTTTTTATTTTTTTTTTTATTTAAGGCGCGTCAACATCTATGGTCATTGGCGCCCGGAGCCTTCTCAGTGCCCTGCCGGCCTCAGGACAGTGTTCTCTCGTTACAGACAACACTGTCCATCACCGGAAAGTGAACTGAAGAGGCTCCTAGGAAGAAAAAATCTAAGGGTAGCACAGGTGGACTCGAACACGGGTCGTCCGCATGGGAGTCCAGTACGCTAACCACTTAGCTATTCCCTTCCTTTTTATTATTTATTTATTATTATAAGACAAAATTTTCCTGAATATTATGAAGTTTATTTTTTAAAGAAATATTTATTAGATTAACAGCTGAGAGCGCTATTAAACATAAACTTGTCAAAAAATCAAATAAGTACAGCTTTGTAATATCAATATAAAAAATGCATTATCATGAAGCTGACCCTTAGCGATGTTAGCTCGTATGTCGCCCCCTTTAAAAAAAAAATATATATATTTACTTTTCTTTAAACAAAAGTTAAAAGTATTATTTCACAATCCCCAGAAGGGGGTGTTGTATGATAAATGTGTCTGTCAAGATATTAAAAACAGTAGAGATGTGCAGAAATATTAGATAGAAGAAGCATTATGCAGGTCAACTAATGAAGGGATATCTCTTTCTCCCTTTTGGAGTAGTGGCAGCCGGGGCCATATGTCCTGCCAACCCCTAAAGGTCTGCTTCACTCCCGCAATACTCACACTCCCTAAGACCACAAACCAAAAGCTTAGACACTACCCTAAAGTTTATAACTTTGTTTGCATACATTATACTAATGTTTTAGAACGTTTTAATATGAAAAACCACCATTATATTGTCTATAAATAATATATCTAAATTATAAAATAAATCATGATAACAACAGTTATTAGTTCATGAATCTATGTATAACATAATGTGATTGAAACTTGCTAAAATTTAAATAACTAAAGAACTACAATAAACTTTTGCGAACTTTCTACCTACATGGTTGTATAGTGAAGTATAGAGTTATAAAGCTTTAAGTTTTACATCGTTGTTTTCTTCAACTAACCGAGTGGAAATAAAATCTGAACTTGCATTTCTTGTTCAAAATGCCGTCCAAAATACACTGAAATAATTCATTCCATTAAATTATCAAATTAATTCAAGAACACATCTAAACATTACATGAAATTTAATCAATGAATGAGAGATTAAGATATTGGTTGGTTCACACACGCCCAAAAATGTGTACAGTTATCAAAGGGGCTCTAGCAGATGACTTTCATGTTCAGTTTCTTGGAATTAACAAAAATTTCAACTAACTAAATGTCACAACTCAAAAAAAAAAGAAATTATATCCAAGAAAATTTTCTTTGGACTTTGAAAATTCTAAGCACCCAAACACGTTTGAATTTGATAGATTTCAAAAAAATTAATCACCAATCACTTTAGAAGAAAATCAAATTTATCTCCTCGCCTATCACTTAAGAAACAATTACATAAATCACAATTTTGAACTTAAATACAGTAAATAAAATTAACAATTATTCCATCATATTGATTATTATGTACCGGTTTAGTTCTTATTGTTCCAAAATGCAATATAATGATTTTACATTTATAACACTACTTTGAATATCTCTTCTCGAATCCAAACTCAAAATTTTTAAATTCCATAAGTAGCCTGTTTTCTTTGAATTATATTATCTGAAGGGACATGGTCCGCGAAAGTTATAAACATTTCATCTAGTATTTATTAAAACATTTCCCCTATTATATATATTGTTTGGCAGTTTTTTTTTTTAAATTTACGGCGCGTTAACATCTATGGTCATTGGCGCCCGGAGCCTTTAGAGTGCACTGCCAGCCGCCGGAAAGTGTTCTCTCGTTGCAGACAACACTGTCCATCACCGGTCAGTGAATTGCAAGGGGCTCTTAGAAAGAAAAATTCGAACGGTAGCACAGCTGGACTCGAACCCGGGTTCTTCGCGCGGAAGTCCAGTGCGCTAACCCTTCCCTCTTTGGCAGTTAGGTGTGAAAATACCTAGTGCATGGTACATAAACAATAGTAAATTAATATTGTTTAACTGCATTGATTTGAAGAAATATTGTAAATAAAATACTTTTATGAATGAGGAATGAACGTTTTAATCTGACACATGAAATATTAAATTTGTCAAAAAACTGTTTTTGTATTAAATGATGAGAATATTTATTACAATACAAACAAATGCTAAGAAGAAATACGAAATTACAAGGTACGAAATTACAACTATTTCTTATCCGATAAAACAAAAAATTTAGTACTTCATTGCCATAAAAGAACCGCGTTTGATGAGGGAGGAGTTAAATATAACTATGTTAGTTTTTGTAACTAATCATATTCCCCTTTACTACTTTTATTTATTTACAAAATTTAGAGGAAGTCATTCAATACGTAAGAGAAAAATTGTTATACTTATAATCTTATATATTAAATAAAACTCACTATTTACCTTTTTCCTGGACATAATCATCGGTTCACCGGAAGTCCGACTTTTATATTATCTTTTGGATGCATATATATATATATATATACCATTAGAGATGTCTTTCTTTGGTCGTAAGTACATTGGCAGAAAAAGCATGTGTAGATCTCTAATGGTGGGGGCCAGTTCGAGCAAGATCTGTTATAAGAGGAGTAAAATTTATAATAAATGGTACTTTTCTTCTTATTCAATCAAAAAAAACCGTTATAATATCCATTTTGAACTTTTTATAAAGAATCAGTTTTCATTCATAACTTGTACAGTACACTCACAGAAAAAACCGTTCAGTAAATTTTCTTAACAAAATAGAGGTATCTAATTTCTAAATAAAAACCACACCTTCCCATTTGAAAAAATGAAGTTGGTGCCTGTATCTTGCTTATCGAAGCACCAAAACAAATTTGCAAATTAAATTTGGATTTATAACAAAAAACTACGGGGAGACGTATTTTTTAGTTTTTTTTCTAGCTATCTTAGTTTCTGAGAAATAGTCGTTATCCATATACCTTGGGACACCCTGTATATCCAGTTATATGTGAAATTTGTAACTGGATAATACCCATATAAATAAATAATTATTAAATTAAAACTATGTGAATTGCAATAAAAGATAGTTTGTGAGAGTTTCACACTTTGATTTTTTTAAAAGTATAACCCAAAATAAATAATTGTTCTTATCCGTTAAGTATAAAAATATTTTTAGAGATTTAAGGCTTTATTTATTACATATATATAGATATAGAATATAATGTACATATAATATTTGAATAATAAAATGTACGTATATTATAACAATAGACCGGACTACATTGTTACTCGTAATTTCTTGTTAACTATAATTCTGGCTTTTTTAATAGAAACATAAAATCGGTCTATTTTATTATATTTTATTGCGCTTCCATTACAATAAGATCAACATAGCGCTTCATTACTTTCAATGATTTCAAAAATATTTTAAATATTTGAAATAATTCATGTCAAATAATTTGGAAATACTGTTTTAATATAAAAAATCTGGTGTGAAACACTCACACAACTTTCTCTTACTCCAGTTCTCAAAATTATAATTGACAAATTTTATAGTTTGTGTACCAAATTTAATGAAATTTGTCGAAAACTGAAAAAAACTATTCAGTAAAAGCGCACTTCCGGTTTACTGATTTTCTTCACACCCGGAATTTTGGCCAACTATTTATTTCTAATTAATTTCATTTGGATGATAGAGTTATATAATCAAGTATGATACCACTTTAGAGGAAGCTGTAACACTACCCCTCTTCTAAAAGTGTCCTTAAATGAATTTTTCCAGAGAAATGTTTATATAAAAGTTGTAGACCTTTGAATATTTAGTTTATATGTGTAGTTTCAAAAAAATCGTCGGAGCCATTTTTGAGAAAATCGCGAAAAAGTGAAAAAATCATATTTAGTAAAGTGTTAAAACAAAAACACTTCCGGTTTTCCGATTTTTCTCAAACTCGGAATTTCAACAACATATTTCATTCTAATTAACATTCTTTAAATGACCGAATTGTGTAATAACCTGAAATAGCACTTTAGAGGGTAACCTAACCCCACCCTTCCCCCAGAGGGGCCCTTAAATCAATTTTCCCAGAGAAATGTTTCAAATAAAAGTTGTAGCTCCTTGTATGTGTAGTTGATGTGTCAAGTTTAAAGAAAATCCTTGGAGCCATTTTTGAGAAAAACGCAAAAAAGTAAAAAAGTTAACTAATAAAGTGGTACTTCCGGTTGAGGAATTTTGACAGATAACGCACAGTCAGATCGCATGGTGATACCTAAACGGAATATTAAGTTTCAGTTTTCTACGGTTCTTCGTTTTTGAGCTATGCTGTTCACATACACACAGACACACAGACAACACAGACACACACACACAAACACACACACACACACACCCCACAGACACACAGACCATTTGCTAAAAAACCACTTTTTTTGACTCAGGGGACCTCAAAACGGATATTTCCGGTGAAAACTCGATATCGAAAATTTGACACGATTACAATACTTCCTCTTACTAGGAGTAAGAGAAAGTAAAAATGGAATTTCAAAATTAGAAATAACAACAGAAATTGTATAAAAGCGGGGTTGTGAATGCACAATTCAACGATTAAAATCGTTTAAATATATTACAATTAGCAAGTTTGTGAGAAACTAACATTTTACATGGACATGAAATTTCGTAATGAGTATTTGTTTTACAAGAGCAATAAATAGATGGTTATTATTATGTAAAGTGAGATAATGTCTTTAGATCCCTTATACACTTCTAGCCTTGAGAAAAAAAGGGGGTTTTACTCTGAAGTAGCTAATTACTAAAGTACATGAAAGCTAGAATTGAAACCAATTACTAGAAGGTTACACAATTACAGGTCACTATTTTTACTTTCTCTTACTCCTAGTAAGAGGAAGTATTGTAATCGTGTCAAATTTTTTATACTCGTACTTAGTGAAGGCAAGTTGGTGGTAGTGTGCTAGAAAGACAAGTGCCACCGCTCTGTGTACAATGGCTGCTCTAATGATGTTACTTAAGTATTAACTAGGTTATCACGTTTAATAATGCCGTGTAGAATTTAAGTACAACAGGATATTATTTAGAAAAAAAAAAAATCTGGATGAATCTCTCATATTACTTTCTCATAATGCAGTCCTTGCAATTCTACAAAATTAAATTATGGTTAGGATTTCTGTTCTATATGTTTAGTGGTTCCTATTATTTCTAATTAGTGGAACCTTATATGATACTGCTGATGAATAGAGACTAATCAAATAGGTAACTCACAAACCCTAAAATCAATTTTTTCGCTAAAAAAAAAAAGGAGGCATATATATATATCGAATTTCCAGTGCAGTAATCATCTCAGAGTTACGAGAAGAGTAGTATTCTTCGAGCAGTGATGATCGTATGCATACAAAACACACACAATTAGAGAGAAATAGACAATGATCTGGGTTATTTCCGTCCTTCGATGTGAGGCGCGCGCTTTTGTGTGTATATGTAAGTTTGTGTGCGTACAAAATATAGCAAAAACGAAAATTCGCGAGAAAATCAAACTTGATATTCCATTTAGGAAATTAAGATCCAGTCAGAATTGGAAGTGTAACCTTTTTTCAAACTTCGCATTCAAAGTCTAATATCTATCACTTTCAGCTAAAACATTTTTCTAGGGAAACTGATTTATTTAGAGGGAGTTCTGAGGATAAAGGAACGTTAAGTTTTTCTTGTAAATTGCTAATCAGTACCATGTATCTATGCTACTAATATCTGTAATATGATATTAATTACATTAAATGATACTTATTAATTACTTTCTTTTACTCCTAGTAAGAGGAAGTATTGTAATCGTGTCAAATTTTCGATATCGAGTTTTCACCGGAAATATCCGTTTTAAGGTCCCCTGAGTCCATAAAAGTGTTTTTAGAAATGGTTTGTGTGTGTGTGTGAGAAAAGCATAGTTAAAAAACGAAAAACCGTAGAAAGTTCAAACTTTATATTCCGTTTAGGTATCCCCATGGGACCCGACGTGGGTAATATGTTACAATTCTCAACGGAAGTACCATTTATTGTGGGTTTTTTTTACGTTTTTGCAATTTTCTCAAAAATGGCTCCGAAGATTTTCTTTAAACTTGTGATATCAACTACACATACAAAGAGCTACAACTTTTATTTGAAACATTTCTCCAGGAAAATTCATTTAGGGCACTTCTGGGGGAGGGGTGGGGTTAGGTTTTCATCTTAACTGCTGTTTCAGTATATTAGACAATTCTGTCATCTATATAATGTTAATTAGAATTAAATATGTTGTTGAAATTCGAGTTTGAAAAAAAAAAAATCGGATAATCGGAAGTGCGTTTACTTTACCACTTTACTAAATAATTTTTTCACTTTTTCGCGATTTTCTCGAAAATGACTCCGACGATTTTCTTGAAACTATCTATATAAACTAAACATACAAAGATCTATAACTTTTATTTAAAACATTCATTTTAAGGAAAATTCATTTAAGGACACTTTTAGGGGAGGGGTGGGGTTACAGCTTCCTCTAAAGTGGTATCATAGTTGATTATACAATTCTGTCATCCAAACAAAATTAATTAGAAATAAATAGATGGCCTAAATTCCAAGTTTTAAGAAAATTTGTAAGCCGGAAGTGCGCTTTTACTGAACAGTTTTTCAGTTTTCGACAAATTTCGTTATATTTGGTACACAAACTATAACCTTTGTCAATTATAATTTTGAGAACAGAGAAAGTTGTGTGAATGTTTCACACCAGATTTTTTTTTATGGTTAATATGATGTACAATACATGATACTTAAGGTAGAATTAACGTATAATAAAGTACCTTAAGGTACTTCTTCTGGAACTGTTAATATAATCACATTTAGACCAATACCGGCCAGGGGTGGCAAACTTTTGGTCGTGTAGGAAGTCTTCCTGCACTGTTTTAATTTTGGGTGCCACCTTCTCTTGGAGGGGAAGGTCGCCCCGGCTACCCGGCACCTGTGCGAATGGGAGAATGATTGTTGTGTAAATAGTGTAAATAATATTAACTTAGTTTTAAGAAAAAGGGGTGCGAGAATATTGAGTACTCCACCCCATGCTATTTTAGGCGTGAAATGATTGTGGTTAGAATGAATGTATTTATTGGAATGCGAGTATTTATTGTTATGAAAACTTGTATGGATGTATTCGTTGGTATGAATCGGTAATCTAGTTGTAAGTAGAAAAGTTGAAAATGTAAGAAATAAGTAGGATCTCAAGATGGTATAAAAAATGAGACTGAGGCTAGATGGTCTGACAGTTTTGACTGTGTTGGATATTAATCAATTTTGCCCAAAATATAGATAGAGGATATCACAGTGGCGTCTAGTGCATAAGCACTGCAACACTCCCAGAAAATAACTTCAAAAATTAATTTTTAAATTTATGATAAAATATAATAACAATTTTTGCATAATTATTATTTAAGTACCATTAATAAATTCGTTTTTAAAAAATGCTAATTTTATTAAGCGTTGCCCAATAGCTACACTACTATCGCAGTGTCAAAAAAGTGGTCATATTCGGCAAAATTCACGGGCCGCCACTACCGGCTAACCAACATATAGGCTAACGGCTACGGACCTATCATATAGGCTAACCAACATATACATCAACCTTCAGCTGAACTTTATTAATTATAAATTTTTTATTAATTCAAATTTTATTGGAAAATTTCCATTAACCTCATTTAAAGAAAGTTGGGTGAATGTTCACATCAGATATTTTTTCTCCTATCATATAATAATACAAGGCCAAGATTGGGAATCGAACTCAAAACTAAAGGTACCATCTTATCTTGGGCAGTCCAAGGCTATAATCTGGGATAAACTCTCACTTAACTTTCTCTTACCACATATTTGCTGATTAATAACAATTAGTAATAGAAATCATAATGACGTATAAACTATCCTAATATTTAAGCTTTTTGATAATTATGAATTATCATCAAGATTGTTAAAGTAAACTACTGAAAACCAATTTCTCAATTATAATTCTATTCATATGTAAAGGTTTCTGATATTTGTGAAAATTATTATATATCCAAATTATATAATGACTTCATACATCGCTTACAACAGAAATACAATGCCTAACAATGAAATCCGTTCATCTTCGGTATTTATAAAAAAAAAAAAAAATATTATAAATTATTAATTGAACGGATTAAATTAAAGTCTAATAGTCAATTGAAATCTATCACAGATTCCTCAGAAAATCTGAAAATAAATTCAATCGGAAAAATGTTAAAAATGAAAGTGCTTCCAAGTAAACAAAAAATCGTTTATAGCGTTTTTGACATCCTCCCCCCCCCCCAAACAACAGAAAAATCAATTCTGTAAAGACGCAATTCTAATTACCTTATTTACTTCAAATTTGAAATTCTAACAATGTTTTTTTTAGATTTCCAAAATTAATATTTTAATAATTATTACCACAAATATAACATAAGTGGCAAATCCATAAAGTGAAATTGAAGTGGTAAATTAGAGGAAAGCTTAACGTAGCTGCTTTACCAAAACACTCTCTCCCCTCCCCCCAATAAAATCAATTTTCCTAAAACAATATGTGATATACATTTATATGTTTAGATAAAACCGCTGGAAAATCGTATATTTGATGTAAAAAGTTTAAAGATGATCGTTGGGAGCCATATTCGAGAAAATCGCGACAACTTGGAACAAATATTCAGCATAATTGGGAGCGCGTGTTTGAAGTTGTTCGCGCACGAGATTGTTCTCACTTGCCTCCTGGATATCCAACTAAACGAAAACAACAACAGTCTTTTTATAGACGAAGCAGAGTAGTTGAATAATCGAAGTCATGGTGTACAGAAAAAAAAAATTCAAGTTTCGATTTATTTTTGACAAATCTCTTTGTCAGATGCGGTAGAGGTATCTATGTAGAGGAATATTTAAGTGTGAGTTTCTTGTTTTTGCTTTTTTTCGCTTTTGAGATATTTTGATCACAAAAAACACGCAATAATAATTTTCTTCGTCATCAGAAGACCTAAAAACATAAAACTTCCGGTGAACTGCAAATTTCGAAAATCACAATATTTCCTGTTTGATTACAGTAGTTAAGAGAAACAAGATTTTATATAAAAGTGAAAGCCTTTATATCCACTGTGATAGAACTCTGAGATCGGCTGAAAGTCATTAGGGAATCGAGGCAAGCAGGTATATAGGTATCTTATTTGGAGTACGAATGAGTCGGCTCGCTCATTGTCGGATATTCTATGGCAACATGGCGTATATTTTTCAGATTCATGGAAGTAATCAGGGACAAAGGGCAGGGGAATTTCTTTATTAAGGGCTTTCACAAAAGGGGGTCTTATTAGAAGGCAGAACTGTGAAATATTAAAATGATTTTTGATTGAATGGTCACATGCACTTTTTTTTTGCCTGGCTGGCGATAGCTGCAATGAATCCGTTAAGACAAGATGCCATGTCTTAAAGTTCATTGAAACATTAGCTTCTCTGAAATTCTGCTTTAGAAGAAACCAAATTTGTGCATGCGACCATTCAATCGATTAGTGAACTCACCAAAAATCATTTTAATATTTCACAGTTCTGCCTTCTAATAAGACCCCCTTTGTGAAAGACTTTTAATAAAGAAATTCCCCTGCCCTATGTCCCTGATTACTCAGAAGACTGAGTATCTGTCAGGCTTTTTTTTTATGGAATTGGTGCAAAAGTCCATACTGACAAGCCTTATGATGTGGGTATGGAATTATAGTATACTCTGAATTGCAGATTATCCTAGGGATTGCAGGGGACTACTGCACAGCGACCTGAAAGATCTATTGTGCCCACCGGAGCCTTCTCAGTGCAATGCCAGTCTCCAAGTAGTGTTCTCAGCAACAAACACTGCCCATAACCAGACAGTGAGCTGTAGAGGCTCCTAGTTCTAAGGGCAGCATGCTAATCCAGCGCGCTACCACTGAGCTAGAACCCTTCTTTCTCCCTTGGCTTAGGCCAATTACTAGGGACGGAGACCCCATTTTGTTTACTGTATTTATCATTGTCTGTAAAGAGTAGTGTATTGTGTACTGTTCTGACGAAATGTATGAAGTACTGAGCTGTGGTAACCCGTGGGGTCGCTATTCCCCAAGTAACTGCATGCAACAGATACTCCTTGCGGGCATACTCTGGAATTAGTGAGGTAGCAAATAAATCCTAGGGCCGGCTTGAAGGAATCATATTTAATGGAGGCAGTTGGAGGAAATTGAAGGCAGTTGATCATCAGAAAATTGCTTAAAAATTGCATATTCCATTAGATGTTATACTTATAGTAACCTATTTTAATGAAAACTTGGTCTCTTTCTATAAGAATATCAGTTGGTTTCCCCCCCTAAAAGATTGTTTCTAGTGAGACATAATTTTTGCAAAATAAAATGTTTTTTTTTTTTTTTTTTTTTAAGGCGCACATCATAATTTACGCATATTACAGCAAGGATTAATAGACTGGCATCTTAATTATTATTATTTTTTTATTTTTTTTTCTTCCACAGTTTATAACTGAAAGTAACTGCGATTGTTTTATTTTAATTTTTTGAAATATTCGCAAATATGTTAGATAAACGAATATTGGACATTTATTACATTACATATTGTTTATTTATTTTGCTAACAGAAAAATTATTTGAATATACATAACAGATTTTCTAAACATGAAATAGAAATTAAAGAACTGGATACTGTATATACATAATCAATAATAATTTTTATTAAAAATATGCAAGTTTTAATTTAATGCAATTGAAATATTCAATAAAATTCAAAATAATATATAAGAAACAAGAATAGTTACTTACAAAAAGGTCATTACAGCGATCTCCAAAAGTATAAACAAAATAATACAACATTTTACAATAAACACAACAAAACGCAAATATAACAACATTAACAACTGTAACATTATAAACAAAATATAAAAACTTAGAAAAAATGTTTTGTGAAAGAGACAGTCGAAAATGTTGGTCTACAAAAGTGCAAAAACCAACTGGAGTTTATTGTTTAGAAAGTAATAAAACAAACACCAGATATCTGTTATCATAAAATAATATATAAATATAAGAATGAACTAAAATAAAGGATATTTATTTATTGTCATTATTATTATTATTTATTAGAACCATAAATA
The DNA here is from genome assembly GCA_011037195.1 of Triatoma infestans. NCBI lineage: Eukaryota > Metazoa > Arthropoda > Insecta > Hemiptera > Reduviidae > Triatoma > Triatoma infestans. The sequence continues at coordinate 113,732 of JAAEAF010014397.1, read as the reverse complement.
AATTGTCTCATAACTAAATTATAAAAAAAAAAAATATAAAATTCATATGATTGCTATTTAATCAAATATGATTTACAGGTGGAAATAAAAATTAAAAACATTTAAAATATTATGTAACTTGGTCATAAAAATTTTGAATCATTTAAAGTATACTATCATTCATAATTAAAAAAAAAAAAAATCTGGCGTATAACAAATTGTCTTTCTTTAATTAATTAATTCAAAAAAGAGACTTTTTTAAGGAAAAAACATAACCACCGACTTCCACCAAAATTTCATAAAATAAAATTTTCTCTGAAAAAATGGAAAAATTCAAGCTAAAGTGATTCAAACTAAAGTTCTGTATATATAGTTCCGTATGCCCAATTTAATGAAAATCGTTCCCCCTTTTTTTTATGGATAAAATCGCAAACAACTAAAGAAAACAGTTCAGTAACAAATGATCCCTATTCGGTTAACCTATTTTCTTCAAGGGTTAAACTCATCACATAGGGGGAGGTAAAAAAAGATTAAATTAGGGTAATAAATTGCTAGTAGCTGTAGTACGAGGCATGTCCAGAAAGTAAGTGTACTGAGGCTCTCATGGCCGGAGGGATTTTGTTTTCGACATGTTGGCTACACTGTCGTGTAGCCTGATTCCTCCCCTCCGCAACGAGACCGGTTGAGGTCAAGTACGTTGAGAACTGTCGACGCGACAATACGTTTCGTGAAAAATGTCAATCCAATCTCCCGCCAAGTGTGAAATATTCAAGGTCGGGCAAGAGTTTTTGAGACGCTACAAACTCCATGGAGATGAATTTCTCCGCTCCATCATTACTGGAGATGAAACTTGGGTTGCACACTACACACCTGAAACCAAAAGGCAGTCTCAACAGTGGCGTCACACCTCTTCACCCTCCGCCAAAAAGTTCAAAACCACAATTTCAGCCAAGAAAATCATGGCATCCGTGTTTTGGGACTGTCAAGGCATAATTTTAATTGAATATATGCCTCAAGGGGAGACCATCAACTCTGCAAGATACTGTGAGACCCTAAAAAAATTGCGGAGGGCGATTCAGAACAAAAGGAGAGGCATGCTGACAAAGGGAGTCTGCCAGACACACACGGCCAACGCCACGAAGGAACTGCTTGCCTCGTTAAATGGGATGTCCTGAACCATCCCGCACATTCCCCTGACCTAGCACCTTCAGATTACTATCTCTTTACCTCCCTGAAGCTGCACATGGGTGGAAAAAGGTTTTCAACCGACGAGGAGGTGAAGGGGGAGGTGGAGAAGTGGACGAAGTGGTTGGCGGGAAACTACTTCGAGAAAAGCATCAAATAATTAATACCCCGGTTCACCACCTGCATTGAGAGGAAAGGTGACTATGTCGAAAGATAGCTTACATATGTACGAATGTAACCAGGTAATTTTTTTTTTTAAATAAAAATTTTTGTAACCTACAAAAATTCAGTACACTTACATACTGGACATGCCTCGTAACTAGCAGGCACCTGTTATGGAAGGGTTGCTCCCTATCACATGGTTTTCTGGGACATTTTGTAATTTCTAATTAACAAGAAGGAAACTATAAGATAGGATTTTCCAATATTTTATTTCCTAACGGATCAAAATTATTATAAAAATTAATATGTTGTGAAATCACAGAAAAAAAGTAAAGAACACTCGTTGTGGTGGCTGGTTCCGCAGAGCTGGAAAGCATAGTGTAAAGTATACTTAGAAAACATAATGTGCAAAACTGAATTTGCTCTGTGCAAGTCTGTGTTGTCACACTGTCTGAAAAACACATCCTGAAGATGGGCGAACGCCCGAAACCGGTCGATGACCACAAAATGAAGCAGGCTACCACGGAAAATGTCTCTGATTAAAAACACTCATTTGGATTTCCGATTCATTTGCTGGTTGTGTGGATAGAACCCAATGAACAACAAAAAACATAAATTGGAATACATGTAATATAAGAAATATCCACAATAAAATAAATTTGATGGCCTAAAAGGTCTTGTCAAAAAAAAAAAAAAAAAACTAAACTATCGTATACTAACTAATAAAGGAATAAACTACTAATAACTACCTATAAAAATACTTCTGGGCATCCACAAAATCCTTAAACAACTCTTCATTTGTCGAAAACCTACTCCTCCAAATATACTCTACTAAGTAAGTTTCGAACTTAGTAGTACACATGTGGCCAATTCGTCTCCTCATGTCTCTTTTCATTTTCGACCAGTGGGGATTCTATACTTTGGATATGAACCATTTTATCTCGCAGGCTCACAAAATTTAAAAAGTGGTTTACCTTAGAGTGGTGAAACCTAACGAATCTACTAAACTTTGGTAGCCTGTGGTATTATGGCATAATCCTATCTGTGATCACGGTGGTTCCCCGTTTAATGTTTTCGGCCAATACCCCGTCATAAAGTTGTGGCATCTCTTCTATCCACTACAGATAAAAAAAAAAAAAAAAAAACACTTTTTGGTTGACTTATCTATACCACCAACTACCCAACGGGTCTTTGTTACTCTACCTCTGTTAAACATTCTGCGCCCAAATGTGCTTTCATCGACCTCTACTATTGCGTTCGACCTCCACAATCTTTTCACTGTTCTCAAACAGCCAATTTAAAATTAAATTCCGAAAAATATCTAGAATTTTTGGTTACGGTATTATGGAATAATCCCGTTTTCCTAACTAGAGTGTGTCGAGGATACTTGAGTATGCAGCCAGTCCACTAATACCAGCACTATCTTGTCCAATGGCACTTTTACTAAATTGAACACAGAATTCGTTCACAAAAAAAACTGTTTTTCGGCAATTTCGGTTTCGACAGCGATAAACTGGTTCTTTGCCAACGCCTACGAAACAAAAAGAAACAAAATGCAAAATAAGTAAATTAAAAATCGGTCGAAGTGTACATTGCATGATTACAAAAAGATAACTTTGCCGTATTAAGCATTAGGTCGTCAAACGTTTGGTCAGTTTAATAAAAAAAATAAAGATAAACATACTTCTTTTATTAATTTAAAAATATTAATTATATAATTGCGTACCGTTGGATTCGATGGTTTGATCAGATCCACAATTTATATATACCATAAATTGACTTATTAGGTGGTGTGTTACTAAAAGTTGTGAGATTTCTACTGCTGCCACATGTTTCCCACATGTCAGATAAACTTTTCAGAAATCCATAATTCTTTATAATTCGATAATTCTTCATTTGAATCTGTATGTACTTAGTAAGTGCTAGGATACGAATGATCAAGAAATTTTTGAAAATGTCCCTTAAATCCATGTCACGAGGGGGGGGGGAGGTAAAAAAAGAATTTACTGCTTGGTCAGACAATAGCCGGTGGTAATCCCAAGGGTTTAGTGAGTGTATACCTGGTCAACTTTGTTACCTGCATCCTATAATAAAACGGAGTTTAACCCTTCTTCAAATTTGGATATTTAAATAAAAATAAATTCCAGACATTTAATTGATAGAATATGTATACAAAATTAAAATAGATAGCACTTTTTAGAGGAAAACATATACCCACCTCTCCTCCCCCAATAGCCGACGCCTTAAATGAATTTCCCTTATTTAATTGATATAATAAGCTTAAAGAATATCGTTTTCCAAAAATTCGCAAAAAACTGAAAAAATCAGTTCAGTAAAAACGCATTTTCGGAAACCGATTTTCTTCAAACTCGTAATTTTGACCAACATATTTCATTATTGTTAATATTATATAGATGAATGGAACTGTATAATAAATGAATATAGGTAAACTTTTTATGGGTAAACATAACCCCAACCCTTCCTCCAAAAGTGCGCCTCAGAGAAATGTTACAAATAAAAGTTGTAATAGTTTATATGTTTAGTTTATATACTAGCTTTAAAGAAAATTGTGGGAGCCATTTTCTAGTAAATCGCAAAAAAAAAAGGAAAAAACCGTTTCGTAATGTTTTTCTTCCGGTTGACCAGATTTTGATCAAACCCAGAGCCTACCAAAAAGAATTACAAAATGCTGAAGAATATGTGTGGCCGCACAAACATATGTTTCTAAATTTTTCCTGTTAATATTCACATGTAATTTTATACTGTATTAATACATATAATACGAGTATAAATTCGCAAACTGATAAATGTAATGATATAGGGAGGGGAGTGGGGGTTTGTACACTGGACTCCCACGCGAAGGTACTAGGTTCAAATCTAGCTGGATGTTGACGCGCCTTAAATAAAAATAAAAAAAATTCGCAAGTCATCATGTATTTCCATATAATGCATATATATATATAGCATATTTTGGACAAACCAATTTTTAATATAAAAAATATTATTATGTAAAGAGTAAGTAAAAAGCGCATTAGAATGCATAAAAAGCATTAAACAATCCATTGCATGTATGGGTAATTACAATATATTTAAATGCCAATCAATAAGTGAAAATAATATTAAATTTTAAAACAATTGTATCACATTTTTTATAAACCAATCGAATTATACATAGTAAAAACAAACAATTCGCCATTTTTTATATGACCATTAAAAAAATAATAACAATTAAAGGGGGACCATAATAACTGCTTACATATTTTCCATATCTATAACCATATTCTACTATAGTTATAAATATAATTTATAGTGTGACGCATTAAGATGACGTCATAATTTCTAGAAAACAATTTAAATAAGAATAAAGAGTATATTTAGAAATCAACTTCAATTGTAGACGATAAAGCAGTTTTTTTGAGGACACAGTAATTTGTAATTCAATAGAATTTGATTATTAATTAGCCGCTAAGAAAATATGGGACTTGTACAATGGAGATGTATCTTACTTCTTTCTTCTGTTCTTTAGAGAAGACAATCAAGGAATAAAAGTCAACCATATTTCTCTTTATGGTTTAAATAACCTTGATTTAGAACTACGAATGGATGAGGGGTGTGGACTCGATGTCAAATTCCACACCACTAAGAAATTCCGAAGAGGCTCCCTTTTAATTTTTTGCGAATTTTTACATTGCATAATCTATAAAAATACGAAGAAGCAGTTGGAAGTAAAATGGAATATACCGGCGTTTTAGAAACCTGCCACAGAGAAAAGTTATACAATTAGACACATTATTATCAAGTATTGCAATCGAGGAAGAATTAATACTCGTACATCAAAGACAGTGTCATGGATATGACTAGAGGAAGATAAAGCGGGCTGGGCCAGGGATGTAGCCTATCGAGATCTGGATATCTTATTATTGCGGGAGTGGAACGAAAGGTGGAAGAGTTCTACCAAGGGGAAGATAACGTTCTCTTTTTTGCAGGAGCTGAAGTGGGGGTGTAGCACTGTTTCCGACAAACTGTCATATGCGGTTTAACGGTTGATCACGGGTTGAATGATAAATAGGTAAGGATGGGTCTGGTGGTGTATGGGAGCTGTAGGTGTGGACAGGAGGAGCAAAGTGAGCATATGTTGTTGGATTGCCCTTTGTATTCTGATTTGCGTCAGCGCTTGCAGAGGGAGGTTGGGTTCCTCGTTGCTTTGAAAAATAATGGTCTGCCCTTGCTGCTCGAAAATAGTGCCGCGTACAGAGGTTTTAGGCGATTTGCGGAAGAATAATTGAAAAGTAGAATGGAATGGGTCGATAGGGGCTGATTGGGTAGGTAGTTTGCATGTTGGAATGAAAGTAATTTATTGCGTAAAAGTTGCATGTGTGGGGTTTCAGACTAGAGGTTAGTTAGGACCCTTAGTTTTAGGCTAGTTTGTAAGATTTCCTCGTACCCCCCAGGAATATTGAGTATTGAGGGGCGTAAGAGTGAGCATGGTTGAATGAACGAGCTTAGAGTGCAAGGGTGTAAATATTTTAACTAAAGATAAAAAGGAATAGGTTAGATTGTTTGTCCCTCCAGGAATATCGAGTACTGGGGGAACTTGTAGGTTAGGATTAGCTTAGTTCAGTTCATTTCCATTGTTTCGGGGCGTCATGCTCAGCGTTAGGGGCACCATTTAGGTTAGGGGCTTCTATACAGGTGGGTATGCGCGAAAGCCCGGGACCGCCCACCCAGTGTGTCTTTTTCAAAAAAAAGAAATATGCCTAGATCTTTTCAAATAAAAAGTGCATCTACTTAATAGAGAAACTTCAAATGATTAACTGATTCAACAGAGTCACAATGTATGCTATCTAAATTTTGACCGAGAAATTTAAACAAAACTGAATGATTGACCACGTGTAAATATGCTCGGCACATACCCATGAAAAATTAAACATTGAATTAAGGGGCTAGTTAGTATGCATGCGAGATAATGATGCTCAATTTCTCATTGAATAACTCTATTCACATCTAATTGTTATTTGAAATGAGCAACTCTTGAGCAAGCTTGCGGTATTAATCTATTCGGATTTATGCAGTTAACAAACGACGAAGAATCTGGATATAGTTCTGGCTGAAAAGGTAGGAATGTGAATTTATCTAAACTGAGGACGGAAGAACTAAAATTACGATCAGCGATGCCACCGATTTAAAATAGGTCCACAGCTACAGTAGAACAACAAGATTTGTACGAGTGTGAATATGGATCACAAACATGCTGCAGAGAAGAGAATAGCTCAGTGATTGGCGCCCTGGACTTTCACGCCGAGGTCCCGGGTTAGTGTCCAGCAGTGCTGCCCTCAGATTTTCTCTTCCTAGGAGCTTCTACAGCTCACTGTCCGGTGATGGACAGTGTTTCTGTAACGAGAGAAAACTGTTCGGAGGCCGGCAATGCTGTATGAACTTCGGGCGCCAATGAACTTAGATGTTTTCTTCGGGCGCCTTAAATTAAAAAAAAAACTGCTGGCCCATTATTAAGCTCTCTGTTTCCACAAATACACAGCGAAAAAGTCAAATGCCAAATGGAAATATTAGGCATTAGTCATGAAGTTAGGGGACATCTCAGGCGTTTAGATCTTAGTCAGTGGCAAAAACAAAATAAGTAAATGAACTCTTCACCCACTAAGAAAAAGATGAAGAAGACAGCGTGTCGTCGGGAAAGCAATTAGATGAGAATGTGCCGGCCCAGAGGACTGCACCAACGAGATGATAAGAGAGACATTGTAAAAGTAAATTAAAGGTTACAATAAATATTCATTAAAAAATCCAATACCTCCCATAGAGTTCATTGTCTTAAAAAATTATAAAAACGTTTCTACAACTGAGAGGAAGTTAAAAAAAAAAAAGCTATTCAAAACCGGCTGACAGATCCAGCCGGGTAAACAAAACCCGAGGAAATGTAATGCTCCAGAATAATAATTAGGAATAATTAGGAGAACAGTTTCTCAAGTCTCAATTCATTAAATTATTAGTATTTTATAACCAAATGAAAAGTGGCTAGTACGTACTTCAGTTAGTAAACAATCTTGAACTGTGCCAGATGGCCACACTATTACGTTCTATGTAAAAATTTCGCACATATTCTAGTTCAGTTTTAATTCAAGGATTAATTTTATTGATATTACAGAAATGTTGGTAATAAAATAATAAAAACAATGTGGTGTAAACGAATATATTTTCAAATTGTTAAAGTAAAATATTATAAATATAGTCCACAATATAAATCTCTTTATATCTCTATTGCTAGTATACATTGTTCTTTAACATCATCCTATTTATACAATACTTTTGTTTTCTCTTATCTTTTACTTTTACTTTCATTGTATTTTTTATTATACCTTACAAATTCATCAACTGAATACTAATTATATATTGTATAAACTATCAAGCTATAATTATACTACATGAATCATCATCACCAATGTATGCACCTACTTAATAAATTATTTATTTCACATACTTGAATTCAAACTTTCTTAATATCAATTATAAATGTTAGGTATTAATTTATCAGCTAATAAATCACGTCAAAAGTATTTAGTTTTTGATTTGGTTTGGAGAGTTTGAATCTTGCATGCACCCACCACAGTACATTTAAAAAAAGCACCAACTCAAAAATTAATTTAAAAAAAAAATAATTCCTTACTAACAAAGATAACTATTAATAAAAAAATTATATATGACATAGAAACCTCGAGGTTCTTTAACCAATAATAATTATGTTTTTATACAATTTTTGACTGCAAAACTGGTTAATAATAGCTAAAGTGCTGCTATTAATATTATCAAGGCAGTACAATACCCTCCCTGAAATGAAAATTATTGTACGCTGTTGTCCGGCAAATTTAAACTTATATTAAATACTGAACAATGGTTATCAAAAGTTCGTGTAGAGTATTGACATCAATATTAAGTTTCTGTCACACTTGATGTTCAAGTTAAATGTTTATACCAATTTGATAACCATACTTTGACGATGGAAGAGAAACCCGAAACCGGTTCGAGAATCGTAGATATTTTTATCACCTCTCTCTCTCTCTCTCTTGCTCGCCATGTTTGTTGGTTTTGTGGATGTGTTGTGAGTATAATACACAAAAACGAACAAATCCAGGATACTCAAACTTGGTACACTAATTAATTAGACACAATTATAGAAGTATCACTTTGATTAGTGGAACAGATTTCTCTGACGAGCTATAAGACCTAGGCATTCCTTTAAAGTGACAATGTTTCATGCTATCAAGTCTGAAGAAAAGTTGTTAATTACATGTATATAATCTTATCGCGTTATCAATAATGAAAATTGAAATATTTAGGTTCGGCAGCAAAAATAAATAACTATAAATTTGCCAATATTTTGATAAATATACTGTCTTTTTCAAGGTCTATAGAGATAAAATATACAAAGTTTTTTTTTAAAAAAAACAAAAAAAACCCTAAATATTACTGATAATTATAGACATTTAAAAGATAAAAATAAATAAAAAGTTGAAATAAGATTTTTTTTTCCAAGGAATTAAAAAACATAAGTTAAAAAAAAAAAATCGTTTATTCATATTTCTTTAAATGTAAAATAAGAAATAATTAGAGAAAATTCTCGAGTAAAAATTAGCAAAATTAATAATTCAAAGAATTAGGAAGGAATTCTAAGTCAAGAATATATTACATATATATTTTTTGCAATCATAATCATGTTGATGAAATCTGTTTTTTAGGTTGTAATGTTTGTCCGATATATGTGGCAGGGCCATTGTTGGCCTTTAAGTTTCAAATAGTGTATATTTTGTTGAATTATAATTCTGTCCTTATAAGATATTATAGTCGAGATAAAAGTTAAAATAAAACTAATAATTCTGTTATGTATTTAACCGCTAAACACAAGAAAACGGAAGCTTAAAAAAAAATCTTTGGTTTACTCAAAGCAGAATTCTATTATAGTAAGCCGATAGGACATTTTGTTATAAATTCATTTCCAAACACTTAAAAGAAGACCAATTAAAATAGCAAAGTTTTGACATCATTTATTAAATGAGAGGAAGAATATAAACAAAAATAAAATAAATAAATAAATGAATATTTATAGTTGCATAAAATCACGAAGAAAAATTTAAGAGATTATTTATTCTGTCTATAAACTATACATAATGAATAACAATCATAGTCATTGGAATTTCATAGCGTGTTGTTTGAAAATATTTGAGTCTCCTAATTGGAAAAGGAAGCGTACCCACCAAAGAAAATGTACGGAAGTTCAATCTCTTTGGTGGGGGGGGGGATGAGAGATGCAAAGGCTTTAACTGTAAAAATGTTAGCTTTTAAAAGGAGTAAAACATTTTTTTTAAACTTAAGTAAACATTAGTTAATGCTAGTTTTGATCATTAATTAATCTAGGCAGTGCAATATCACAGTAGCCACCAATCTCGTAATACTTCGAATCAAAGCAATGTATATCCTAATAATGAAACTACAGGCGAAGTTAATATCATAAATGCAACTTCAACAGATTGTTTTCTTTGTTTTTTCCAGTAATTTGTTTATAATCTGTTTGCTTTTGGATAGCAAAATCAAATGCTAAAGAATCTACTTAAACAATGCTTGCCCCTTGATACCTGATGAAATTTAAAGCTCCTAGAGTAATTGATAAAAAACGGAGTCAATTGGTGATAGTTTCCATACAAATCTGCTCATATCCCTTGATTTTCTTGCCTTTATAGTTCTCTCTATAAAGAAAGTCTGTGCATAAGTAGAATTGATGTTATTGTAAGCTAGACTAATGCAAATCTATTTGAGCTTTAGGAAAAAACTACTGAACATATCTGTTACAACGTTTGACGTAATGAATGTTTTTTTTTTTTTTAATTATTGCAAAATTAAATAATAAAGTTTTCGTTTTAAGTCAACAATAAATAAAGTAAAACGTGGAAATTAAAACAAATTCTAATAAATGTTTAATGTGCGCATCCTACTTTCTGCAAATGGACGACCAATATTATGAATATAATGTAGTAGTAACGTCATTAAAAATTTTCCTAGAATTAGAATTAGTATTTATTTAGTTATTTATAACAAAAACCTAATAACACAATAATAATTGTTTATAGATAAACATTTCTTACCAATAAATATTAGTAATGGAATAAAACAGTTGAGGAAATAAGCATATACAAGTTCATATTGTTGATTATTGCTCGTATCAGCGCTAGCATCGGTGCATATTTAACGAGTTATAAGCGCTCCCTCTGCCATGCATACTGGACTGAACGTCCTGGATAACAATCTGCAAGTTACCAAAAATCGTATAAACGCCTGAGCCAAACTCAGAGCTTTATCAGTCTTAAATCAATCATCAAGAGTGTCAGACCAAAATCTCAAGAGCCTATTATAACAAGCTTTCCAAGAAGAACACTCTCAAATAGTTACTTCAAACAAGTGCTTATCACAGGTAATGAACTGCTGCACTCAGCTCTCTGGCAGAAGCTCTTTTGTACAGACCAAAAAGTGCTCATTAAGTTAGCCTCATTAACTAATTGACTGATTTTTTTTTCACACCATTTAGGCGTTCCCTGAGCTTGCGCTCACACCTTCCCAGAGAAGTCATCGACTTCAGAAAAAGAAGAAGGAAAAGAGCGAAAAATTCCTGCCCTTCCTCCCTCCTCCACCCAACTCAAGTAAGCAGCGCGGAAACACGCTATCCGAAGGAACCTGATACAACTAAGCATCCAAACAAAACAACAATAAAGCCCTGGCAGTACACAACAACAAGCCGTAGCAGTTCCCAACAACAATCCACAGATCCAAAAAGAAACAACAACAAACACAACACTAACAAAAGAACCACAAAAATGAAATTAAAAAAAACCTTAAACAGCCACACGCACACAACCACGCAATAAATACATCCACTCAAAGCCTCGCACATAACCATACAACCCAAAACTTATAAACTAACAAGGACCAGCAATTCCCCAAACAACACAACAAAAAAGAAAACTCCAAAAAAGAATGAAATAAAATAACCCACCCAAAGCAATCCCTCCAACGTGCCTTAACTCCGCCTTGCAAGGCTCCACGACAATCGGCGTTCAAATGCCTCGACTGCAAACTCCCTTAGACCTCATGGGCCGGGCCATTCTCCACAAACAAAGGAAGAGAATTGTTACTCAAGCTGGGGTGAAAACCCACTTTGCGCCACATAAAGGCTCTCAGATCATCGTACGGCTAAGACTGAATGATACAACAAGCAAGAGTTCTTACAACAACAGTATCACTCTTTATGACACTGAATAAGATTGAACGTTAGTTTTAACGGTACAACATCCAACGCTACCAACTACGCCATTAACATCATCACTCTCCGCTCGGCCACTCTATCCTCTAAATACTCTTTCTGCACACTAAATACTTCGTAACCATTTCATAAATATGATTAAAGTGTCAGCAATGTGTATTATTTGAATAATATTTATCATCATCTAAAATTATAATAAAAATTTGTATTTATATTATAAACATTCACCATTATTCACCAATAATACATTACATTCTGTAATAAAACTGATCTAATAATTAGGATTTTACATTAAACTGTGCTAAATGTCTTTTTTATCTTATATTTTTCTTCCATAAAAAAATACTTAAATTGGCAAGATGTTTACTATAAAAATAAAAGATTAGAAAATAGTATTAAATAATCTAGAGTATGGATTCAGGTCAGTGTTCTTATAATTTAGTAAACTATGACGACTGTTGTTACACTGCTGTCAAGTTGACCAAACATAAGTTACTGCATTGGATCTTATAAACAAAGGGGAGACACGGTCTGTTAGAGATCTTATAGAAAAGGGGGAAGACATGGAAAAAAAAAACAGAAGTTCCAGAACTATATACATAAGAAAAAGGAAGTATATCTTCCGGTCACATTCAAACTGCCATATCAAACTTAACATATAACCAACTATATATACTGAATATCATGTTAGATTTTTATTTTTAAAATATAAACTCAACTATGTATCTGCAAATATTATGGAACCCGGGAAGGTGGTCAAATTACGTGAATCTTTAAAATTCCAATAATAGAAAAGTGTACAACAATTAATTAATTTATGATATTTCACATGGAACGGAATTGCTTGTGAAGGATTTTAATTCCTATCTCTATCCGGTCAATATTCCTTTGAGAATAAATGACGTCACAATTTATTTTCCGTCTAATTTTATAAACATTTTTTACCTTCGATCCCTCTCTATCACCTGATCATTCAGACTTGCAAGTTCTCTACCCGGTCAAAATTGACATTTGTTTAAAATTCACCAGTGATTAACTTAAAAAGTTTATTAACATTGTTCTTAATTATTATTCAAGCTTTGCTTACTCTTCTTATTATATTACTTTTATTACTTAATGCTGTACATTTATTATTTATTTGTTTATTTTAATTTAAGGCGCGTCAACATCTATAGTCACTGGCGTTCGGAGCCTTCTCAGTGCACTGCCGGCCGCCGGACAGTGTTCTCTCGTTACAGACAACACTGTCCATCACCGGACAGTGAGCTGTAGGGGCTCCTAGGAAGAAAAATATTATTTATTTATTTTAGTGTCTATTTCTATATTTTTAAATCTTATTATCAAATCCATATTATTACTTATATTTGTAAATATTTTCAAATTTTTATTTATGTAAAAGGTGTAAATCTCAAAACTCTTAATTAATAAATAAATAATAGATAAATATATAACACATAAAACAAATACGAGTATTGTTGAAAATGTGGGTGGGTCCGCAATGCTGGATAACATCTGGTATTTTTATCCGTCGTAGCATGCATGTTGATATTGTTCCTGACCGGTTTCACACTTTCGTTAGTGAAGAGAGTTCACTTCAACGTAATGTTTCTGTTACACTCACACTTGTTGGTTGTATATATGTGGGGAGGTTGCAATAACCTCCCCATAACTTTTCATAATCTCCTCCCATATACATAACCAACAAGTGTGAGTGTAACAGAAACATTACGATGTAGTGAACTCTCTACACGAACTTGGTGAATTTGCTTTGACGATGGATGAAAGTACGAAACCAGTCAGGAACAATATTAATATGCATGCTATGACGGATAAAATACCAGATGAAATTCGAGTATATAAAAAAATGATAGGTATTCATGTATATCGATTTACAACGATCACAAGGGATTTGAATAAAACGATATAAAAGCTCTAAGAAAAATTCGAACCGATTTGCGAAAATTATTAAATGATTCTCAAAAACTAATGAAAATAATAGATTTTCACAATAATTAAAAAAATGATGATAAGCTATACTGTATTTATTCAGATAAATTTTATTTTTTATTTTGCTATTTTTTAATTTTTAATATTATAACTTTAAAATATGTAATTGGAAAATGGTTTTATAATATTTCAATTGAAATATGTAATTGTATTTAAATGAACATGCAAAATGCAAATGATTATATAAATAAAAATAAGGATAAATGAAAATGCAAGAAATTATATTAAATAAATTAATTATAAAAATAAGGGCAAATTGGCTGGCAAAAGGTCAAACCAGGTACAAGACACCGTTACAAGAGAGATCGGAGAACTCGGCCACTCTTTGTCTTTTAACCCCTTCTAGAAATCAAATATAAAGGGCAGGTTTTAACTACCAAGTAGAGCATTATTTCATCAGTCGTCTTACAGAATTCAACCAGCAAGTTCGATTCGGGCAAGTCACTCTTTTAACATCAGTACCAGTTATAAGTGTTAAACATTTGAGTTTAAATCAATAAACTGCAAGAGTTTTTGTATAATTATAAGCTTAATTTATTATTCACAATTAACAAATAATTACTATTTGTAAAGTTACTATATTAATATATATTCTTAAATTATTTATTTAAAACAGCGGTTCTTATTCTCTATGTCTGAAATATATCTCTCTCTCTAAACATACACACTCATAAGCCCTTTCAATAACGCTCGTGCATACAACATACACACATACAACACATCTACCCAACCACATAACAGTAGTCTGGTTAGACTAAATACTGATTTAAATTGATATTTTATTTTTATTTTTCTTATAAATTTTATTATTATTATTAAAATTATGTATTGTAAGCATTTTGTGTAAACATATTTTAAAACAATATAAAAATCGGTAGTTCGGATTATCCGTGCCCTTCCTCCCCAGCATTAACCCGGATAATAATCGAGAGTACATTGTATAGATTAAATGGTGAAGAAATAACAGATCTACATCGTGGCTCAATAATATGTTATATTAAATGATATTACCAAAGAGTTAATATTCCAAAATTTTGGGCAGTCCATATTATATCTATTATATCCTCAGCAAACAATTTACTTTTTCATTCAAAGGCCCAGTAATATGGGATACTTGGACAATCAATATGCCTAGTGAGTGCAATAGGTACATTTAACTAGACTAGTTTAATGTAACGGAGCAGGACAAGTATTCTTAGCCAGAAACGCAACATTCTTCTAAAAATTTTCGATTTTAGTTGCAGCTGACTAGTTTCCAACCTCACAAAACAGTCTGGGGTATTACGAGGTAAATGAACCTAATTATGAACCTAATCTCACCCTTTCAACTAGATTAGAATAACTTATGACCAAAATTTCTGCAGAGTATAATAAGCCACTAGTGATTAGTGAATTAAATACACACATTCTATTGTTGACTAGTTTTAATATTACAGAAGATTATAAATGTAGGGAAAAACAGAAAAACTCTTCTATACAAAATATTTGGCAGATCGAACTAGAAAGCTATTCAAGTAAACGAAGCTGTTCACAGACCTACTTGATTACATTCAAATGTATTTCAAATTAGCAGGTCTACCGATTCTTTGACAGGGAACTATTACGGTTTTTCCTACGTTTACGGTCAATGAATTAATCTGGCAGTATACTGAAAAACTGCTATACATCCCTCCTCGAAAATGCGGATATTGCCACATCATCGGCAACATTAACATGAGAAGATTTCTCTTGACCTGAACCCCTCTCACTGAAAAATTTTACAGGATCATTTATAAACAAATTAAAAAGAAGAGGACTCAATTGTTTACACTGGAGAATACCCTGCGTAACCGTTATGTTGCCAGAGAGAACCGAATTTCCTTCAACATTCATTATTGCTTTATCATAAAGCTGTTTAATACAAGTGATAAAGTTCGAACTCACTCCTATATTGTATAAAAATATATGAGGAACAAGAGTCGAAGGCCTTACCAAAATCATTAAATATTTCTCTCAAATCAACAAAAAAATCTCCTCTTATTATGTCTTAACTGAATGTTAGTGGTAGATCCGTGAGTAAAAACAGCGTCTGCATAGCATTTGATTCTTCTAAATCCGAATTGTTCATCTGGCAATATATACTGAACATTTAGTAAACATTCCGACTCCTTTAAGAAAATTTGGTCTGTTAGGTGAGAAAGGCGGTGAAAGTGGTTTAGTGAAGTAATGTTTCTTTTCAAAGAAGAAAATTAATATACTACGTAATTAATTTTAATTAATTAAAATTTAATTGAATAAAAAGACATTTATTGTGTGCCCAAAATAGAACCAAACCGTATCAACCAAACAGAGTAGTAGATATTTTAGAAATTTGGCCTTCTCTTTTAGTCAAGTGTTGCCCAGAGTGTGTGTGTAATTATTATAGGGTTGGTGACTTCTCTCGGCGGAAATAGTTTGCTACCGTTAGCAAAGATCCATACCTTTAGCCAACTGAAAGAGATAAAAGTGCAATTCTATTTTCGCTTCTTGCCTACCTCTATTTAAAATTTTGCAACGACTATTTAAATCATCACAGACATTTTCCGTGGTAGCCAGTTTCATTTTGTGGTCATCGACCGGTTTCGGGCGTTCGCCCATCTTCAGGATGCGTTTGTCAGACAGTTGATAACTCAAATTTGCACAGTCTGAGTTATTACACTGTCTGACACACGCATCCTGAAAAGATGGATGACCCTGAAACCGGACGATGACCACAAATTGAAGCAGGCTACCACGGAAAATGTCTCTGATGCTTTCCAGCTCTGCGGAACCAACCACCGCAACGACTATTTAAATGCTGCTCATGAAGGGAAAAAATAATAGTTTGCAAGTTAGAATTTAAAAAATACATTACATAATTGAAGACGCTGAAAAATATGAAAAATTACAACAAAAGGTTTTTTTTTTTTATAATGCAACTTCAAAACAAACGGGAAGGAAACATAAATATTATGGAGCTTTATATAATCAATAAATTTCTTTTTTTTAAGACTGGAAAAACTGATTTATTAGAGAAAAAGTTAAATCATGTAATTCCTGCAGTCAATTACTTATAAAGACCTGAAGCGGCCGATGACCACAGATTGCACCAGCTATCAGGAAATAAATCAGTATTTTCTATGTTGTTGACACAACAACCCACTGGAATTAATTAATTACGATTGGGCCGTGTAGCTCTAAAATATTTATAGCCTGCAAAGATAAGGTTTTTACCTCGCGTGTACATTATATGTTTGTTATAGCTCGACAGAGGAGTGTCTACAACATTGCATATGTCTTGTGGACTCTTTTTTTTTGTACAGTAGTGGTCGTCTGCATGTACTGTCTGTAGATTTGTAAGGAATGTGCTGATGGAAATGTGAGCGTGTGAAGTGATATGGAGATTGCACATATGTATCTCCGCATGTCCTATATGTATTGGGCCAAAGTCATCTTGTTAGACTGGAACCTTACAAATGCTAGTCTCTATTTCCTTCTAAGAGGCTAGTAATCACTAAAATTGCTCAATTTTTTATTTTATCAAGTCAAACAAATGTCAAAACTAAAAAAAAAGAAAACTACAGCCCAAGGCTTGCCAGAAGGCAATTTGTATGGGTGGGAGTGACGCCGCAGTTCTCTCGCCGTTTAGTTACGGCCTTCGCTACCCTATGGCGCTAACAACTGTAGCTTCCCACTTTTTTTCACGATGCTGGGTCAACACCGACTTTGCCCTCACTGGAATCGAATCCTGAATTTTCGACCAAGGCACGTGCGCTAGCCACTAGAACAACGCGTGAGGAAACTAATCTAAAGGAACTATCAAAGCTAATGCAAAGGAATTTGATTCTTGCCCTCGTTAAGTAAGTAATCTGCATATATTAGGATATAATCTGAAACTTCGATTCTTTTTAACTTGCATCAATTAATGAATGCCTAGTGTATATATTAGAGAAACTGACTTTTAAAAACCAGTGAATTCAAAAAGTTAAAGAATTTTTGCAAAAGAACCAGTGAATTCGTGCAGTCAACATGATAAGCGTTAGTTAATGGCTGTTTATTTTGAATAAAAAGTTTAGGTGATTAAATGCGGAGCTACAAACACTCATCCTCTTCCATTAAGAAATTCATTGTATGGGAGCTATGATTTTCAGTCTGAATGTTGAACGTCCCCTCGAAGTCCTTTGTCCACAAAGAACGAAGTCCTCTGTAAACGCATGTATAATAGAAGTGTGATTGAGATGCCAGATTAGGGTGTTGTTTATAGTGTTTGGTTTGACTAACTGCTGGGACAACAAATTCACTGATCAACCTCCATCTTATCGCTTGGTCACATTTTTCCAGGGAAGTTGAATCTAGGTGGATTCTATGGGCAAAGAGGCGTTACGTAAACTTCTAAGTTGTATTTATAGCTTGATGGAAGCCTGCCATGTAGCCTATTTAGTAATGACATGTAATATTTTGTAAAAAAACAAAACAAACAACATTGTTATAATGGCTCCAGACAGAAAGAAACTGGTCTGTCTGAAGCAGGAGCTTGGCTGCAAAAGCAGCAGGGCTGAACAAAGGAAGATTTGTGGTTTTAGGGAGTATGACCCCATTTTTTCCAGGCTGAGTTCATTGGTATCATTGAATGCTGCTGCATGATGGAAGAGTGGCAGGGAGAAGTTAAAGAGATGAGGGATATTCTCTGCTGGTCAAGCTGCACTAAAGGCTTTGAATAAGACTGCTGGAACCCCAAATAGTGGGTGATTGTAGCAGAAGACTTAATGGCCTCGCTCAGAGAAGCAGGGTAGAGTTCTTCTGGGTACCCGGACATGCGGATATAGAGGGCAATGAGAGGGCAGATGATTTGGCTAAGATGAGATCCACATTACCATTTTGTGGTCCCAAGCCAGCAGTAACCATCACTAACTATTACTTTTGACAGAAAAGTTGAACAATGGAAGAAAAAGGAATTGGTTGAATCACCAGAAGGATACGATGAGGTGCCGCCTCCAGACTAAAAGATTTATAAAATATATAAGACAAAGGGACTTAAAATATGTTCTCTCCCTGAGTAGGATACAACGGATAGTCCTGGTAGGTGTATTAACTGAAGATCTTTGGGTAGCCAATCATTTACACAAAATACGCAGGACGTCTAGGATCTTTGTGTCAAATATGTGTCGATGGATTTGGAGAAACGGTTTACTACTACCTCGGTCAGTGTCCTCATTTCGTCAATATTAGGTTTCGCATATTTGAGAGGGCACCATTCTGAAGGAATGCTGGGGGAGTTCGAAATTTAAGGATATCTTAAGATATTGTAATCAGACCGGTAGATTCCTGGAGAAGCCTTCTTAGGAGTAGAAGATTTTTAAGTTTCCCGGCGGGGAGGATGAGCCATATTGGCCGCGGGGCCCCATCATTAGAAGAAAGGAAAACATGCCAGAACAAAAACGCGGCTGCCCAAATTCATTGAAATGGGAGCTGTGATTTTCAGTCTGAATGTGAACGTCCCTTCGAAGTCCTTTGTCCACAAAGAACGAAGTCCTTTGTTACTATTTACACAGCATTCTTATCAATCAGAAAAAAGATTGAATTTGTTAATATATGGCTCTTTTATGAATTTTGTATGTGATATTAAGGTTAAACTTTTTTGTAAACATTTCAGTTTGAAGAGAATTCTTCAACAATTAAAACTAGAATAATGTCAAGAATTATGCAGCAAGAGGAGAGTCGTGTAAATTTTTACACATTTTTAATTTATTTAATAAACAAACAATTTAAAGGTACCAATTATTATTTAATTTTTATAAAATAAATTAATCCTATTTAGGATTAAAACTTTCAACAAAAAGTAATAATACATTGTTTACAAATAAGTTTAATTATTGTTAACATTATAAAGTAGATATACATACAACAATGTTTGACGCAATTTTAATTGAACAATGAAGCCTCAGTACAACGTACTGTCCTTACTATAAACAACAATAAACAAGGGTTTCATTGTTATGGACCTTGAAACTTTGGTACTGAATAGAAGTTTATTAAACTCTTGTAAGAATTCATATTTTTAATTCACTTATTACTTTTCAATTTATAATTTTTAAGTTTATATTTTGGTTGTTTTAAGCTGTAAATTGTTTTATTATTATTAATGCTCTTATGGTATCTATATATTTTGGTGTGATGTTCAGGCGTTGACCATTGCTGGCTAACGATGATATTGATTTTGGCATTGTGTGTATATAAAGAAAGATAACTAAATAAATTAAACAACTTGTTTGATTACTGAATTGTTTAATATTTTACTACATTTTTAAACTATATATTCAGAGAATAATTTAAACAACACTATGCCTTTAGTTATACCTAAAAGTATTTCTATTGCAAAACAAAAATCTGGCGTGAAACACTCACACGACTTTCTCATACTCTTGTTAATACAATTTTTCATAAAAAAACAATTTTTTTTTTTAAGCTCAAATATTACATATTTGTCCTAACAAACAGGTGAGGTTGATGAGGGGATAAGTACCTACTTCTCTTGGCACCACAAACATAACTAACTCTGCACATAAAATTTGAAATTCAAACGCCACAATTACCCAAAATATTTTTTTTTCGAAAAATGTTTCAAATAAACGTGAAAAGAAAATTCATTTGTATAGATCGTATACAACAAGTTGAAAGAAAATCGTTGGAGCCGTTTACGATAAAAATCGCAAAAACTGGGGGGGGGTCAGTAATGTCGCACTTCCGGTTGAAAAATTTCGTCAGGTAAAACTTCCTGTCAGATCCCTTGGTGATATCTAAACAGAATGTCAAATTTGAATTTTCTGCGGCTTTTAAGCTATACTATTCTCACATAGATACATAGACGACACACACAAACAAACCATGTTCTTTTTTCGGGCTCAGGGTGGTCCTACAAACATGTGGTTCCGGTGAAAACTCGATATCGAAAATTTGACACGATTACAATATTTACCTTTTACTAAATAAATAGTATGGGAAAGTAATAATTACTTTCAAACAAGTTTTCAGACTAAAAACGTTCTCTTCTTTCCAAATGATTATGAGGACAATGAAATGTTCTAGAACCTTTCAAAATATGGAAAAAAAATCTTATATGAAACAACTCTCTCTTTATTGCATTTAATACAATGGCTATAAAATTAACACATTTCTTTTTATTTGGAATTTTTAGCCAGTTTAGTTGCTTTAAACTAATGATGCTGGAGATATTATGTTGGTTAGCTTCCAGGAAGGGATTACCTCAGTGGTAGCGCGCTGGATTAGCAACGCGGAGGTCCCGGGTTCGAATCCAGCATGCTACCCTTAGATTTTCTTTTGCTAGGAGCCTTTACAGCTCACTGTCTAATGATGGGCAGTGATGTCTGTAGCCGGAGAAAACTGCTCGGAGGCCGGTAGTGCACTGTAAAGACTCCGGGGGGGCACAATAGATCTTTCAGGTGGCACTGCAATAATCCCCTATAACAAACTAAAGCCCCCATATACGAGCGGGATTTCCTCAAGGTTTGGCCCGAAGGAAATTCAATCCCTGAAAAATCCCGAAGGAAATTCAATTCTTTTTGGCTCTGAGGCCGGATTTTCCCGCCCTCTTTATTACGTGTATGGTTGATACTCAGTCGGCCTGGAGGCTTCACACTGATAATGTCTCGTGAATCGTTTTACCTCATTCATCCGAATGTATGAAAATGAGCCTTGCTTGTGGCAAGCTACTTCTACAGACTACCATGATCATAATAAAAATAGGAAGCCGCTAACTTAGACTGCAAGAAAAATTGAAAGAAATAGACCAAACGCTCCTTTACGCCTTTTCTTGCGAATGCAATCTCTTCGCAACTATACAACCAACGGCCGCTAAAATATTGTCATCCATTGATGGCATGATTGCGGAACGACGAGAAACTTAGGACTGACGTTTACACAGAATGCGCTGACCTGGAGAAAATCATCAAGGCCAATTGCTAGAGTATTTCCTAAGGAAAATACTCATCGTGTAGGCAAGGGTTCGGTAGATAAATTCCTCAAGGAAATCCTGGAGGCTTTTTCCTTGAGGATTTATTCTACTTGTGCTACCTTAAAAGAGCACTTAATACCGAACAACCCCATTTAAAATTTCAAGTTCTAACAAATATTACGATGGTTACACAAAATTAAATGACAAAGGTTCAAAATTTGTTAAAAAAATATTGATTGAATTTAAGTGCTGTCTATCCGAACAATCTTAGATATAATTGTTATCGACAGATAGTTAATTGCCTAATGGAAATAAAATTAAAAGACTTGGGGTCACTAGAAAGTTTAACTTTTAAAATCCAATATTAATATAATTTTAGAAAAGTTTAAGCTACATTTTCTTTCAGCTAATCTAAATAAATCAAATAATGCTTTTAGAATAAATAATTTAATTTATAATAATAATAATTTAATTTATTTAATTTAATTCATATATTTAATTGGTGTTGGTATATCACAAGTTTAAACTATAGTTTTAAAAAAATTAATAAAAAAAAATTACCTTGAAGAAGGTAATAAATTTGCCGTAAAGTTTTTTTTTTTATGACCGGATCTCAACAACCATTTTATAATAATAAATAATTTTATATATACAATAAAACCTAAAAACATTTGTTTATTATGTAACAAAAATTGAATTAGAGACTTTGATCCATCTGTTTAATATAAACTAACTGTCCAGTACAGGAAATATTTAAAGAGCCACTTCACATTATGTAGTTAAAACTAATAATATAGATAAGGAATTTTGGACTTTGATTATTAATTTTAACAATAGAAATTATGTATTTAAGGGTGATTTAAAAGACTCTTATTTAAGAGTGATTTTAAATTCATATCAGCAACGAAAAATTAAGTGTCATTATTGTAAAAATTGCTAAATTCTCTAAGAAGCAATTAACAAGCTTACCATCGGATTTTTAAGGAAATGAACCGAGTTGATTTCAGTTTCTATTTAATTAAATTTAACAAAAGTCAGGAAAAATTATTTCCACAGATGTTTCGATCAAGTTTCAGTTTAGCAAAAAACATAAATGAGTAAGTTGAGCTTTACAAAGTGAGGCACCGTATATATTACTTTTTTTACTGTTAAAAATATATTTAAATTTTAAAATATTACAAAGAAAAAAAATTAAAAAAAATAAGTAAGTAATTGCAAAATATTAAATTTTTAAAATTTCAAATATAATATAGAAATAATGTTATTTTAATATATGCGTCTTATATCAGCTTTATAGCAGCAGGCTGCCTTCGTTAAAAAAAAAAAATGTTTAAAAATAGTTAAGACAATAACTCTAAACTATAAAACTGTGCCCACAATAAATTGTAAGAAATGAACAGCAGAATTATTCAATCTATTATGTACTTGAAAAACTCAACAGGGAATAAAATAATACTTCCGGGATGTTAAAAGATGTTCAAATATTTTTTACAGCCAGAACATTATTTATTCAAAAATATATAAGAAAAGAAGTTTAAAAATATAAGAAAGTGTTTTTTTCGGAAATCATTCTCCAGTTACATTCAGTATAAATAAGCAAGAAGAACAAACTGTAAATGTTTCTTTATCGCCTTCTTCCTGTTTAACTGAAATAACTGAAAATTGTAAATGTAATGTTGCTTTTAATGTAATGCATTTTCAATATAGTTTTACCATTGTTATTTCACTGCGTCCTAGAAAATCTATTGTGGCTCCTAGGCAAATATTGAACCCATATACTGTACGAAATCAACTGCTTAAAAAAATTACAGGTGAAAATATAGGTCTGAAAGAATGCTGGGGGAGTTGGAAATTTAAGGAGATATTCTTAAGATATTGTAATCAGACCGGTAGATTCCTGGAGAAGCCTTCTTAGGAATTGAAGATTTTTAAGTTTCCCGGCGGGGAGGATGAACCATATTGGCCGCGGGATTCATTATTAGAAGGAAGGAAAACATTCCAGAACAAAAACGCGGCTGCCTTGTACGGAGTCTGCCTTGTCGATGAAAAACTCAAATAGTTCTACCCATAAACTACTTGAGAGGGTTTCAGTTTAAATGTGTGTGTGTGTGTGTGTGTGTGTATGTATGTATGTGTGCGCGTGTATGAAGAAGAAGAGACTCAAGAGAGTTGTTTTAAATAAATTAATACATGGAAGATCCCAGTATAAGGATTGTTCGTGATGTTTTAAAACTAGGATCTTCACATGATGCTAAGATCTCATAAGAAGTAGCCCTAGTCAATAGCCTCAACAACAGGATCCCAAAATAGGAATATGGGAGCGTTGGAACAATACGGGGAGTATTATTACTTAAAACTTGATTTATAGAGATTTTAGGAATCTGTGTTAGATCTCAAGCGTTATTGGGGTATGATGGAAGGGCTGTTTTCTGGATTACATGGTAATCACATTCAAGTGAAGTAATATCTACAATTTCTATTCGGACTTTACGTCCAACTACAGTTCAGGCGACGAGAATGAAGGCATATTATCATATTAATATATAAAATATAATGTTATAAAAAAAAAAAGATGTTGACGTTCGGTCATAAAAAAAAAACTTTTAAATGGAACCTGATTTCACATTCTATAATTATTTTTATTAGTCGAATTCACAATGTGTTATTTGCAATTAGATGTATTTTAGCTATATCTGGTAATATGTGCGAACAATTATTTTCAACTTTAACAAAAAAAAAAAAAAACCAGGAATGATCCGATATTAACAGACCATCATGTGCAATCAATTTAGGAATACCTACACAGCTCAGTTACAATACTACCAAACTATCAACATTGGTTAATAAAAAGTCCTCACGCGTTGCTTTAGTGGCTAGCGCAATCGCCTTTGGTGCGAGAATTCTGGGTTCATTCTCATGAAAGCAAATTCGGTGTTGACCCAGCATTGTGAAACAAAATGGGAAGCTACAGTTGATAGCGCACCTAAGTAGCGAAGGTCAGAACTAAACGGCGAGGGAACTGCGGCTGCTTACCACGCGTCCCCCCAACAATGGCCGTCTATTTTAGGTAGTTCTACGGAATTTTGAGACGTTAAATTTCAAATATTATATTGTTGGCGTGGTTCAATTTGATTGGTTCTCTCTTCTGGACTACAATGTTAGTGTAAAGTCCAGGCAGTCAGTGTCACCTGTTATATTATATAGTGACCATATTCTGTTAATTCATTTTAACCAGACCATTTCTCTCCTTCAACAACCCCGATTACAACACCAATTATTTGTTCTAATGCACTAGTTTTGGGTACATAAAGTGTTTTAAAAATTCGTGCTTTTATTAGTTTTAAGTCAAGTGATCGAAGGAAAATGTTGTTTTTAAAAGTCACGCGTGACTTGTCGCATGAAAAAGTTTTCGTCTTAAAAAAAATAGAATCTGAATTCTTGAAAAATTATTAATAGAATTCCAGAGGCTTTTTGTTATCATTTCTTATTTTAAAAAAAATTCTTAAGTTCTTATACACAAATATATATATATATATGCTTGTATACCATACACATAAAGTTTGGTGTTAAATTAGTGATAGGGGGGTTTGTTGGTAATACAAGGAAACGTTTAGACTGTCTAAAGTTGGTTTATTTAAGACTGTATAAGGAATGAAAAAGAATGTAATCATGATGAACTTTTTATATAGTATTTTGGCGTCAAAAGTTGTTTATCAAAATAGAAAATAGTATTCTGTTTGGTCTATAACAGGATTGTTTTTTTTAATGCTATCAAAATAACGTTATATGGGAATAATAAATATTCTTACTATGTATATGTAGTAAAACACATCAGTTGATAGAACAGTATATTAATAAAACGTTGGTAAAATGGCTCAACCAGAGATCTGCTACAATATATTCTAAAGTAATGTGTAAATTAAAGTAACAAGTATAGTGCAGGCATGTCAAACTTCCTCTCCCCCTCCCCAGGGTATGCGCGAGAGCTCAGGTTTCAAGTGGGCCTCGAAAAAAGCTCAAAAAAACAAAGAGGGAGTCGAATTTTATGTACACAATACAACATAATATGTATGAAAATTATTTATATTGTTTTTTAACTCTAGCGTTTTTTTCTTAACTTAATGGTGCAGCAGTCCATAAACGACCAAGGCTGCTTGCCAGACGGCCATTATTGAGGGGACGTGTGGTAAGCAGCCGCAGTTCCCTCGCCGTTTAGTTCCACCCATCGCTACCTAGGTGCGCTACCAACTGTAGCTTCCCATTTTTTTTGTCTCGGTGTCAACACCGAATTTGCTCTACCAAAGGCGATTGCGCTAGCGAACGCGTGAGGGGACTATTTAGTACACCAATGTTGCCATTTGATTGAATTTGCTAGCTGTAATTATTCATAAAATGATTGCACATGTGGTCTGTAATCTACAGACTATCCTGCGTTTTTTTTTTTAATTTGCAAATAATTGTTCGTTCATAGATAAATATGTTAACTTAAACACAGCTAAAATAAATCTAATTGCAAATAACATATTGTGAAATCGACTGATTACAAATAATTATAGAAATCTGGAATCTAGGTTCTGATTTAAAAGAAAAATTAGCTTTCAATATTTAGGGAATGTATTATTGGAACGGAGATTCCCTTCTGAATCGCAATCTATATATTTCTTATAAATTTTGTTTAGTTGGTAGAATTGTATAATCAACTATGATAGCACTTTAAAGGAAAACATACACCCACCCTCCCCAAGCCCCTTTAAATGACTTTACACGGAAAAATATTAGAAATAAAAGTTGTAGCTCTTTGTATGTGTAGTTGATGTAACAAGTACAAAGAAAATCATTGAAGCCATTTTTGAGAAAATCGCAAAAAAATGAAAAAAAAAAAAACTATTCACTAAAGTGGTACTTCCGGTTGAGAAATTTTGACAGACAACTTACTGTCGAATCTCATGGCAATTTTTCATTTTTGATCTATGCTGTTCACTTATACGAGTATATAACATATATACACCATTTTCTAAAAAAAACAACACTTTTTTGGACACAGGGAACCTCAAAACGTGTATTTCCGGTGTAAACTCGATATGGAAAATTTCACACGATTAAAATTCTTCCTGTTACTAGGAATAAAAAAATGTAAGAAAAAAAAGGCTCCAGAGGAATGATTAACTTTTTAGCTTTTCAACAACCTTCCCAAACATAAATTTGTCCTTGAAAATCTCCTAAATTTCAGAATTATCAAATAAAGTGATATAACCTGTAGTGGAAGAACGAAATGGAAAAATAGTAGTTTTAGAAAATTGTTTTGTGAAAATTAGATAGTACAAATAGTGTATTTAGTGATGAGGTATACTACAATCTAGTTCAATGCAAACCAAGAGACAAAGGCGCAAGAATCCGTTAAATTAATACAATGCCACTAGACCAACTGTTTTGTAAGAGAAAATCCCCCCGTTAGAGAGGGCATTCTGCTTTCAAAGCCAGAACAGTTGCTTCAGGAATCGCTCTCTTAAACTCATGCGAGTGACAGAGATTTGCCTTTATTCTAGATCATTTATTAATATAGTTTGTTGTAGACACCGAAGCAGAACACTTGTTTTTTCACTCTGGTAGAATCAGTGGCAGTTTCACAATATATTAATAAGTTATAATATCTTGCAAATAACTTGTAGTTATTATTTTAATAGAATATATTTATTGTTAGCAGTGGTGACTACTTTCTTATTTCTGATACTTCTTTCTCAAACATATATATACTTACAAGACCCTTTTACTAAACCGCTCAAGCCACTACAAACTACAACAACACATCATACCAATAACATTTCAAACCTGTGAATTAGTTTGGGAAGTTTATAGAAAAGCATTGGAGCAATGTTTGAAAAATATTAAGAACAATTCAATAAGTCGACTTTGGGTTGACAAAATTAATATATCTTGTACATACACACATTCCCTCCACCCACCCATATACACACCACCAATTGGTAGGGAGAAATATGCATTTCAGATAAAGACTCAGTTTTGAAAAATTTGTCGAAGGCAATATTACTTCTTACGGCAATAAGAGAAATAAAATGAGTTCGACGATGTAAACAACAACGCACACAAATGATTTTTTTTGGGGGGGGGAATAAAAAAGAAAACTATTTGTTACGAAACATTGAAACATTTAAATAAATCATTGATATTTTTTTTCCTTCAATCACTATTAATTCACTGAGTATTTACATTTTGTAAAAAAACAACTTATTGAATCAATTGAAAACCATAATAATTAATTTATATTTCATAATAATGAAAGTGAATATCATTAATAGTTAATACAATGCACTCGAAACAATGAGGACATTTGGACCAGCATAATACTCAAATTATATACTATTTAATAGGGACATATAATTAATATACATGCAAACAAATGAACAATAGTAAAAGACTATTTGACTATTGGTAATTATTCATTTAAATTTTGGCAATAAATTGACAAAGACCGTAACAATGCTAATTATTAGCAAATGGTTGCATTATATAACGTTCACATATATAAGTAAACTCTTTAAATTATTATTCCCTTTACTACTAATAATGGAAATATATTATTTTAAATAAAAGAAATTGAGTGATCTCTGATGACCGTCTGTCTCATTGTTGTGAATACGATGTCAAAGAATACTTATGTTCACTAAACAAATAAGTTTTTAACATCACATTATTTTAACACCAAGACTGTAATCGGTGAAATTAGATATAGAAAATAATCATCTCAATACAATTAGATTACAATTAAATCAGAAAAAAAAATTACTGTAGATTAGATAGATACTGTCCACTCGTGACAAAAAAAAGTGGAGGTAGACAAAGAAACTGTAAATCACCATGGCTAAAACACAAAAAAGATACTTTCTCTTACTCCCTAGTAAGAGGAAAGTATTGTAATCGTGTCAAATTTTCTATATCGAGTTTTCACCGGAAATATCCGTTCTGAGGTCCCCTGAGTCCAAAAAAGTGGTTTTTAGCAAATGGTCTATGTATGTGTGTATGTGCGTATATGTATGTGAATAGCATAGCTCAAAAATGAAAAACCGTAGAAAGTTAAAACTTGATATTCCGTTTAGGTATAACCATAGGATCTGACAGGTCGTTATCTGTCAAAATTCCTCAGCCCGACTTCACTAGGTTTTTTTTTTTTTTACTTTTTTGCGATTTTCTCAAAAATGGCTCCAATGATCTTCTTCAAACTTGTTATATCAACTACACATACTAATAGCTAAAACTTTTATTTGAAACATTTCTCCGGGAAAAATTCATTTAAGGGCACTTCTGGGGGAGGGGTTGGGGTTACAGCTTCCTCTAAAGTGGTATTATCATAGTTGATTATACAATTCTATCATCCAAACAATATAAATTAGAAATAAATAGATGGCCAAAAGTCCAAGTTTTAAGAAAATTAGTAAACAGGAAGTGCGCTTTTACCGAACACTTTTTTTTTCAGTTTTCGACGAATTTCGTTAAATTTGGTACACAAACTATACAATCTTTGTCAATTATAATTTTGAGAACAGGAGTAAGAGAAAGTTGTGTGAGTGTTTCACACCAGATTTTTTTTTCATTTTTATAGCTATGGTAATTTTATTACGACATAATTTGCCTATTAAGTAAGGAAATATGCATAAAATTTAAAATAATGATTGTATTTACATGTTGGAAACAACACGAGAAATTTTACGACTAAATTGCTAAATAATAAAAAAAAAACAATTTCACTTACCGATATGAAGTGAATGATGTCATTGGTAACAGTGTATAAAGTTTTAACTAACAAATGTAACAAAAGTTGGTTCAAGGAGCCAAAAAGAATAACAAATAGGGGGGAAAAGATAGAATGACGTGTCAATCCTCAAGATAGATCACGGGCATAAAAGAGAATTCCACAGCGATTAGTCGCCCTATTGACTATATATTAGATACATTAGTCAGTAAATTACTATGTCAACTTATTTAATGGATAATTTTAGTTTGTTAGTAACAAAGGATTTGAAAATTTTATTTAAACATTAAATAGATTTTTGGATTGCAGATATTTTTGTAAATTTAACTTATGTAATATAGAAATTAAAAACACCTTTACCAAGTAATAACACGATTCGTTTCATTTTTTTTTTTAAATGAAATGAATATATTATCTAATTTTTTTAGTTTTATATATAATCCAAAATTTCATTTGGTCTTCTCTGTTAACCACACATGATTAAATTTTTTTTCCAGGAGTGGGCCGAGATAGCTAATGTCTAACTAAATATGAGATATTAATGAAATACTGAATTTATACTGATTCTCTAAAAACTCTAAAAAAAGAAAACGTTATCTCCATATACCCCACATACTATCAAGTTTCTATAAAAAACAAAAAAATCTGAAGTAATAACACTCACACAACTTTCTCTTTCATAATAAAATTCGTCTATGTGTTTTCTGGAGAAAATCGCAAAAACAATGTTCAGTAAAAACGCACTTCCGGTTTACTAAATTTTTTTTTTTCTTGAAACTCCAAATTTTGGCAATCTATTAATTTCTAATTAATTTTGTTTGGATGGTAGTATTATATTACTGTATAATCAAATATGATAGCACATTAGAGAAAAACATAACCCCAACCCCTTCACCAAAAAGCCCCCCTAAAATGATTTTTACCAGAAGAAATATTTCAAATAAAAGTTGTAGCTCTTCATATGTGTAGTTGATATAACTAGTTTAAAGAAAATCGCAAAAAAGTGAAAAAAAAAAAAAAAACATTTAGTAATGTGGTACTTTCGTTTAAGGAATTTTGACAGGTACCCACGGATTTCACGGTGATACCTAAACGGAATATCAAGTTTACTGCGATTTTTAATTTGAACTTTGTTGCTATATTAAGTTTTTGGTTAAGCTGTTCATTGATGAATCCACAATACACTGATTTTAGAAAACTTATTTTGAGATTATTCACAAAACATAATAATCAATAAAACTCTATCTTGAACATCTAGCAAGATTATAATAACTAATTCCTTTGTACAAAGTATTATGAACAGGCCTAGAACAAACTAATAAAAGTAGAGAGTATTCACATCAGAAAAATGTTATATATATTTATAATCAACTGTCTTAAAACGAATTTTATGAAGTAATTCCGGTCAACAATACAAACTATGAATAGTTTTCAAGTTTAATAAATCTACTGTCGTCAACGTAACGAAGTTCAAGGTCTCATTTAGAGGACACTAACTTATTATAAAGGAACAATCATTTACATGTTCTGAATAATTAATAAGAACAAATGTGTTAACTAGCTATTAAAGTGAGTTGTACGTTTTAGATTTACTCACTACATTACTCATTACAAACCGAGTAGAATGGTTGAGTATATTTAAGGTAGTAACAACTAAACAAGAATTGTAGTAAGCAAACAGCTCACACTTGCTAGTTACCATTTACAACAGCTCTTAATTAGATTATATACTGTTTTCTCAGAATGTCTACCATCTTATTTCTTATATTTATATTAAAAACAAATATCTTCATTAAATTTTTTATATTATATATATAATAAGAGTTTACTATCTCTACTATACTTTCCAAAAACAATTATCATTATGATCATCATCATCACCATCAAAAAAAAGTAAAGTAATGCTTATTTTTTCAAGCTGTCTTAACGTCGTCCAACTACGGGAGGGGGGGCGCGGAAATCATAATTTACTGTTAACATTATTTAAACTAATATAAATGTATCAGTTATAAGCGAGACTCGAACTGTCGACCTCCCAGTTACAAGTTTATGCTCACATAACCACCATAACAAACCAGTCCCATTTCATAAATTATTATAGTCTACCTAGGTCTGTTATTTCTTTTTTTACCTGTTGCAGGAGGTTTATTTGAATCTATATATAAATTAATTTAGTCGAACCTCTCAAGATTTACAGTTGAAACTATTGTAGATGTATTACAATGTCTACATATAGTGTACTAAGTATATATATCAAGAAGTCATATAGTAGGTGCATGATTTTTATACCTATTGTAAGAGAAAATAATTTTCTCATATTCAAAAAGTAGCTTGCAAAGTATTGATAAAACTGTTTAAATAATAATCTACCGTTTTTTGGGTGACATTGATGAGGCACTACAGCGCTGTATGTTTGAAGTTATTCTTGCTAGCATAACGAAGAGGTTCCTGCTTAATATTGTACTCTGGGGTAAGCATCATCGCAAAAACTGCAGGTCTATTATTATATAATATAATTTTTACTACTAGGAGTGCGAGAAAGTATTGCGATCGTTTAAAATTTTCGAAACTTTTGAGTTTTTTCAAGAAATACCTGTTTTGGGATCTCAGGAATTCGAAAAAAAAAACAGAAAAAAAAAAACAATTTTTTAGCGAATATTCTGTGTGTGTGTGTGTGTGTGTGAGTTTTAACAGAATATCACAAAGACAAAAAGTCGCAGGAAGCTCAAAAAACTTGCTATTCCATTTCCGCATCAGATACGAAAGATTTTGGGCAAAATCCATCAATAGGAAGTGTGACCGTTACTAAATGTTTTTTCAGTTTTTCATGACTTTCTCTTTAAACTTCGCATGCTGTCTACAAACATAAATACATATCTCATTATTTGAAATGCGTTCCCAGGCAACTTGAATTTTGGAGGGTTCTGGGGAAAGAGCAGCGTTCAATACCACTTCAGTATAGGCTTTTGCAATCTATACAATATTAATACATATAAAGCATTGATAGAATTCCAAATTTGAAGAAAATCGGTTTACAAGATATGAAAATTTTACAATATAAATTCTTGAGGTTTTTTGGGGGGAGGGGGGAATTTTCTCGGAAATGGTTCCATCGATTTACTTTAAACTTGGAATGCTTACTGCATAGGATAGAAATCTTTAGAATTTCATTTGAGAAACATTTTTCTGCAAAAAATTCTTTACAGATGATTCTGAGGACTTTGAGATGTTAAATAAAATTCAAATTATATTTGTCCGTTATGAGCACCCAAGAATGTAATCAATCATTCTCTATTTGCATCTGTTGGTAGAGAATGATTGCTCTACCCCCACCAGTTCTCTATATTTGATGTTAGAACAAATGAGCAAAATTTGAAAATTAAAGAGAATTTGTCATTTTAGATATTAACTGTATTAAGAGGAGTAAGAAATGAAAAACATTGCAGGCGTAATTTGGGGGGCTCACCCAAAGAACCTGTTAGTATTATACAAAGAGACGATTCGATCCATTTTAGATTATGGAGCCAGTACTTACGGTAATACCAGGGAAAATATCTTAAAGGACCTAAACGTTATTCAAAACACTGCACTTAGAATAAGTTTGGGGGCTCTGTAATCTACGTCTATTAATGCACTGTTAGTCGAAGCTGGAGAACCTCCTTTTGCACCAAGAAGAAGATGGCTGCGCACAAAACGTTTAATAAAAATTGTATCCGATCGCACTCATTCTCTACACAGTACAGTGAAAAATAATTCTTCACCAAATGTGGATGTGAATAGAAGGGTGTTCTACAATTGCTTAAACAACTCAAGAAATTTGTTTGATAACTGCCAAATAACTAATGGGCACCCAGTGTACCAGATTCCCTTTCCTGCACAACTGCTTGAAATCAGAGCTATCTCCGCTGTAAATAAGATAACCGAGTCCAAACACGATATCCCTAACAGAATTCATCAAATTGAAACCCTAGCTATGATTAATGAAAATTATAGAGTTCATTGTAAGATATATACGGATGCCTCCAAAAAAAAAAAAATAATTACACAGGAATTGGTATTTATGACCCGCAAAGACACTTGTCAGTTAGTAGCCCAGTTAATAAATAACCTCAATGTCCATAACTAGTGCCGAACTTCTGGCCATTCTCACTGCAATTAAGTATGCCCAAAATGTAAAAACGAACAACATTGTAGTGTTTACAGACTCTAGAGCCAGCTGTGTGATGTTAGAGGGGGCGGGGAACTAAAAACTACCTAGTGTACGAAATTATAAAATTATTGGAAATGTCTTCATCTTTCAGCTTTCAGGGATCTCTGCACATATAGGAGTATCGGAAAACAAGGAAGCCGATAAGGCAGCCAGGAAAGAAATCAATGGTGCTAAATATTTTGTCCCCCTATCAGAACTTTTTAATTAAAGGAAGAGCGCTCCTATTGGAGGAATGGTAAGAATTGTATGAGCAGGAATCAATGTATAAAGGCAATTTCCATTTCACATGCGTACCGCGGGTGGGTTTTAGTCTGTGATTTAGGAAGTCTGTGCTGAGCAGAAAACAAATAATAAAGCTGACACGGTTAAGAACAGGGCATGCGCTAGTCAACAGAAATTTGAAAATGTTTAAAGTGGTAAATTCTGAGAATTGTAATAATTGCAATGTTCTAGACACTATGGAGCACAGAGTAATGACGTGTGTAAGTTTAGACTCGTTTAGACAGAATAGCCAATTATTTAAAAAATTTCGCAGCCTCCCTCAGTTAATAAATACAAGAAATCACATATTATAAAGTATTTTTAGAAGAGGCTAAAAAAAAAAAAAGAAGTCAGAAAAAGTAGAGTGAGTGTTTCGCACCAGATTTTATTAAACATAATTTTATGAGTGCAGACTTTGTGAAATATGATATTCAACAAAATAATTTCACCTCTTTGTGAGACCTTTCTCCTCCCCATTGGACTAATAATGATAAGATAATAATACTAACAATCTTACTTTCATTTTCCATTATTATGTTGAATGCAAAGGAAAGTAAGGAACAAATAATTCACGGCACGGAAAGTCCGTCTGGCGGAAATCGCTCATCCTCACGTAGTATATCATGTGGCGGAAACATTAAATGAATTTATATATTTATATTAGAATACCGAATAAGCTCTTTTTAAAAAAAAAAAAAAGAAGTTTTTTACTCACATCTTTTCAACGCTTGTCAAAACAAGGGAACTAAAAGGCTGTTAATTGCAAAATTTACTTCTTCATCATCATACACAGTCACAATGATAGGGTGCATCTATGTTTGTTTGGAGTACGGCGGACTCTTTGAAATTTCTCTATAATCGTTGTGGATTACTAGCTACACCTTCAATTAGTCGCCTATAAATTGAACTACAGACTGAACTAGAGAAAGTATGATGTAATAGGATCCGAAGAGAGGGATCTAAAGCAGAGAGAGAGACACACACAAAATTCACTCGCTACTTAGGCTAGACTAGAGTGGGAGACTCATATATACAGCTGCGCTACAAGAGAGAGTCTTTAGAACAGTTTACACAGTAGTTACAACGCGTCAGCAACCAACTATTACCCTTCTCTTTACTCAGTCTAAATCTCTCGCTACTTAATTTCTATTTACGTGTAAAGTCCTGGCAACTTTGTGTCTCTAGTTTTCAGTGTTCAGCATTCATTCTAGCTTATTTCTCACGAACCCTTTCCTCACTTATTTCTCTCTTTCTAAAAACCTATTAAATATACATTTAATAAATTTATAAAAAGAAAACAAGTTACTTTCAATTAAGTGCGTTTAAAAAACGTCTACACTAATCAGTAACATGTGTACATAAACTCGTTTTATTATGATATTGTTGATTTGAAATACCCTAATCTGTAGCCTTTTACTTAATCATAATAACAATAAACGTTTGGCAACATGATAAGAACCAAAGTGAAAAGTTATTCTGTGTAAAATGAACTGTTTTCCATTGATAAACACATCGCTGGCTGTACTATGTTTAACGACAACAAACAACCAAGTGTCACTAAGATTCTAATTAGCAGTCATGTCATCAACAGCACTGACTTCAAAGTTATGGAACTTAACGATGTCGTACAATCTACCGTCCTCTTTCATAAAAATAAACGTATATTAAGGCGAACTTTTTATAAGCAGATTAATGTAAATACTGACGTAAATTTCTGTTAATTTTAGAATGTCCTGTAAGGGAATAATTTCCTGTAAAGTCAACGAACAATCGCCTAAAATAATAAAATAGCTTAATAAGAAAAAGTAGCTTTAAGTTGCAGTGCTTTTGTTTTAAATAGAAAAAAAAATTAAACAACTCTCCAAACTGTTGCTATATTTAAATAGCCAGCTCATAGAGAAGAAAACACACAGGCTAAAAATGATACTTCCCACCTCTCCTGACCGATCGTGCACAATCTTGGCCACATTGGTCAATGTAATGACGTCTATTTAGCCAACTCACAAAGAAGGTAGTGCATATTTCATTTGTTCATATAACGAACAATTTTATCGAAAAGAAATTTGTAGAGATTATGCCTCAATACTTTCATGGAAGTTTGGAATTAACTATCTATTTTAAGCAAACAGAAAGTTTATACAAGTGATACATTTATAAAATATCCATTCTTAATTTTGAAAATTACCAATCTGGATTTTCAAAGAAAATAATTTGAAAACTCACTTCCATGGGTATCGTAAATGACATTAAATAGTAATGACATCAAATTTTCAATTTGTACGTAAATTTTTACTTTTTGTGCACTGTAGGCTGAAAATAGGCCAGAACCTCCACAAACGAACCGAATTCTCTACTAGCAAAAATTTTGTGCCGGTGTCCGAAAGTATATCTTGGGGGACGTCCAACCTGTAAACATTATCTTGATAATCTTCAACCATGATCTTTATGTTTATAACAGTAAATAGTGCAATTCCATGTAAATAGGTTATAGATAAATAAGCAACCAAGTTTGCAACAAATGATGGCACCGCTAACTAATGCAATATAATGGGTATGAGAAGGGGGAGAGAATTGGGTTTATAAGAAGAAATAAATTGGAAATAATGCTGAACATTGTGTAATGAGAAAGTAACATAAATTGTCAGGATTTTACACCAGTATAGAAACTGGTAGTGAGAGATAAGGAGTGAGTAAAGAGAAAGGTAGTAGTTGGTTGTTGACGCGTGGTAACTGCTGTATAAACTGATGAAAGTCGGTCCCCTATAGGGCTAGCGTAGCTGAATTTAACAGAGTCTCCCACTCTAGTCTGGTCTAAGTAGCGAGTGAGACTCTCAATTTTGTGTCTCTATCTCTCTCTGCTTTAGATCCCTCTCTTGAATTACGTTTGGTCAGTAACGGAATAATCCGATCGATATTCGTTTGTTCTTGTCAATGCATGAAATAAAAGAATCCAGCACTGCAAAAAATCGTGTCGCTACAGATCAAATTTAATGAGAAAGGTAATTGAAGAATTTAGTAAAAAAATGAGGAATGAAGAATTTTTTTTTTAAATAAAATTTAAATGAGACAAATGTAAATATACTTATTAATAAATCGGTTACTGTTAGGAGAAAAAAAAATGAATTATATTTATTATTTGTATCTACCCCACTATTCACTGGTCGCTTTCTCACTCAAGCAAAACCTGCAGTGACAGACAATTACAATAGAGTCGCTCGTTTAACTATACGTGCCACCGTAACACTCTAACCACTGTAACTCTTAAAGCCACACGGCCGTGGTTAAGCAGATCTGCCTTCAGCAGATTCCCTAATAATCTTTCGCTTGCCTTTGGTTTGTGGTATTCGTTCATAGACCCCTGATTTGCAGTAAACCCAGGACGTAAAAATTGATTTTGTCAATGCTCTGGGAACACCGCAGAAACATTCCGGAGTATAAAAATACAAGTGCCAATTCGTCCAATTCAGTTGTCCATATATTTTGCATGCCCTAGCACTCAGGATAGAGTTACCCGAGCACTTATTTAGAGTTTCCTACCTTGGTGAGAAATTGGATGTAACAATTATCGGAATTTGGCTATGGAGATTTCATTTTAGAATTTCCCTAGCACAACCATGACCTCCGCTTGGATGACTGTAGCATACTGCCTTAGCCGAATGTAAGTTTTAAGTTTATAGCTATAAATTTAGATTTCCATTCCTCCTCTAATCTTAGAGACATATTCCAGATACCAATAAATCCTTCTTATAGTAGATCCTCCATTATATTATGAATTATCTGATATTAAGGAACAGAAATTATTCTCGAAGTTGTAAATCTGATCAGTAGTCCTCCTTAGGATCAAGTCGGATTCTATTTCATTGTACATCTTTTGAGAAGTAGACCAATAACTTCTTCTAATAGGCACATGTCTCTGTTTAAACCAATGGATAACTTCCCTGGCCTTACCTTGGATGGAGGCATGTAGTGATGACAGACGAGTAAGACTTCTAAATCCGCAGAAAAGAAGTGTTTATGACCCTAAAATTCTGAGACAAACTATTCTGCTTAGTTTCTGAGTCTGTACTCAGGATCACTACTAAAATGATAAACTAAATAAAGAGATTAATTCTCTTACAGCGTCACAGCCTACAAAACAATGATCTAGGGTAATATAGGCCCAACAACTCTTGTATAAATGCAAAGGGAAATTTTGGAGGTTTGTCCACAGTTCTTTCCACACAAACTTTTACAGATGTCAAGGGCAAATGCTACCCTGGAGGGGCTCTGAGGATGTGTGGATTCCATGTTAACCTCTAGTCAAAAATAACCCTGAGACATATAGTTTCTCTGACCAATGGAATGGACAACTAAGTGTTGATGGTTCAAATATTCTGTGTCTTGTTTGAGAGTGAACCTCTCATTTGAAAACCTGTCATTCTAACCACCGTTTCCAGGAAGCGGCCCGTAACTACCACCACCAGGTCATCAGCATAGCCCAGACTGTGGAAGCTCTCCCTGAAGTTACAATTTGAACAAGAAATCATCCACAAATAAGGTTCTCAACAGAGGCGATGATACTGCCTCCTGTATGG
Organism: Triatoma infestans; assembly: GCA_011037195.1. Classification (NCBI taxonomy): domain Eukaryota; kingdom Metazoa; phylum Arthropoda; class Insecta; order Hemiptera; family Reduviidae; genus Triatoma; species Triatoma infestans. The sequence continues at coordinate 75,296 of JAAEAF010014397.1, read as the reverse complement.
CAACTTCTTCTTAAAACTGCCAGCAATGGGTCCGCTTAGAAAAGACAATACTTATACTATTCTTTAGATTGACCCCAATCTACTGGCATACAGGAATGTGTACTCCCATCTTAACTAAACAGTTAATGGAGACGTTGTTAACCTCCCCTTATAGGGTATTAAGGAAACTTAAGTGTTAAGTAAAAAATAAGGGCTTTTAACAGTAACGTTTTGCAGTAAGAGAAATACCGCATCAGATTTTTTTTTTTAATTTGATCGTTATATGTGTTTTCTATAGGTATATGTAAGACAGGAGCGAAACACAAAAACCATGAATGGCTGAGAGTTGAAACTTGATATTTCTAGTTTAGGCATGGCAACAGTATCGGCACAAGTTTTCACTCAAAATAAGTTTTTGACGAAAGTAGTACTTTAATAAACGATTTTTTTTTTTTTTTTTGGTACTTTTCCCTATTTCCTCAAAAATAGTTCCTACTTTTTACTTTATACGTTTCATGAAAGTAAATATTAGAATATTTGCCGTATTTTATTGAAAATATTTTTTAGAAGTAATTGATTTAATATTGTTCTAAGGAGCTATGACGTAAGGCCCCCTCTTTAAAGACCATTTTTATACGCTGCTTAGTTATATTTAATTTCGACTCCTTAGAAAAAAAATAATAAATAAAAATTAAGGAAAAAAATCCTAGTTTGATGAAAATTAGTCTGCTGAAGATCAGAAGGCAGTAAAATAAATTATCGTCTGATTGTTTCACGCCATTGATAATTTATAATTTGCAGTCCTGTAGCATAATCTTTATAGACTGGCTGCCAGTATCTAATTAATAAACAGGTCTATCTCCAATTAGTTTTCTAAAGATTTTAATATTCCTTTCTTTGGCATTTTGTCAAATTAGTGTTAAGGTACCATAACAATCTAAATAAAATAGAAATGGCCTCTCCTTAAAGACGCCACAAATAAAAATCTAATTAAAAAAAAAAATAAACCTGAAGAAGTTCTACAAAGAGCCGAGAAGTAGAAATCATTTAAAACTAAAATTATAAAATAATAAAAATGTCAAAAATTTATTGCACAAGTAAAACTAAAAATTTTTAGATAAAAACAGTCTTTTAAACATTAACTTAGTAATTTATTACCTTTAAATTGTAGCAGCTGGTGGTTCATTAATTTCAATTAAATTGTTAAGATAATGATTAAGATAAATTGAAATATTACTGTATCATTATCTTTTTTTCCCTTCGTGCAGAAATAAATATAACTTTATTAGTAGGTAACATGATGTATAAGGATATTTAATTTAATAAAAACAACTTTACAATCAATAAAAAGATTGATGGAAAAATATTAAAACTATCAATAGCATATAATAAGAGAACAAAAGTTAAAATTCATAAAAGATCGGCCATATTAACACCAATACAGAACAGCTGGATAAGAGAGTAAGCATGCAGAATATCAAGTTTGACAGAAAAACAATCTATATATAAGCCAGTGTTTGTTTACAATAAGTGAAGAGTGCAACTTATGGGTAGTACATTCTCTGTATATTGGTTGTAAACAGTATGGACCGGTTTCTTCCAGATCATATAGCATCATACCAATTTTTGAATATAAGCTTCAAAATATTTGTAATAAAGTATTTTAATCCTGATCTAACCAATTTCTATCATTTGTAGTAATCCTTTTACAACTAGTTATAAATTATAGTTTATAGTATACTTTTACAAATAAAATAAATTTGTTTTATCAATGAAACTACCACAGTAATCCCTCTATTGCGTAAATCTCCATTTGCGATAATTCACTTTAACATGGTTGATGCTGGGGAATACTTGAGTCAGCTGAATGATCTTAGCTTTATTGATCGGGGGGAGTTCGCCCATTTTCAGATGATTTGATAAATGGAAAAATCCCATAGGAATTTATAATCTTTGTATACATTTGAATGGCTACTGAAAGTTATTTAATGGATTATCAGCAGCATATCTTGTCTGCAGCCGGTATCATAAGGCAATCCCCAACTGCTACGTCATCCCAACCCGTCACATGAGGCGTAAGGCATCTTCCTACACAAGCTATTGAAATTCACCGCCGTAGAGAAAATCAAGATCCGTCTACCTCAACCCCCAGGGAAATCTGAAAGAAGAAGTAGGGGAAGTTTTCGAGAGGTACGTAATAAGGGCTAGCGGGAGATTGACACATATTCAATCTATACACATATTTCGGTCTTGTACACACAGTCTAGTCGGCCATTTGTACTCCTTTCAATATTGGTCCCGTAAAGTTTTTACATTTCTCTGTTGCTCAGTTAATATATCAGTATTCAGTTAGTATACTTTTCTCTTCCATATTTTTCTTTGTCCAATCCCACAAAAAACCCCCACCAAATCGAAAATACATTTTACTGAACAGTTTTCTTTTCTTTTTTTTGCAATTTTATATGAAACGCTAGAATGATTTTCTTAAAATTTTGTATACTTAGCATAACATTTGTAAGCTTCTGATATTTACTATGGGCGGGATTACTCACAGTGGTAGCGCATTAAACTGACGCTGGACGTTTAGGATTCGACACCAGATAATGCTACCTTTTGGTTTTTTCTATCGTAGAAGGCTAGTCTACAACGAAAGAACACCTGGCAGTGCACTGACGAGTGCCCGGATTCCCACGACCAAAAATATTAACGCGCCATTTAAAAAAAAAAAAAAAAAATATACTTGAAATATTTTTCGAGATTAAATTCGAAAATCTGTTTTAGATTTTTCAGGAGCTATAAGCAAAACTATTTTTACTATCTACGTACATATTCCGCGACTCCTGATTTGTAGTATGTCGATCGTAAAAGCCCGTCTGAATATCTGGTATGAAACATTCACACGATATATTCTTACTATATAATTTTAATTGATAAATGTTTTTTAAACTTGCAATTTTCTTTTGGTGTTTGGGATAGTGCACTGTGACCTACAAGATCTATTAAGACTCTCGGAGCCTTTTCAGTGCAATGCTGGCCGCCTTCAGACAGTGTTCTCTCGTTACAGACAACAACAGTGTACAGCTATAGAGCTGTAGAAGCACTTGGGAAGAGAAAATCTAAGCGCAGCACGGCTGGACTCGAACTCGGGACTTCTGCGTTGGAGTCCAGTGCGCCATCTGTGAGCTAATCCATTCCCACTTGCAAGGTGTACTAGACATTAGCTGTGTTTTCATTAGATACAAATAAAGGAAGTGGAGAGAAAACTTATTTACCTGAACTCCTCCAGAATGTTTGTAACGGCAGTTTAAATTTAAGCATAGAATTTAAACTCGCAGGACCGACCCTCAATAATCAATTTTTCCGCAATAATTCACATAAAAATGGTTTTCATCTGTATAGTAAACATTCCAGGTCTAAAGACTGATAAAGTTCTTTACGTGAAAATAAAAATCTCAGGGAGCTATTTTATAAAATTGCCGTTCCATCAGCAGATTTTCTTCGAAATTCGGAATACCAACGATGCTTTTAATAGTTGTTAAAACCGTACATGATACCGTAGAGACCCAATTTATTAATTTTATAATATTCATAGTTTCCCAGAATCTCCCTCTGAACATCAATTTTCTAGTGAAAAAATTACAAACATCAGTGGTTTACGTGAGCACTTCATATACGAAGATTAAAGAGAAAATCGTTTGACTTTGTTTTTTTTGAAAATCACAAAAAACTGAAACAAATATTCAATATTCAAGAAGTAGTACTTCTTTTTCTTTTAATAAAGGTTTAGCTTGTTATGAGATTTGTTACAAGTATAAATATATGGTGAGAGAGAGAGAGAGAGAAATTGAGAGAGAGAATAAGAGAGAGAGTGAGAGAGAGAGAAATTGAAAGAGAGAATAAGAGAGAGAGTGAGATTGAGAGGTGTGAGTGTGTGTAACAGCAACAAATAGAGCAAAGAGAAGCTCAACCACTCTCTCGGACTGGAGTGGGAGAAGCTGTATAAATATAGCGACGGACAGTCCACAAAAACACAGCTGAATTCAGTTCAATACATCCAACTACTACGTATCATTTTCATACCACTCTACCTTAAAACATTCTTTTATTGTAAAGTCCAGGCAGTCTGTATCACTTAATTAATATATTAGTTAACCAGTGTTAACCAAGTCTTCTTCTTATATCATCAACCAGACCTAAATTCTCTCCACCTAACACACCCATTATAGTGTGTGAGAGAGAGCGTGAGAGAGAGAGTGTGTGAGAGAGAGAGTTTGTGTGAGAGAGAGTGAGAGCAAGTGAGACAGTAAGAGAGAGAGTGAGAGCAAGTGAGACAGAGAGAAAGTGTGTGTGAGAGAGAGAGTGTGAGAGCATTTGAGACAGAGAGAAAGTAAGAGAGAGAGAGAGAGAGTGAAAGTGAGAGAGAGAGGGAGCGAAAGTGAGAGAGAGTGACGTGAGAGAGAGAGTGTGAGAGACAGTGAGAGAGAGGGAATAAGAGAGAGAGAGAGAGAAAGTGTGTGTGTGTGAGAGAAAGAGAGCGTGTGTGAGAGAGAGAGTGAGAGTAAGTGAGAGAGAGAGTAAGAGAGAGAATAATATATAGTCCCTAAGTTAAAAATATTTTTCTCGTACTCTGGGGACCTCAAAATGTGAAATAGAATGTAAACTCTATTACACAAACTTGACACAATCGCTGCTACTTCCGTAGTAAGAAACCGTAAAACTACAAAGACAAATAATTAAACATCCCTTCTCTCTCTAAGCCGCCATTCACACGTCCATTTTTAATGTTCTTCCCTTGGCCATGAAGTATATAATCAATTCGACTTAAAATTTTATTTGCATTAAATAGACGAAGTGATGCTAATAAAAATGTTTGCTACATTATCAGGTTCTTGTTTGAAAGCAAATTAGCTAATTTTTTTTTCAAATTACTATGTAGTTTATTGGAGAGTTCTTCCAATTCCATATAAAATGTTCCTAACTCTTTTTTAATAAAAATACAATCATTTTTAATGAGCTAATCTCTAAAGTAATAACCACCTTCCAAACACCTATAAATTTCATAGTTGTTAATCCACCTTGTTAAAGGTATCTTCTTTGTTTAATTTAGAAATAACATTCTAGATTTAAATTGAAATTAAATGTGCTTATAAAACTAATCAAAATAATGTAGGAAATATTGTAGTATAATATTAGATAATTTCTGTATACATAAAAAAAAGTATTATAATACGTTATAGTTAATAAATATGATTTATACTCCAATATCTTTTAAACTAGCAAGTCATAGGTTTGTTTTTATTAATAACAATTTGGTCCGTTCGTGGTGGTCTGTTATGTAACATGTACGTCCCTATTTATTAACATAATAATTGGTTCTTATTGTGGTTGACGATTATCACTCTGTCTACCATTATTTTGTATTGTAATTGTAATAATAATAACAATAACTAATTTACAATAATTTTCTAGCCAAGTTCACTATAATATACATCTTCATATAGAAAATTAATATATCTGTTTATTACGTATATAAAATTTAATTAGCCTTCTCTTCTTAATACTAAGCAATAATAACATTGCAATTTATAATATAATGTAAAGTCTACATTATAAACATTTCTGGCACAGCTGTCTCAAACAGCATATTACGTCGTAATACATTCGATTAAAATTTTACTATTACTTAATATGATTAACGTTTTGACATGAAAGTAAAGATTCAAAATAATTTCATAAATACATAATATATTAATTTTTATAATGAAATATTTCGTAAATTGCAATTATCAGGTAGAGCAACCTCTTCCTGAAAATGATGCAAGAGGGTTTGCTCTTCAAGATCAAAGAAATTCTGCTCTCCATAAATATTATTTTCTGATCTTCAAATCCTATCTTACAGAAAGATCAAACTACATTTCTTTTGCACTTTTCATGTGAGTGTTTTACCGCAAGGAAAGATTCCAAGCCCTTTGCTAATACACTACAATCTTCCACACAACTATCATCTCTTTATTTTGAGAATGTTGCTACATCCAGAACCATATCCCAAAACCTCTATCCGCAACACCCAAAATCATCTTAATAACTGCGGCAAACAGTGGAAAATCAAAGAAAGCGAGAGTACCAATACGACATGATCTTCATCATTCTGCGTAGAGAAACTTGTCCCCTTTGTAAAAAAAAAAAAAAAATACCTAATCCAGTTGCTGATATCAAGAAATGTTGAAAATAAATTATTAAGTAAAAAAATTTAAAATTAAACTTTGTGAGCTATTATATTTTTTTCAACAGATAAAATTCAGATAAATCCACCAGCGAGGTGGATAGTCGAAGGTGGAGAGGTAGACCCAGAGGGAGATGGAGGGACCGGGTGGAGGAGATGATGGCTGGTTATGGCCTGACGGAAGAGCAGGCAGAGGATCGTATTGCTTGGAAGAGGGCAAAGCGCTCGATGGCAGAAGGGAACCACGATTTGTGCAAAACCCCGAGAAAAAAAAACAAAAGATAAAAAAAAAATAAAAGCTGGTGTGCTTTTATGGCACACCAACAATTGGTTTGTTTGATGAAACAAATAGCACAGATTAATTGTGCAATGAATCTAGAATTATGTATGGGTATTTAATAAATACAACAGTATTTAATTATAGATACTGAATAGATTAAACTTTAAACTCTTCATCTGCCCTTTTTCCTTTAATACATTTATCACCTGGAAGAGCTCAGAAACCAGTAAAGTCAAGACTTGTCTCGTCGATAGTAACGATCAGAAATAAGTTTGTGGCGTGCAATATAGGCTTCGCAATAAAGCATTGTAGGTTAAAGGCGCTTGAAGACGATGGGTCTAGAAAGCAATAGATAGCACCTGCAAATTCTCTGACAAATGAAGAAGAATTCACTTCCTAACGAACTCCGATGATAATATCATCAAGAAGGTTTGGAAGAATGGACAACTTCCGGATGTTGGAGGGTGATATATCCTCCACGTCTAGCTTCTAGGATTTCTTAGAGAAAGTAACTATATGTACGTATGGATACTGTATTACCCGTAAGATGTGTACTTGAGGGGTCTCACCCAGGCACAGTAGGTTTATTTTCACAATAAAGTTTTATAAAACACCCTATGGCGCAACAGACCATGAAGGGCCAAGGCTTGCCAGACGGCGATTTGAATAGGAGGGCGAGTGGTAAGCACGCCGCAGTTCCCATATCGTTTAGTTCCGGCCTTCGCTACCTAAGGGGCGCTACTAACTATATCTTCCCACTTTTTATCACGATGCTGGGCCAGCACCGACTTTGCCCTCACGGGAATCGAACCCTGAATTCTCGCACGAAAGGCGAGTGCGCTAGCCATTAGACCAACGCGTGAGGACAAAGTTTTATATTAAATACATTTTAAATAGATAGATTTCGGCCTATTTACCAAAGAAAACGGTATATTGAATTTAAAATAACACAAATATATAAAAGAATTTACTATTGTTATTAGAACTTGCGTTGAAAAAAGTCTTAATCTTATTTGATAATTAGTATTAATATCTTAAAATAAAAACCTAATCTTATTTATTTTTAGAGACTTGTGTTTCAAGAAAAAAATTGGTAAATCATCCTTTCTTTCCCTATCATCCACGAAATTAATTTTTTGCAAAATTGCAGATTATATTTCTTGCAACATTCTAAATTAAGCGTTTGTTGTCGAATTACTAAAAGGGCCTGTTTGAAATCAACTTAATAGTATTTATTACAACTCCATAAAACTAGCAGAGAATCACAAATACAGCTCTCAAAATATATACCAAATTTAATTATATTCCATTTCAAACTAAGCACTTCGAAACATTCAATTTCTTAAGATATGGAATCGTTCAAATAGATCAGATAGAATGTCCAATAAAAGTCAAAGGCTCTGAACGTTCAGCGTCAACAAGCGGACGGAAAAGGACACATTAACAAAACTTCTGTTAACCATATTCCATTCAACAGATGTCAACTAAAAAACGATGTCTAATTTATTGTATGATTTATTGAATAATTATTTTCAGACTATTGAAAAGTTATAACCCGTAATAATAATGAAACAAAAAAAATAAATAAATAAAGAAACAGACGAGTGGAAGCAGTCAAGGTCCATTTAACTGGCAGAGAGAAAAACATGAGTGGACCACCTGGAACTATTGCTGCTTGGAAATTGCCCCGGTAACTTCTGTGGAAATTACAAACCCATTTCACTAGCACCATCTGTCTTCCAATAGAAATATTATTAATTAAATACTGATTCAAAGATTTATTTTTATTCATTCTCCTCCTATGCAAATAATAAAAGATTAAAATTTACTTTCAAAAAATAAATAACTTTTTTTTTTATGGATATTTACAACTGTTATAAGGATAACAATAGTAAAAATTGTTTATGTGCACAAATAATCGATACCAGAGAGAAGCAGAGAAGTCACTCAGTAATGAAACTTCCAATTTACTCATTAAGAGATCATGAGGTCACTGAGTTTTAGTCTTCCAATAGAACTTACAGGGTTAATGTGGGATGCGAGTTCATCGACAAAAGGATTGACATGAGAGAATAAACGGTTAAAAAAATATTTGTTGTAACGGAATAGGATTTCTTGACGGATGTATCGAATATTTAAATCTGTATAGATTGTATTGTTGGAAATAAAGAAAGGAGTTGAAATGATGTTGCGGAGGATTTTTTGGATTGAAGGGTTTGCATATGATTATAATTAGATCGTTTGGTTGAACCACACAGGTTTAGGTATGACTTTTGTAATGACATATCAAAGTCATAGCAATGGTATCAAAGTCATAGCAATGTCAAAGTGGTTCAGCCAGCTGCTATCTTCACAAAGGATGGCAGGAATAAAGGATAATTTATAACTAGTGGCTTAGCCGGCCGCTGTCTTCAAGGCAAGGCCGCGGCCAAACAAACGAAACCCTTTTCAATACAAGGGTCAATACTTTACATCAAAGCAAGCACCGATAAAGCTGGCCACTGACCTAAATCACTGGTCACCGAACTAACCAAGGTCGCACAAGGTCGCACACTAGGAGAGATGTCTTGGTGTGAGTGTTGCTTACACATCTGACAGTGTGTGAGTAACACTAATATAAACTTCGCTCCACTGGAAGAGGGGATCATTTTTATACACGAGTACGTCAGCGATTATTATTATACACGAGTACGTCATTAGATTATTATATACGAGTACATCATTATACGAGCAGCAGTTCCGCGTCCATATACAGGTTTTACTTATACTTATTTTCATAATTGTCATCTTAGTTTATTTATTTTAATCATCTTAAATGATTTGTTATTTTAACTTTAAATTATCTAAGTATTTCATATTAATAGTTACCATATCTACATTTAATTTACTGTAAAAATATAGTCTATTTTTATAAATTCAGTGTTAGTAATCCGAGCTCTACCTTCCAAAAATCTCTAAACTAACTTCCGCCTTCTTCAAGACATCTACTACATACGTCAGGAATCACAATAAACGATTTCATTACACTCTGTAAATTAGCAGTTTGTCGGTAAGTGTTAAGTTACATTGTTTGTCAAATAATCGCATCAGCATTTTGTACCGTTGAAGTAGTGCCAATCGTTTAAGTCTGATATGTGGATTCAGGGTAAGGCGTCGGTCCCAAGTACTGCCCTAAGTAGCAAATTTTATGTACGGAGGAAGGAAGCGACATTGTCATAGTAATGGAACAGTGATTAGTCGAAGAGTGAAAGAAATGGTTTTGTTGCTTTATTCAACACTGATTTTGATTCCCCATTTGTTGAAGTGAATTCAGGTAAGCCTATAAATGCGAGTTGTTTTTATAGGGGTCTTTATTTGCAGCAAGAAGGGCCGATATAATCAGCGAATCTGTAGAGAGCGGTGGTATATGGCATAGTTGGTATATCAGCTGATGTAATGGAATAAAGAACGGGTCCAACACTTCCTTGGAAAACACCAGCAGCTATAGGATGAAAATTGGAGAAGGATGATCTATAGCAAACCATGAAGTAATCTAAAACTTAAATGTTACTGCGATTGTTATTGTTATTTGAGATGTCAAATTTTCTATATCGAATTTTCTCCGGAATTCACGCTTTAAGACCGCTGAGACAGTAAAAGTGACTTTTAGAAATTGGTTTTGTGTGTGTCTGTGTTAGGTAAGCTGCTACCAGTCGACCCAAGATCGATGGTCAAAATCGAAAATAACAGAAAGTGCCACTTTACTGACTCTTTTTTTTCAGTCTCTGCAATTTTCTCGAAAATGACTTCAACGATTTTCTTTCAACTTGGTATGTATACTATGTACATGCATGAAGGATTTTTAATTTCAAATTTTTTTTTTGGAAAAAATAAGTTCAGAGGAAAATTAGGTTTCCTTCAAAGTACCATTGTTTCCTTTTTACTTTCTCTTACGGCTATAAGTGGAAGTATTGTAATCGTGTCAAATTTTCTATTTCGAGTTTTCACCTGGTACACACCTTTTGAGATCCTCTGAGTTCAAAAAAGTGGTTTTTAGAAACCATTTCTATTGAAAACATTGGTTTTTAGAAACTGTCAGCAGAAAGTTTAAATTTCCAATCAGGGGATCTAACAATAAGGTTTTAGGCAAAATCGGTCGTCCGAAAGTAACACTTTACTGAAAGGATTGATTTTTTTTTTTCAGTTTTTTGAGATTTGCTCGAAGACGGCTCCGACGATTTTCTTTTAACATAGTTTATTAACAATATATACAAAGTGCTACAAACATTTGTTTGAAATTTTCTCACAGAAAAATTCATTTAAGAGAGGCTTTTGGGAAAATGGTGGGGTTATGATGATTTCTACTAAAATGCCATTTCAGTTTATTATACGATTCTATTATCTATATAATTGTAATTTAATAGTTTAACCCAAATTCCGAGTTTGAAGAAAGATTGGTTAACCGGAAATAAAGTTTATTGAACAGCTTTTTCAGCCTGGCGATTTTTCTCCATAAAACCACCAATGTTTTCATTAAACTTGGTATACTAACTATATGTAATAGCAAGAGAGAATTACATCAGCAAGTGCGGGCAGGCAGACGAGAGAATTAAGAGAGAGAAGTTAGACACTCTCTGGTGCTCTCTGACTTAAGCAGGCTAGAGTGGGAGAACCTGTATATAAGCCAGTGAGAATATATATATCTATCTATCTATCTATCTATCAGATTCAACCATACATCGCATCGTGTCATATCTCTACTCTTACCTTTTATTCTCTAAAATCATTACAAGTCCAGTGCAGTTTGTGTAAACTTATAGCTATATTATAACAGTGTCTTCATATCTCGTCTAATTAATCAAACCTAATTTCTCTCCTCATCAACTCCATTATATATACAAACATACAGAGATCTACCATTTTTGTTTTGAATGATTAATCACATTAAAAAAAAAATAAAATAAAAAAATTGTTGCGTTTACAGGGAACCTCAAAGAAATGTATATTCGGTGAACAGTGAATTTCACAACTTGAATACATGTCAAATAATACTGCTCACAGCTGTAAGTGAAAGTAGTATAATAAGTTGTGATTAAAGACTACCTTAATATATTTTTATCACCTTAACAGTTGAGTAAATTGATCGTAGCTTTAAAATAGATGAAATAAATATCAATTATTATTTAATACAAAAAAAAAAAGTTGTTTTTGCGGAGACAGAAAGAACATGGTTAAGATGGATTATATTGTTAATTTTGTTGCAAGAAAGAATCAAATTTGGGGGAGGGGGTGGAGGGGCCTTGTTCTTTATTGGCTGTTCACTTAGTTTATAGTAGGTGACATGAGTAACATCCACAAAAACAGGGTGAAAAAACAAATAAATAAATGTAGTAAGCTAGACACCCGTTCAAATAATTTGCACATGTTTCAAAATAATGTCACACAAATATATTTCACTGGTACGATGGCGAAAATAGACCTAACAGACGGAATATATTACATTTAGAAAATACTTGTTAGCCCCAAAGGTATATCTATCTCCAGTTGTATTTCTATTTTTACATTTTATATATATTTTGAAATATTTTGGTTAATAGACAGTCAAAACTATCTTCTAATAGATTAGTAAACTAGGAACGTTGACCTATTATAAAGTATGATAGTAGATTTATAATATGTCCCCGTCTGTTCAGATAAACTAACAAAAATATTCTATTGAAATACAATAAATACTTTAAAAATTAACTACAAAAATTAACAACATAATCCACCATAAATCTATCTGTTTCCGCAAAAACAACTTTTTTTTTCTTCAGTATTTATTCATCCTGTGGAAGAAAACCAAAAGTATCCGAAACGTCGTTGGAATAAACTTTAAAAGATTTTTTTTTTTTAAATCTAGTTGAAACACTCACACGACTATTTCTTATTGCAATTTATACAGTTACAAGGTAAACCATTTTTGTAAACGTTCGAACGGTTCAAACAATTATTCCCGTAACACTTTCAACATTCTTTCGTGGATGTCACTACCTTTAGAGTACCCTATGCAACTATCAAATCTAATCATTGAGCGTTGTTTTTCCAAGGTGCAATGCTCTAACGGACTCGCCATTGTTAACTGAATACATTTGTGGTTATGCTTTACACCAAATACTCTCGAACAGCTGATGAGAAACTAAGTACAAGGATGCCACTGAAACTATTGTATTAATTATATACAAACAGTTTCGGTACAGGGATTTGCCTCGTTACTTATTAAATGACCCTCGTATATATAATTAACAAATATTCTTGCTAACTTGGTATTTTTACTTTCTCTTACTCCTAGTGAGAAAGTATTGTAATCGTGTCAAATTTTCGATATTGAGTTTTCACGCGACATATCCGTGGTGTGGAGACCCCTGAGTCCCAAAAGTGGGTATTTAAGCAATGATCTGTGTGTGGTGTGTAGGTATGTATATGGAACAGCATAGCTCAAAAACGAAAAATCGTAGAAAGTTCGAACTTGATATTCCGTTTAGATTACACCTGATCCGAGTGTTCATCTTCCAAATTCCTCACCGGAGGTAGTACCACTTTCTAGTTGTTTTTTTTTTTAGCGTTTTTGCAATTTTCTCAAAAATGGCTTCAACGATTTTTTTCCAAACTTGGTATACTCCAACTACACATACTAGCAACTAGAACTTTTATTTGAAAACATTTTCTCCAGAAAAAATGCATTTAAGGCTGTTTCTGTGGGGGGGTGGGTTCATCTTAACTATTTCAGTTCATTAGACAATTCTACATCTAAATAATGTTAATTAGAATTGAATATGTTGTTGAAATTCCGAGTTTGAAAAAATCGGATAACCGGAAGTGCGTTTACTTTACCAGTTTACTAAATGATTTTTTTCACTTTTTCGCGATTTTCTCAAAAATGGCTCCGACGATTTTCTTGAAACGTCTATATAAACTAAACATGCAGTGATCTACATCTTTTATTTAAAACATTTCTCTGGGAAAATTCATTTAAGGGCACTTTTAGGGGAAGTGTGGGGTTACAGCTTCCTCTAAAGTGCTATCATAGTTGATTATACAATTCTATCATCCAAACAAAATTAATTAGAAATGAATAGATTGCAAAATTCCGAGTTTTCAACAAATTAGTAAACCGGAAGTGCGCTTTTACTGGACAGTTTTTTTTCAGTTTCGACGAATTTCGTTAAATTTGGTACACAAACTATAAAATTTGTCAATTATAAGTTTGACAACTGGAGTAAGAGAAAGTTGTGTGAGTGTTTCACACCAGATTTTTTTTTGTTTTGTTTAGTAACGTGAACACTTTAAAGGTGAAAGAATTAAAACTATAACACATAACCATGACATTTTGAGTGAAGTTCCCGCACCGCCCCCATCTCACCCCACCACCAGCTTCCTCATAAAACTCCTCTTAATTTTTTTCAGAATACAGTTTCAAAATAAAATGGCAAACTCTGTCTATACGAGTAGAAACTAATTAAGGCCTTTTTAACGTTAAAATCGCAAAAAATTGAAAAAAAGAAAGAAAAAAAGTTGACCTATTTTTGATCAAAACTTTAATTAATGTCACGAAATGATGTAAACAAAATATCAAGTTTCAGTTTTATACGATTTTTATTTCTGTGTTATGCTAAGCAATACACACACATGCATACACACAAATTTCTAAACCACTTTTGCTAAACATTTTTTTCGTATTCACAGGACCCCCCAAACATGTATTTCCGGTGTCAAAAAATTCAATTTCGAAAATCTAGCACGATCGCAATAATTCCTCTTGGTAAGAGAAAACTAAAAATTAAATAAAGACTTCCAAATTGATAATTAAAAATTAAAAGGACTATCTTATTGCAATTATAATCACCTATAATTTTTTTTTTTTTTAAATAAATTACTTTGAGAAGTGTAAATAATTTTATCACTTTTAAAAGATTATAGTAATTTAAGTAAATGGGGTACATGTAAGGTTATTAGCTGAAACCTGTATAAGCAATAAAAGAAACTAGATTTGTACTTTCAAAAAAAATAGTGATCACTGTAAAACCTAATGGCGTGTATAAACAACTCACATGTTTGGCGTCAGTAACGTCTCGCATACCTTTCTCTTGGGATATTTTTATCTACACAAGGTATTAGCTATAAGGTTGATACACTTGTTTTCTTTTAGTTGTCGATGGCAGTAATATGTTACGAATCTTTAAATAGCCACTATTTTATTTATCCTTATCTTTTTAGGAAAATATGTGATTTATTTGTGGATTCTGTCACTGGATAGATTACATTTAGACAAGTTATTATTATATGGCAGCGGCCCCGGAGAAGGTGGTAATGGATAAAAGTTATTCGATCTTAGCTTGTTGTGGAAGCAGTTGATATAAAGCAACTACTTTGGTTTAGTGCATATACAGGGAGATAACCAAAATACATACACACACACACACACAAAATTACATACTGCATACTTTTTAGATAACAGTATTCCACATATAATCACTGGCACGTAATGGAGTCAAAATAAATAGTTCATCCAAGTCTTCTTAGTGGATGTAAACGTTCATGCCATTATTTCTCATCTTGAATGCCACATAAAATTCCCATGATTGCCTTCCTTATTCATACTTTGCTATGTAAAAAAAATAAGAGCAACTTTTTTTTTGATGAAATACAATTTAATTCATGAATTAGCAGGCAAATAAGCAAAATGGCGGCTGTATTAGATAAATTGTTAGCTTTCCATTGTTCATGCTTACCGACAGCTGACTTATTTCTGCTGAGTGGAGAAAAGATCAGGATTTTCCATTCAACAAAGGTTTGAAAAATAGTTCGTACCACTTTTAGAAATAAGGGCCGTTCTACTCTGTAAGTTCTGTCACTTGCTTTGAAGGGTTATCAATGCAGGTTGAGACATGTCTTGACTTGCAATATTCCCAGATATATTTCAGTCTGTAGTAAGCTCTGAACTTGACAAGATAGCTGCAAAGTAGGCTGCTGAGTAGGTCTACAAAAAAGAAGAGGGATTTGGAACTTCGTTCGGTGATTGGCCCACCTGCAGTCCAGACCTGGCTCCGGAATGTTTACTTTCTCATTCGAAACTTGAAGAAATTTCTGCGTGAAAATATATTCAAAGAAGCGTATTCCTGGACGGTATTTCCTTGTATTCTGTGAGCATTTATCAATTACTGAAGACGAAGGCAAAGTAACATAAATGAATTGAAATCAAAGGGAATTTACATTTGAAAGGTGTAAATTAAATTCGGTGGCCATCAAATTTTGTTTTCATATTCAAATTGATAACGCCCCTTGCAAGAAGAAGCTGCATTTTCGCTATTCCGGTAAATTGGAAGACGCGCGATTCTTTATCGCGCACGAGACTACTTTAAAGCCATATTTGTGCCGCAAAGATTAGGCTGGAGATCGAGCAGTTAGAATCTCTGGCAAACCACTATAGCCTTCGGCTGGGATGGATGCCGGGACACAAAGGCAACAAAGAGGCCGACAGACTGGCGCCTCACGAACGCCCATTGGTCCGGAGTCTTTCTGCACCATCTCGTACAGAACTGCCAGTGGGATCATTGAAAAATGGTTAACACGCAAACATACATTATATTGAAAAAATATTGCGGGGCTGAGGCACTCTTAAGATTTTCCTGGAGGACCCCTCAAAGACTCGCACAAACTATCTTCTTCGGCAGAACAAAAGTGAAGCTAAGGAGAATTACTGCCCTAGTTAC
The DNA here is from genome assembly GCA_011037195.1 of Triatoma infestans. Classification (NCBI taxonomy): domain Eukaryota; kingdom Metazoa; phylum Arthropoda; class Insecta; order Hemiptera; family Reduviidae; genus Triatoma; species Triatoma infestans. The sequence goes on along the minus strand of JAAEAF010014397.1, from coordinate 59,083 downwards.
AGGGCATTGCCTTTTAAGAAAACATCTGCATAATATGGGTGTTTCTGCGAACTCACTTTGCAGGAAATGTGGACAAAAAGATGACACACCATTTTACCTTCTTGGAGAGTGCGGGCACTCCTGAAATTCGGCGTCCACATTCAGGAGCCGAAGGCGGGATCAGACATTTCACTCGCCACAGCCCTGGCGTTTTTTAATGATATAGGGCTGATGTGAGGCGTCTTTACGGGGTGCACAATGGGCCCAATTGAGGTTAGTGCTAAACCTCCTTTTGGAGGCTCCAAGTTTCTAGATTAGATTATATTAGATTAGGCTGAATATTTTTTTTTTGTGTTCTTGTGTTTTAGTGGAATTGTAATCAAGGGATACCATGTTAATAATACTTGCGGACAACTCCAGAGCTAACTATGGGAAGGAATCGCATAGCAAAATGCCCAACAATAAGCATTATTAAAAAAAAAAATGTATGTATAATTAATTTTTTTTAAGTACATTATTTATTCACGCAAGTTTCTACAAATACGAGATAGTTGCAAAATCATTTACTGTAAACAGTTTATATTTAAATGTCTATGTTATATACAAACGGCATAAAGCCAAATAATATAAAAATTCCGTAAGATTAAAATTAATCCTTGATTTCGCCAGAGGGCGTTGGACTTCCTTTTTCTAAATAGCAACCACCATTGGCCGTCAAAACATTTTATATAACTATTTTGGTTTAGATTTAAATAAAATACTTCATTAGAATTAATTCTGATTTAAATTTAATTAAATATTAAATAAAGCTTAAACAAATTAATTACAAGTAAGCGGGTCTGTTCTAAAAATGTAACAGATAAAGTATATAAAATGTATGAAGAAACGGTAAAATGTATGTTATAGAGAAAAAGAGAGATAATTGTATGATTTATGTATGTAAGTTGGTAAGAACTGTTAAGGACATGTCGGCGCATTAGCGTGCCACATATTATTATTACTACATGTAATGAAGACATCTAAGCGGTCCTTTTGTCCTTGATATACATACGTCATACTAACTACTTACTATTTCTACTAATAAATAGACAGCGTCCTATAACCGTTATCATCAATTAATAGCCTACTTTATAATTAAATTATGTACCGGTGATTAATCTTATCACATTACTTTCAATAATACACAGATATTATTTAAAGTAATTCAATTAATATAATTAAAAATATTAATTAAAAAAAAAAATCTTCGTGTAATTATAATTATCTGAATTAAAACTTTCTCCAATTTGTAAATTGGTTTTCAACGTTTAGATGAACCAATAATATTAAATAAAATCATTTCTAGTTGGAACCATAACTTTTTTTTTTTTTAACTCACTAGGGTTTAGGAGATAAAGAGCGGATTACCTGAATGTGACATTAGAATACCTGACAGCGCCACCATACTTATCCCCAGAAAAAGTACTAAACACTAAATTGCTAATTTAAAGTAATGCCTCCTCCTAACATTACACATTTTGCAGAACGATTCCAAAATAATTATTTCCAGAGAAATATGTCTAATACAAGTTATTAAATGTGTTTATGTTGTGTGTGTGTGTGTGTGTGTGTGTGTGTGTGTGTGCGCGCGTGTACAATTAGGCATTCCAAGTTTAAAACAAAATCGTTACATCTATTAAATTACGCAAAACTTAGAAACTAATCCCGAAAATTTTAAATTTGGCTAATCCATTTTCTTTAAACTTGAAATTCTAACAAAAAAAAAAGATTTAATCTACCTTAATATAACCATCTTAACTTTACGGACCATTACTTTGTCTAAATTAAATAGTATTTTCTAGAAGGAAACTTAACTTTAAAGTTTCACACAAAATAAATTTTCTTGGAAAAAGGCTTTAAATAAAAGTGATAGGCTTATGTTGAAGTTAGAAAGGCTAAGTTTAAAGAAAATCGTTAAAGCCATTTTCAAGAATTACGCAAAAAATTGAAAAAGTTCAGTAAAACACACACACAGCCATTAGCTTAAAACATTTCGTTCGTACTTCCGGTAGGGTGACCATTTTTTTCATCGGTTTAATCCAGGAGATAGGACTTTTTAATATTTACAAATAGAAAAAATATATTTTTTTTAAATTAATTTGAATTGTTACACCAGCTCTACGTGTGCTATAAGTAACACTGACAAACTCACACTGATGCTTACACACCTCACATACTAAACAAGCGATAACACTCCCTAATTAATTATTCAAATTAACTACTCTCTTCTTCTGCGGAGAGAGGAGATCGCGAGGCCACTGGCGCCTTATAAAACATCTAGAAGAATTATCTGGAATGAAGTGGGATGATAAATTTCGGATAAGAGGATTACAGTGGGATTGAAAAGCCTGATGGAATTTGTTATATGAAGGGTTCGGGCAACATTATTTACAAAAAGAATGTCTAAGTCCGTATGAATATGGTTAGATTTGAAACATAAAATGGGGAGCGTTAACGATAGTGCGAAGTATTATGGGATTGGAGAGATTAAATTCTTTGGTGGTTTGAATGTTTTGTTGAACCCCATAGTTCGATCCCCCATTTGTCTCAGTAGGTTTTAATATAGATGTTATATGAGTCTTCAGTCATTTTAGTCGTGTTGTCGAGTAGTCTTTTGATCTGAGGTGATAGCGTCTATTAAGTTTTTTTAGTCGGGTGAGTGGGTTTCATGTCAATCTTTTGTCTATACCAAGGTAGCGAACGACATTCTTAGGAGGGATAGGAGTTAAATTATAATAGACTGGAGGGAGAGAGTGATTCGGCGGAGTGTGAAAGTGAAGTTTTGAGATTTAGTTTTATTTTCCATTTTTTGAACCATTCCTCTAACGAAATAAGATGGGTTTGGAGCCTTCTGTATGCGGTTATTGGATCTTGATGAGGAGATAGGATAACTATGTCATCTGCGTAGATTTGAAGTACTGTTTCTGGATGGGTTGGTATATCTGCTGCATATAATATTGCGTAGAGGATGGGAGAAAAAATACTAAATCATTTTTATTGGTTACAAAAAAAAGTACAAGTTTTTCCATTTTTAATTAAACCATTGATAATATTAAATTATTTGCACACAATTTTATGAAGGTGGCACAATCGCAGTACTTTCTGTTTCTTACAGCAGCAAGAGAAAGTTCAACAAGAAAGCGTGCATGAAAGAACATTACTGGAAAAGAAACGAAGACAAATAAGAAAGTTTCTTTGGTAACATTTAGTATTCGGAGGCTTTTTGAGGTTAGAAATAATCGAGAATTTTATGAAGTCCTTTCAATACAAATAAAAAACTATTAATATAAATAATAAATAATTAAATCAATGATGAGGAAATTATAATCAGAGTCAATTAAAAGAGGGAAACTCCCACATCCTATACTTTCTACAGAGCACACGGCTTGTCTGAAAAACCAACTAAGAGGGATTAGTTTGATTTCATTGTAGGGACGTGTTTAACTGTTGTTGTGGTAGATTCCGCAGAGCTGGAAAGTATTAGAGATATTTTCCATGATAGCCTTGCTTCTTCTGATGGTCATCGACCGGTTTCGGGCGTTCGCCCATCATCAGGATATTTTTGTCAAAAACAGTGTGATAACAAAGAACTTGCACAGAGGAAATTCAGTTAATACACTAGAGTGTTGTATTAATACTAGAGAGTATTAACTGAATTTGCTTTGTGCAAGTCTATGTTATCACAAAAAATATCCTGATGATGGGCGAACGCCCGAAACTGGTCGATGACAACAAATAGAAGCAGGCTATCCACGGAAAATATCTCTGATCACAAGTTTAACTGTTCGCACTTCGCGTATGATTCTTCAATGATTTTTAAACTATTCAAATGATAGTATGTAAAATTTTTGAAAAAAATAAAAAATGTTTAATCTATCTTTGTAAAAATATTATATAACTAAGAGGGACAAATGATTCAAAGGAATAGAGAAAAAAAAAAATTATTTAATAATGCGACAATGGCATGGAATATGGTGAAATATATGCTCGTCCAAGAAGATGCAGAAGAAAACTAGTAGACCTAACAAGCTGGCATATCAGCACCCAGACCGGAAGTGTGGGCGATGTAATATTTTGATATATTCTTCCCGTTTGATTCTATGACAAACATTTAAAATCCACTTTAAACACATGAGGCAAATAATAACGAATTTTTAAATAACTATTCAGATACCATGAATGGATGGATGGATGTAAGTAACGTCATTTCTAATTATTGATTTGTCACCCAAGCAGTAAACAGTAAGTTAAAAACTTTGCTTGCGTGAGACATAGAGTCATAAACTACCTGTTCTTAAACATTACATTACCTAATTAAATGTCATTCAGTTAATTTACAATTTATTTAAATAAACTTCATTTTCCCGCAATAACTAAAATTAATTTAGAAAATATTTTTAATTATTATTATGGAGTTGTAATTATGACTAAAACTAATTAACTAAATTATGACACACATTAAATTAACAAAGATGAAATTTATAAAGAGAAATATTTATAATTCAAATTCTGAATCACACAAGATTTAAATCTAATGTTTAAAATTTCTTTCTCTTGTCAAAACAGCCTCATCCAAGAACAATATAATTTCGTTACTATCAATTTTGTAATAGATACTCAAATAGTGTTTATAAATAAGAAAAACAAAGAAGCAGAGGAGGGCTGAATGTTAATGCAATAAAAAAAAAATTTGTTTTCTTCAAAGTTGGAATTTTTACTGAATAATAGTATAATGGAAGTGAGAAGTAAAGAGAATTAGAGAGAATGGATTTTAGAGAAACAAACTAGAACTAAACACTGTATAATGAAAAGAACATACACAGGACTTTACAGTAAAATAGAAGTTAGGTAGAGAATAAAAAGACAGATTGGCTGAGTAATAAGAAGGTAGTAGATAGATAGGTTGCTATCTGGATATAAATCGATCGAAAACTTGTCTTTTTGTAGGGCTAGCTCGGCTATATATATATATAGCTACATATATATATATATATATATGTTACCGGCAAAGTATGAAATTCAGGCATTCTATAGAATGCTGTAATAGAATCCAAAGAGAGGGATCCATAGCAGAGAGAGAGGGACAAAAATGACAGGACCACTCTCTCGGACTACAGTGGGAGAAACTGCTCAATTACAGAGACGGGAGAGATACAAGTAGGATAGCAAAGTTCACTCGGCAGTCACAACGTGTCATCTACCTTACTCTTTACATCTCTACCATTCTCTGTTATTTTAGTTAAAGGCCAGGCAGTTATTATCACATTTTCATTATACAGTGTTCAGCCAAATCTAGTTTATTAATCTGAACCGAACCATTTTCTCTCTTCATTCTTTATGATGACATAAGAAGACATCCTTATCGCTAGCTCGCAACATCACCATCGCTGGCTTCACCATCCTTAGCTAGCTCTCAACAAGGCCATCACCAGCTGCTACAACATAAGCTAGTTTTCATCATCACTGCTAGATGTCAACATCATTGGCGATCTAGGAACAGCATCATCACTAGCTTTCTACATCAAAAGCTAGTCTAAATCAACTTCGCCTAGCTTCAACAAACCAAGACTAGCTACAACAAACTCGTAACCAGATGTGCTACAAACATACACTCAGCAGCACGCTCAAATTTTTCACATATGAAAAATTTCTTCAGGAGAGGGGATGATGTACTAGGATCCAAAGAGAGGGTTCCATAGCAGAGAGAGAGAGAGAGAGAGAGAGACAAAAATAACAGGACCACTTTCTCGGACTAGAGTGGGAGAAACTGCTTAAATAAAGCGACGGAAGAGATACAAGTCGGATAGTAGAGTTCACTCGGCAGTCACAACGTGTCATCTACCCAACTCTTTACCTCTCTACCATTCTCTGTTACTTTAGTGTAAAGTCCAGACAGTCATTGTCACTGTTTCATTATACAGTGTTCAGCCAAATCTAGTTTATTAATCTGAACCAAACCATTTTCTCTCCTTCATCAATACCTAGGCATTTCATATAATACCATGCACGGTTTATACTCAGATACCATATTATATTTCTTATGATAAATTTTGTGTATTTGAAAAATATTCTTTTAAATATTCCTATTATTCATTTGTTAAACTTGGGGAAATTCTATTGTAGTGTAATAATCATGGTATTCCAAATGGTGTTGCAATAGTTCTGGTACTTTAAGTAAAATAATTTAACTTTTAAATGATTACTATTAAAATAAATTTTGGAATCGGGTTGTAATAAAATAAATGGGCTCGACCGGGATGCATTTCCTACTTTACCGGTAACATGTATATATATAATCTCCCAATCCAAGTCTGGCGAAGGTAGCGAGTAATTTGGTTGATACTGAGTTTAGAGACAAGCAAAGATTCGCAGCATCCCTAGATACATAATCAAATCAATTTTTATGGAAAAATGTTTTAATATTAAAAATGATAGATTTATATATGAATAATTATTATACCTACATTATGTTTAATAAAATCGTTGGAAAACAGGAATTTCGAGAAAATCTATAAAATTTTGGATAAATACCATTTTCTAAAGTCGCAGTTCCGGTATAGATTTTGATCGATACCATCTTGAGAGCGATTTCCTAGTTATACATCTAAACGCAATGGTGAACTATAGAAATTTTAATAAATGGCACTTGTCGTCCAGCAAACTTAAGGCTACACAAAATTTGTAGTAATCCAGCCAATTCGTTCTAGGGGCATAACAATAATTCCTATAGATCTATACCACTGCTTATCTATAGACTAATTATTATTATCTGTAAATGCGATTCTATGTCAAATATTCAAAATTGAGTTTTCATCGGATATACATGTTTCAAAGACATGAAGAGTTTTAGCAGCATTACCTGAAATGTTTTCTTTGAAATGTTTTCATTACCTGATGTTTTAAAAACATTAACTGAAACTGTAATTATACTGAATGATTTCTTTTTTGTTGCGATTTTCTCAAAAAAATGATTCAACTGATTTTTTTTTGTTTAAACTTCATATACTGGTCTAAACAGATAAATACCTATCACTTTTATTTCAAAGAAAAATTGATTTTTGGGGGTTTCGGGGGGAAAAGCAACGAACTAAGTTCTCCTCTAAAACTACCACCTTCAGTATAATTTATAGTCCTATTACTTATATAATTCAAATCAAAATTCATTTGAATTGACCAGTAAAAGTCAAAATTTGAAGAAAATCAATTAATCAGAAGTTTAACTTACAGAATTGGTTAAGATTTTTTTTTTTGGAATTTTCTAGAAAACTATGTAATAGCAACCAAAGAGAAACTCAGCAACCAAAAAGAGCAAGAGAAGCTCAACCACTCTCTCGGACTGGAGTGGGAGAAGCTGTATAAATATAGCGACGGACAGTCCATAAAAACACAGTTGAAATCAGTTCAGTACATCCAATCGCTACGTATCATACTCATACCATTCTACCTTAAACATTCCTCTATTGTAAATTCCAGGCAGTCTGTGTCTATTTATTAATATATTAGTTAACCAGTGTTAACCAAGTCTTTTTCTCAATTCATCTACCATACTTAAATTCTCTCCACCGAACACATCCACTATAACGCCTATAACTATTTCGTTTAAACTTGAGAATATTAACTGCACAAATACAAATCTATCACTTTTATTTGCAACTTTCTTTTTATTAAACCCGTTTTTAGGGGGGATTTTGGGGAACCTGTCAGTAGAGTAAAATTTGAACTGCCGCTACAAGTTCTATTAGTTGAGACAGAGAACTCTGCCACAGAAAGTTTTTTTACCATATTTTTTTTATGGCAAATTCAACAAAATTTTTCTAAATATTATAATAATTTTAAAGAAAATGTAAGCGTTTCACACCAGATTTTTTTTTTTTTTTCGTTTCGCTTAATATATTTCAAAAAATTACTTACTTTTATCCCCCCCCCCCAAATAAAAAATGCTCACTTTTTTTTTTTATAGGAGACATGTGGTAAGCATGCCGCGGTTTTCACTGATAGTTTAGTTATGGCCTTCCCTACAAAAAAAAAAAATCTTAAATGTTTTCAATCACATAATTGAAGAGTTAAGGATATATCTGAGATGAAAACCCTTTAGGTTTCCAGTTGATATCAAAATATAATCAATCTAACATTTAGGACTTCTAAAATGCCATTAGCCCCGGGGTCAACTAAAAAAATATCCTAAAAAGGACAACGTTTCCTTTGTTGCAAGGAACGCAACTTTGGATTAATCCGTACAAACTCGGTAAAGGACCTATTTTTATTAATGGTAACTGCGTGTGAGTATCTCCCATAACCCTACAATTTAGCATCAGTAGCGACAAAAATTAGATAATGTTTGAAGCCAGCCTTATTTCTTTTAGTGCTAAATACCAAAAATACATACCTAAATGTCGTGGTTTGCTGTTTGGTCAGCCAGAATTAGCATTACAGATTTAATTGGCACAAACATTTTTTAATACAATTTTTAGCGCTTTCAGTGTAAATAAAAATAAAGCGTTTAATGGTGATTATAAAAAGTGTTCAGCTAAAAAGTTCAAATAGAATTAAATTTTGTCATTTATTCAATGATTATATTTTCAAAATCTTGAGATGATTCTTAAGTTTATTTTACATAGTTCTTAGGTGCTTACACGTTGCCTTCCACTAGACTTGGAGGTGGTTAGAGCGGCAAGCAGATATCTTTTGAAGGGGGGCAAACCGGCCTGTTTTGGCCATGTTAGGATTCCTTTTGTGTCTGTGGACGTGGGAGAAGACCAGGGTTTGTGGCTGCGAGAGCAGGGTAAGAAGAGGTTCATGAAGGAGTTGATGGCGAAATGGGAATCGAGGTGGAGGTCTCCACGAAGGGCAGGACTACGGTTTTGCGTTTTTGCGCATTGTTCCGAAGGTACTTTCATCTGCTGTATCTCGGTTAGTAACAGGTCACGGCTTTATAAACGGCAAGTGGTATGGGTCTGGTTGACACTGGGAACTGCCGTTGAAGAATGGAAGAGACCGCGTAGACAGAATGGAAGGAAGAGAATGGGAGAGGACCACGTAGAATGGAAGAGACATGCTTTTGTCCTGCGGTATGTACGATCATCTGAGAGTCTCTATTGGCCCAAAGTGGGCTTTCACCTCAGCTTGAGTCACGATTCTCTTCCTTTGTTATTGGAGAATGGCCCGGCCTATGAGGCCTTAAGGGAATTTGCAGTCGAGGCGTTTGAGCGCCGATTGTCGTGGGGCCTTGCAAGGCGGAGTTAGGGCAGGTTGGGAGGGATTGCTTTGGGTGGGTTATTTTTATTTATTTATTTTTTTGGGGGGGGAGTTCTGAGTTTTCCACTTGTTGCATTGTTTGGGGAATTGCTGATTCTTGTTAGAATATACGTCATGGGTTGGATAGGTGCGAGGCTTTAAGGGGATTTATTTATTGCGTGGTTGTGTGCGTGTGGCTTAACGTTCTATTGTTAGTGTTTGTTGTTGTTGTTTCTTTTTGGATTCGTGAGTTGTTGTTAGGTACTGCTAGGGCTTTGTTGTTGTTTTGTTTGAATGATTAGTGTATCAGATTTCTCTGGATAGCGTGTTTCCGCGCTGCTTACTTGAGTTGGGTGGAGGAGGGAGGGAGGCCAGGATTTTTTCTTTCCCTCTTTTCATCCTTCTCTTTCTGAGGTCCATGGTGTTTCCCCACCTGAATGGTGTGGATAGGGGGAAAAAAATGGACTTGGGTACCGCAACTTCACAAGGCACTTACATAATTGAATTTTACTGGAAAATTATAGAAATTCTCACTAGCTTTAAAGTTTATTTCAGCTTAGAATTTAAAAAAATAATATTAATAGGAAATTAATTATCAATACTACAATTACAAATGAATAAATTGTTTTAAAAATGGAGGAACTAATATTCCCTGGAAATGAATAAACAAAAAAAAAAAAAAATGATGGTTTCTCTTAGAGAAAACAAGAAGTACTTAAATAATAATTTAATTTCCCATCTCCAATTCTATTGTACAGCATATTTTGAAATTTTAATGATACGTGAAGAGCAATCTGATGACTTAATAGTAATTTTAAATTTGTACACCAAAAAAAAGTCTTTATTCTCTAGTGATGTTTACAATACAAAGCAGGACAATAAAAACTTTCAAAATAATGAACTCTAGGTAGTTATGATTTATTTAGGGAATTGTGGGTTATTATGTATACAGACTACTAAAGAACTAGTTAGACGAACATCTTCTCCACAGGAAATTATTTATTAATAACAAGGAAGACAAACATAGTTTTTTTTGGTTTACATTAATCTGAAGTCATATTTGTCAAAAAAAAAAAAAAAAATAATCGCTTTTTCAACTTTTTCTCAATAAAATTAACAATTGTGTTTTAAATTTTTCTAAAAAGCTTATTCAGTTCCCCTGACTTAAATTTGGAGGTGGTAGAGTTGTTGTAAATTGCTGCCCAAGAAATGATTACATTGCAGACAAGCAGAAAGGACCATAGAACCATACCCAATAACATTTAAAATATAAGGGTCCTCCGAATCCACTAAAATCCATTTTTTTCTGGAAAAAGTGTTTCAAATAAAAGTGATCCGGCTAAATCCGTGCAGTTAGTGTGCCAAGTTAAAGGAAATCGTTATAGCCGTCTTCCACAAAATTCCAGAAACAAACTCAAAAACCTATTCTGTAAGAAAACTCACTAACGGTTAATTAATTTTTTTTTTAGCAAGGCTTCCAAAGTAACATAATATATTATAAAGTTGATACAACCATAAATTGCAGTGAATTGGTGAAATTTAAATTAGGAGAGTTTAACAAAACTGTTCCTCTAGAATCATCTAAATAATCAAGTGTCCTGGACAAATGTTACAAATAAAATTAATCACATTTACAATTCTAATTAGTGTTTTAAAACCATCGGCATTTTTATGGAGAAAATCGCAAAAAAGTGAAAAAAACCTAGTTTCAGTGAAGTAGCGCTTTCGATCATCCGATTTTTTTCAAACTCGGGATTTCGACAACACATTTAATTCTAATTAATATTACATAGACTACATAAACCGGCCACGCTTCGCTGTGGCTCAGTCTGATTTTTAGGAAAGTAAACAGAAGTATTACAGTTAACAGAGATTCAGCAAGAAAACACATCATTCAATTTAAAACCCTACTTTGCGTTGCTGTGCACTGAAAGGAAAGAAAGAAAAAATGTTTTTAACTGAAAGTCTTTTTTTATTGTAAAGCTAGTGAATGGACTACATTTTTTGTTTGTCCGTTTTCTGCATAAACATAAAGATCAGATGGTTTACCGACTCTGGAGCATGCGACAATAATTGCCCATGAGAGAAGCATTCGTTTTCTAAATTCAAACCGCACATTGCAAAATTTGTCATTTCGCTTTATTAATAGTCCAGCGAAATTGAAGTCGTTTGAACTCGAACGGCATATCTGTCGGAATGAATGGCATTCGTAGTACGTCTTCACCTTTATGAGGTCCAATGAGAATTGTTGCTTCAATTAGATTATTCATCATTTTTTTACTAATAATCGTGTACCATTGCATAACTTTGGCTGAATGATGTTTCGGAGTAATAGAATTGGCACTCCAATTTTCAAATTTAGAATGTGAGGCGGTAATCCGGGAACATCGAGTGAATTAAGAAATTCCTTTGGAAAATTCACTACTTCACTTTGGCCCCTCACGGAGTCAATGGATTTGTATGTCACTGTTTCACCTGCGATTCTGTTTAGAATGATGTTCTTATCGAGGACATCGACATTTTAAGCCGCTAGAATGGCTCTTCCGCTTAACCCGAAGAACCTTTCCCATTCCTGATGTTTCAGAAATGTTACATGTTGGGTTTTCTGTGAAGTGCATGTTTAGTGACAGTTTAAGAGCTGAATGCACTGTTCTATCTCCTTCCATCAACGTAGCAGCAACACCTGAAGAAGCTAGTGCTAACGCAATATGGCCGTTTGAACGGATTTTAGCTCGGAATTTCCCGTTTCCGTGGGAACTTCGGAATAGAGGTACTTATAAGTAGTTGAGAAAGAGGTTCAGAGAGTGAGCCACCATCGCAACGCGTCTGAGTCTGTCTATTTCTGCCAACCTCGCGAAACGCTCGGACAATTTCCCGTTTCCGTGGGAACTTCGGAGTAAAAAGTATATATAAACACTCTTATATCGAAATGCAACGTTGTGTAAAAATTTCAAGTCAATCCATCGACTACTTTTCGACTTTTGCGGCCATAAACATACGGATAGTCAATTTTGATATATATAGATGACGGAATTGTGTAATAAACTGAAGTAGCACTTTAAAAGGAACCATAACCCCATTCCCTCTCCCAAAAGTGCCCTTAACTGAATTTTCCTGGAGAAAGTTTCAAATAAATGTTGTAGCTCTTTGTATCTGCAGTTCATATATGAAGTTAAAAAAAAGAAAAAAGAAAATCCGTTAAAAAGGAAAAAGCCGTTTTTTAGAAAATCACAAAATAATGGAAAACCTATTCAGTAAAGTGGTACTTCCGGTTGATGGATTTTGCCTGAAACCTTCGTGTCTGAAGCGGTGAGTAAGAGCTTAACAGAATACCAAATTTGAGCTTCCTGCAAATTTTCGTATTTGAGATACTTTTCACACACACATGCAAAACAATTTTGCTAAAAACTACTTTTTCGGATTCAGGAGACCTCAAAACATGTATTTCCGGTGAAATCTTAATTTCAAAAATCTGACACGATTGCAATACTTCCTCTAACAAAGTAATAACCATTCAGTAGGAGGTTTTGATCAACGTATTGTGATTAAACCATTCTTCTGAATATAATGGTGATATGGTCTGTCATTCAAGTCCCGGTTGGTGTAGGTTCTTCTTTTTAATAAACCACATATCCCAATGTTCCATTCTTTTTACTTTCTCTTACTCCCCAGTAAGAGAAAGTATTGTAATCGTGTCAAATTTTAGATTACGACTTTTCACCAGAAATATATGTTTTGAGGTCTCCTGAGTCCAAAAAAGTAGTTTTTAGAAAATGGTGTGGATATATATATATATGAACAGCATAGCTGAAGAACGAAAAATCGTAGAAAGTTCAAACTTGATATTCCGTTTAAGTATCACCGTGGGATCCAAACAGTAGGTTATCGGTCTAAATTTCTCAACCGGAAGTACCACTTTACTGAATGATTTTTTTTTACTTTTTCGCGATTTTCTCACAAATAGCTCCAACGATTTTCTTGAAACTTTGTTTACATCAACTATACATACAAAGAGCTATAACTTTTATTTAAAACATTTCACCGGGAAAATTTATTTAATGGCACTTTTGGGGAAGGGATGGGGGTTACGGTTTCCTCTAAAGGGTTATTTCAGTTTATCACACAATTGTATCATCTAAATAATATTAATTAGAATTAAATATGCTGCCGAAATCCCGAGTTTGAAAAAAAAAATCGGATGACCAAAAGTGAGTTTTTCACTGGGAAGTATTTTTCAGTTTTCCGCTATTTTCTCTAAAAAGAAAAACGACTCCAACTATTTTCTGGACTGCACATAAAAAAAAGCTACAAATTTTATTTGTAACATTTCTTCTGGTAACGTCATTTATGGTTTGGGGGGGGAAAGGTGTGTGGGTTATGTTTTTCTCTAAAGTGCTATCATAGTTGATTATACAAAAGCTACCATCCAAACAAAATTAATTAGAAATAAATAGATTGACAAAATTCCGAGTTTTAAGAGAAAATTAGTAAACCGGAAGTGCGTTTTTTTTATTGAACAGATTTTTTCAATTTATACGAGTTTCTCTCTATAAAAACTGCTCTGGGAATTTCATTAAATTTAGTATACTAACTATAAAATTTAAATCCACTAAACATTCCTATCAAAACTAAAGCCAATCACTAAACATTCCTTCCTAAATTTTATGTTCAGATGTTCCGGAAGTTGTTTAAGTGTTATCGGAAAGAGGTATAATTTTTCTTTCCTACGCTGCCAGATGAAGAAAGGAATGTATCATATATATATATATATATGATATATATATATATATATAAACAATAGCTCTAATCCTTTCTAAAACTAATTTTTTTGAACTTTTTCTAAACAACCATAATATGGTTAGTCAGAAACCCGTTTGGTAAAATGAAAAATTGTCATGCTAAAAAAGGAACAATGCTTCAGACATTGTAAAATTTAATAAAAGAAATACCTTAAAAGACAGTTTTATGGCTAATTATGTAACACTACTTTGTGGATTAAAAGTAAAAATAGAAAAAAGAATCACTTTAAAAGTTAAAAAAAAATAAAAAAAAATAAAGAAAGAAAAAAGTTATATACTAACAGGAAGCTAAATTTGATTGGTGGAGGTTGTTTAAAAAAAAAAAAAAAAAGGAAACGTGATGAATGAAACAATAATACAGCTTATTGTAGCACAAAATTTTAAAAAAGACATTAAGTGCGTGCGTTTATTCTTGATAATAATATACATTGTAGGGACATTAGACAGCGCTCCTGGTTTCTAGCTAACCAATCTGTCTGTGGTCACAATGCCCCCAGCTGTTATTCATTTTTTTTCAAGTGGCTCCACACTTAACTTCATATGGTTAATAATTTTCTTTCTTTTTTGTTTTATAATCTTTAATCTTTCTTTAAGATAAATCTAAATTTATTTCCATTGAAATGGAATTTCAAAAAGATTGTTTTTTAAAATAAAATAAAAAAAAAATAATAATATATAAATAAATCCATAACGAGCTAATAATATTCGATAAAATAAATATCATTTATAGAAACTAGGAAGGTTAATTTAAAAGAAAAAAAAAATAAATAAATAAAGATAAAAACATAATTATTGTAAGATAAGAAAATATAATATAAACAGCATTCCATTAGATTTGTACCACATTCCATCTCCAAGCAACCGGGACTAACTTGATTGTAATAATGTTTTAGGACTTCCACATTAAGTACTTATAACTGTCAAACATAAAGTTCAGAGCAATGAGTGAGATAAAGGGCATAACTGTACTTTATTCATCCATTACTTACTCTTGTAATGTTAAATTTGAATTTTATAATTAAATTTTGATTTTTAATGCATGATGCTATTGTTGTCTCTCACTTAATAAGATAATATAACACTTACTTGAATAATTGCAAAAATTAAATATCCCCCCCACCACGGGCTGTTAATTTTAAAGAATATATGATTTAACTTATATACTGACCTACAATAAGATTTGTTTGTTTTAGATGCGTAATAAGTATAGCAAATTTTAAGGAAATCATTAAAGCGTTCATTCCAGAAAATGGCAAACTAGAAAAAAAACTTTTCAAATTTGTATACAGTTGTTGTAATAATATGAATATAGAAGTACAAGTGGGGGGAATGGGGAGATTTATAAAAAGTATTTACATTGTAGTCCAGTATTCAGTGTCAATAATATTGTACAAAACCTTAAATTACATTTACAATTATTAAATCATAAATTCCCTCGGGAACTCTAAAATCAATTTTTCACGGTAAATGTTTCAAATAAAAGTGGTACGTTTATATCGTAAGTAAAAATAGAAGAACTCATTGATGTAACAGTTGTCGAAAATATTCTAAAAAACAAAAAAAAAATTCAAAAACTATTCTGGTAAGCGATTTTCTTCAAACTTCGAATTCTATCAATGTTTTTAAAATATTGTATTAAATTTTAATTTTGTAATATTGTAATAATTTATAATGTATAAATATTTGAAAATATTTATAGATTTTAAAATATTTATGGATTTGTATACGAAGAATTAAGACTTGAAGAAAATCGTTGTAACCTTTTAAAGAAAATTCCAAAAAAAAACTCAAAAACTTAAAATCATTAAGACCGGAGTCATATTTCCGGTTTCAACGATTTTCTTCAATTTTAAAATTCCATGAATGTTGTTTCTAATGTGAATTAATATTATTTAGGGGAGGGTGGGGCTTGTTGTTACAGTGTAATTTTTAAAAAAATCGGCGGAGAGAAGTGGTCAAAGTTGAAAGATATGCGAGTGTTGTTTGTTGTTACCAGTTCCCGCTAAGATTCTGTTGCATATGGCGGCATTGTGTGACTTTCCTCGAAATAACCTAGTGAAAGCTACATTTTATTATTGAAACCGAAAGCTGTGATCTGAAAACTGCTAAAAGTAAGGCTTTCATACTTATGCTGTTAATTCATAAATCCTTAACAATAATTTCAATCCAATGTGATGCGCTAGTATTTTTTGACCTATATGTGTTTACGGGATTAATTAATGAAATAGCGTCAGTGGGGTTAGTTGTTACACTTGGTTGGAGTATGTTGTTACAGTTTAACTTTCTTGCCCCACTGCATATCGAAAATCAAAATCACAGAAAAATGAGAAAATTGGCAATTTTCTGCCAATAAGAAAATCTACGTCTCCAAAGCTGAGAACAAGAAAAAAAAAATTTTTTCTTCCCAGGATCTTCTACAGCTCACTGTCCGGTGATGGACAGTGTTGTCTGTAACGAGAGAACAAAAAAAAAAAAAAAAATCTGGTGTGAAACACTCACACAACTTTCTCTTACTCCTGTTCTCAAAATTATAATTGACAAATTTTATAGTTTCTGTACCAAATTTAATGAAATTCGTCGAAAACTGAAAAAACTTTCCCGTAAAAGCGCACTTCCGGTTAACTAAATTTCTTGAAACTCGGAATTTTGGCCATCTATTTATTTCTAATTAATTTTGTTTGGATGGTAGAATTGTATAATCAACTATGATAGCATTTAGCGAAAAACATAATCCCCACCCCTCTTCAAAAAGTGCCCTTAAATGAATTTTTCCCAGAGAAATGTTTTAAATAAAAGTTGTAGATCTTTGTATGTTTAGGTTCCTATAGAGTTTCAAGAAAATCGTCGGAGCCATTTTGAGAAAACTGCGAAAAAGAGAATAAATCATTTAGTAAAGTGGTAAAGTAAACGGCACTTCCGGTTATCCGATTTTTTCAAACTCGGAATTTCAACAACATATTTAATTCTAATTAACATTATTTAGTTGTCAGAATTGTCTAATAAACTGAAATAGCTCTTTAGAAGGAAACCTAACCCGACCTCTCCCTCAAAAGTGCCCTTAAATGCATTTTCCCGGAGAAATGTTTCAAATAAAAGTTGTAGCTCTTTGTATGTGTTGTTGATGTTCCAAGTT
This sequence comes from Triatoma infestans, assembly GCA_011037195.1. Taxonomy (NCBI): domain Eukaryota; kingdom Metazoa; phylum Arthropoda; class Insecta; order Hemiptera; family Reduviidae; genus Triatoma; species Triatoma infestans. The sequence goes on along the minus strand of JAAEAF010014397.1, from coordinate 41,899 downwards.
TAAAGAAACTCGTCGGAGCCATTTCTGAGAAAATTGCAACAAAGTAAAAAAATTCAACTAGTAAAGTGGTACTTCCGGTTGAGGAATTTTCACAGATAACGTACTATAAAATCCCATGGTGATATCTAAACGGAATATCAAGTTTCAACTTTCTATGGTTTTTCATCTTTGATCACTTACATACATACACACAGACCATTGCTAAAAACCACTTTTTTGGATTCAGGGGACCTCAAAACGGATATTACCGGTGAAAACTCAATATCGAAAATTTGACAGATTACAATACTTTCTCTTACTAGGAGTAAGAGGAAGTAAAAATTAATTTGGCTTATCAAGTTCTAGCGAAGAAGATGAGGACTGGCTGAAATCTCTACAACCATGGTCACAGTCAATAGATGCGAGAAAATTGGAATGAATTGGAAAATTTGATTTCAAAATATGTTAAAAATGACCCTAGATATATTTGCCACAATTGTAACTCGGACTTGGAGATGGAGAAGTAACAGTGAATAGAAAGAGAATGAATGTTCACAATCATTTAAGTTTGTAAATAATCCATGTTTAGATCATCATCAAGCTACTATTATAATCAAAATAAAGAGCTGATAATTTATTTATTGAACATATTTCAGTTTTATTTCCTTAAAATAAAACACCCAAACATGTATTTTATACATTGTAACAATTTACCTTCCGCATGTAAACAACAAGCCCCACCGAAGGGCACGGTTGTTACAGTATGCGCATTTTAATAGTATTTGAATTTTTTTTAATGTTACTTTATTTTGAAAAATGTCAAATTAAAAATATGTTAACTGAAAAAATATGTTAACAAGATTTACCCTCCCCTACTAAAGTGGTAAGCAATTTAGAGGAAAGCATAACTCCAGAACCCCTAGAACCCCCCAAAAAATAAATTTTTTCCAGGTAAAAGTTTATATTATATATAATATATATGTGTGTGTGTGTGTGTGTGTTGTGTGTGTGTGTGTGTTTTTTTACAAAATTTAAAAAAAATAAGTAAAGTAAAAAATCATTGGAATCGCTTTTTTAGTGAAAACTAAAAAATCATTCAATCACTAAAGTGGTTGGATTTTGCCCGAATCTTACGCATCTCTTATGCGGTGGTAGTAAATCTAAAGTGAACACCAAATATGAGAATTTCTGCGATTTTTCATTTTTGAGATATTGTGTTTTACACACTTACATATACACACACATACAGACCATTCGGTAAGTACATTGTTGAATCATGCACAGAAGAAGGACTTGCAAAACAGATATTTCCGGTGAAAATTCAATTTCGAAACTTTGATACGGGAAGGGATTAGCTCAGTGGTAGCGCGCTGGACTAGTAACGCGGAGATCACGGGTTCGAATCCAGCCATGCTACCCTTAGATTTTCTTTTCCTAGAAGCCCCTACAGCTCACTGTCCGGTGATGGACAATGTTGTCTGTAACGGGAGAACACCGGCAGTGCACTGAGGAAGGCTCCGGGCGCAAATGACCACAGATGTTGAGACGCCTTCAATAAATAAATAAATAAAAAAAAAAAAAAAAAAAAATTTGATACGAATTGCAATAATTCCTCTTACAGTAAGATAGAAAAAAAAAACTTTTTTCGAACTTAAGGGATAAACAAAAAATAAAAAAAACTACAATGAGAATGTAGTAGCAATCAATAATTTAATCAAATTGTAAAGTTAACAAAAGGTAAACAATAATATAATATTCGTATTAATATTATAGGGTACTTCATTATAAAATATAAAATGTAGCATCCGACGAGACCACCCGATTTTCACTGGATAGTATGTGTATTATTATTTACTTGACTAGTCGTGACCTGTGCAAAAAGTAAGCAAATACAACGTGGTAGGTCCAGGGACATATTATCTTTTTTATCACTGTGAATGGATTATATATTATTTTCTATTACTATTTTAAAACTGTTTTATCTTGCCATTATATCTTTATAAACAAACCAAACTTAACAGAAATAGTCATCTGGTGTTATAATTGTTATTGATTTCAAATATAATCATTAAATAAAATAAATTGGCCAACTGTATCGGATTAAACTGTTTGCATATAAATATAAAACGGTCTTTAATTTTTTAAAAAAAAACTTTCTCTTTAAGGACCCGTTAAACGATCAAACTTCTTGTCAAATATATTTGTCAAACACGAAGCTTTGTTTGATGTGTTTGTCAAAAAAAAAAAAAAAAAAATTGTTTGACCTGTTTGATGGAAGAATTGATTGATGGAATGTTTGACAAACATGTTTGAAGGTGTGCGGGTCGTTTTTGTCAAACATCTTCAGTATTTTTTTGTTTTGTTTTCATCCGGTGTAATGTCCGAGCTAGGGACAAAGGACAAGGATTTTGTACTCCATTTTATTTCTCTCTATACAGAGACTTTCCGGCATTATGGAAATTGAAATCAAAAGAATATAGAGCCCTTCTTAACACATATCAGTGTCCTTTTCGATTCTCGGACGAAGTAATTCCAACAAACTATTGAAGGTTTCGCTATCTATTTGGAGAAAGTTGGCGTAGTCCCCTTGGTTCTGTTACTAATATTTCTTTCAGCAAATTCTCATGAGTATATTTATGTCTCAGTTTATACCATTTTTTGGACCAACGTCTTGACTTTTTTTTTCTAAATACAAAGTGCCAGAGTCAACGCGAGAAACGCTTTATCTTTATTGAAAGTCATTTAAATAAAAAAATTTAAAAAATCTGAAATAAATGACCACACGATGTTCACAGGTGAAAAAAGTCAAGCAACTGAACAGAAGTTTGACAAAACTTGATTGAACATGTGCGGCTGTTGTTTGTCAAACATGGGACATTTGACCAACATATTTGACAAAAAGTTTGATCGTTCAAATCAAACTTGTGCAAGAAACTCGCACAATTCTTATTAATTAATTTCCTTCAAAATTTAAATATTTAATAAACGCCTTTAATGGGAAATCGGAACATACGAATTGACATTAAACTCACAACTTATGTATTTAAAATTTATTTAGCAAGAAGAGAAGTAAGAATGGATGTTAACGTGTACGAACGAAGAGTGGTGATTGTTGGTAGCGTGAAGAATGTAGAATGATGTAGCGTTAGCTAAGTGAGTCGTTTGAAGAATGTATGGCTAGTTAGGACACTTGTTTGTTCTAATAATGGTGAGCTAGTGGAACTTTAATAAGGATGAAGAAACTTGTTAACTAGATAGAATCGAACTCGCGACTATTCTTTACTTTTTATCTGGTGACTTAACTGTTTACTCTTTAAAGAGTATCTGTGGATTGAATGTACTCTTCGAAATTGATTTCGCGACTGATTATTACTCTCAGGATGGTCTCGGATTCAATTATGCCTAAAAGTTTCTTCTTGGGAGTCCGTTGAAGCTCATTCGCCAATACATTGTAGTGGGCGTGGTAGAGGAAGTAATTCGTGGCTGATGTGCGCATGGAGGCATGGATTTCAGTGTGTGCTGGAATTTAAACTATTCAGTGCAGTTTGAAGAATTCGTTGCCTTCCCTAAAAAAAATAGTTGCCTTAAAATTACATATACGTTAAACGAACGGATACAGAAAAGTAGTTTTTTTTTTTAGGAACTTTGTCCTATTTTTTCGTTAATGAGGATGCGATATTGTTTTTGGAATTTAAAGAAAACAACATTCAATTGATCAGAATTGTGATTAGGGTTGGTGGAAAAGAAAAACCTTACTCAAAAATTTCTGGGATTTGAGCATAATTATGACCAAATAGGAAAATGTTACTATAAGGTCTTTACAGTAGATTGATTGGATTGAAAAACGAGAAGGGCGAGCCTCATTCCACTGCGACCTGCATTAAGAGGTCTTTTGTGAATCCCCTAGGATTATAACATAACCTTCAGCTTGGCCCTCTTACTCTTAGTCAGACCTAGCAAAGCTGAAAGTGGCTGCGTCATGAAAAGCTCGTGGCTAATGCTTGTCCCCAATTGAAAAGATGGCACCGGGACTCCTCCTCGACCTTGCAGAGGATCACCATAACGCGTTATCTGCAATTAGTAATTGGTGCATGTGCCTATTCAGCCTACCATGCCCTGTTATAGTAGACCCACAATTAGCTTTATATCCCTTCGGCTAGGCTCAGTAGACCCCTGGTAAATTTAGGTAAATGTCTTTTTTTAATAAAGAATTTAGCCTGCCTCAGCCTTGGGTTCATTCCCATCATTGCAGACGGTGGCTTCTATCCAATCCTTGATAAAAGCTTGAATCAGGCTTTGAAGTAATAAAGCGAGTTGTGTAAAGCGTAAAGCGACTTGATAGACTTGCCGGTATATCCGTGAATCGGTTGAATACTGTTAGTAATTCTTTTTAATTGGTTAATAATTACTGATATACTAGTTTGAAAATTTGGTTAGACCGATTAATAACTCTTTTTAAACTTGAGTGTGGCTTTTGCATGGCTTGAGTATGGCTTGACTATTTTTTTTTTTTGTAAGATTTTTAACAATTGAAGACGTCTTCTGAAATATTTCAACAATATTCCCTAAAACCGAATGCAGAAAGTCGGTGTCTAAACTTTCCCAGCAGACTTGGAATATTATCTAGCCCTGATGAGTTGCAGAAAGCCTTCACCAGTACTGGCGAGTACTTCGTTTAGTAACTTTAGCAGTACTGAGAAGTGATGACTCCATCGTGCGACTTCCGTAGTTGAACATCTGATTTTGACAACAAATTTCATTATAATCTTACTAATACAGAACATGAAGAGGGAGGGATCTAAACATGAATTTCACTACACGGTAGCACCTTTACCAAACACTATCAACAATAAAACGATGCTACTTCGATACTATCGAAATTAACGATGGAAAATCCGAAATTACAATTTTGAATTTTAGCAATTCCTTTAAAATTAACTTGAATTTAAGTTATTGGTTAACTTGAATTTCAATTAACTTGGTTTAAGTCGGCATATTATAATGAAAAGCACTTTCAAGGAAAGGTTGCAGTTCTTTAAAATACTGTTGCAGCTCTTTATGCAATCAAGTTTCTTGGAAAATATTTCAAATAATATAACAGGCTGTGGTAGATAAAGAAATGGCTGATATGTAGGCCAAAACAGCCTCTATCTCTAGCTTATTGTCAATCAGCTTTAAACGTTTACCGTTGTCAGTTCTATTTAAAGTCCTCAGAAAGAGAATGGAATGATCAATGGACCGTCTCAGTGAAAGGTGGAGACTACCAGACAGTTCAATCACGAACAGCGCACAGACGGCAGGTTAACCTATAAATGACGCAAGTATAAAGCGGACACTTGGGAGAACGAGGCCGTACTTACAACGCTTCAAGTTGATTGAAGAAGCATTCTGCAGATTAATCCCATCAACTGAACTCAGCAATAAAAAAAAGGGATACTTAGTTTATATCATTAATAAATAACATTTATTGCAATAATTTATTTTTAATGCAAATGATATCTTTTAGTGTCAATTTTTACATTAACTATTCATTTGAATGGATGTAATTTTGTTTTTATCATTTATTTATATTATTTACAATTGCAAATACTTTTTCTGACTCCCTCCCCCGTCGGCAAGTACGATGGTCAGAAGGGAAGACAGAGCAGGAATGAACTCCCTTACCTCCCACGCTCCATCCACCTTTGAAATAAAGACATTGTCTTGGGCCGGGAAGCTGTAAGGCGAGCGCCAGCCCAGCTCTAGTGAAAAAGATGAAGGGCACTAATAATCAAGAAGTTGATGTGCCAAAAAAAAATCTGCAAGATGGATGTCTGCGGTAAAATTACCTTGGGTGGCTTGAGGAAAGTGGCCAGTGCCACTCATCTTTGCCAGAGGTCACTTATCTTGCTGGGTCAGGAGGTCTCTTGGCCAGACGCGCTTTCAATGTCCGGGAGGTTTTCCGGGTTTGTCAGAGGGTCTGTGTTAGTGGATGTATGGATTCATGTGTGTGCCTAGTTTGCTCTGGAAATTGTGTAGAGTTGTTCTGTCTGTTCGTTTTCGAATGGAATCTGTAGGTGAGTGAGTAGCTGTGTTAGTGCCAAAGTAGGGACATTGTGTGGTGTTCGTAAAAACATTGCTTTGAATAGTCTGTATCCGTTTCGTGTTTATCAGTTTGGCGGTCCCCAGAGCTGGGGTCCATATATCCAAATTGGTCTTATTTGTAGATTTGTAAATGTGAAGTTTGTTACTCATATCTAATTTACCTCGTTTGTCGAGTAAGCATTTGGACGAGATGATATCTAGTTTTCAAGGAATGTCGAGATTTCGTTACATGAGTGTTCCATGTTGCACGTCTGTCTAGGTATCAAATATCCTGCTCGTGATGTGTGGGTGTGTGTTAAGGTATACACTCGGACAGTTTAATAATCTAAAAGTAAATGTTACGTGTGTACATTTTGTTTCATTAATTTTGATTTTCAACAGTTTGAGATGTTATGGTATGAGATTTAGATGGTCCTGTGGATTTGGGGATGCTATAGTGAGGCCTTTGTCAGTTCAAAATATTGCTATAACGTCTGAACAGGTGGCTAGTAGTGTGTCGTTTGATGATGAAATGTCTATTATACTGAGAGTATATAGTATGGGTCCAAGAATACAGCCCTGAGGTTCTCCTACCTTTATGGGGAACACTGCACAGTATCTATCACCAATTATTACGGCAAAAAATTTGTTTGAAAGATAATCTTTCAGTAACCATAATGCCCATTAGACAGAATTTGCTTTAATCTGAATAGTAGACCATTATGCCAAACTCTGTCAAACGCCTGACTGAAATTGACCGAGTTTTTATTACGACTATTTCTGTTTTCATGCCCAAGGTATTATAACATCCGCTTTCTAGAGAAGATATTTCATCGATCAGTCAACCTGATGTTTGGGCGTTATGTTTTCTAGTTGAGGTGGTATGTCAATTAGTAGTAGCCGCTCGAAAATTTTGGAAAGTACAGGGAGAAGACTGATAGGTCTGTAGGATGTTGCTAAGTGAATCGGTTTGTTTGGTTTCTGTACATTGTTATAACTGAATATTTCCAATGTTTTGGGAAGTGTGTCAGTCTTAGAATAGAGTTGTATATGTTGGCAATGAAGATTATTGCTTTCTATGGAAGGTGACGTAATATTTTGGCTGCTATGAGGTAGTATCCAAGAGCTTTGTTCAATGGCACGTGCAGTATAGCTGTTCTGACTGTTTTGGGATTGATGTGTTAGGAGAAAGGCATAATTGTAGTGGAGTGTCTATAAACTGTTCTATGTAAGAATGAAATGTATTGTTAATATCATGAGGCGTGAATATGAAGACAGTATGGTACCGAACAGTTCAGCTTTTTTTACGTCAGACTATACCCCATTTTTCCCACCCCACATCATAATTGATTGCCACTGAAAAGGAACACTTTCATTACTAGTATATTGAATGAAATGCTCCCCTTGCTTTTACCATACACGAATTTGAAGAATACAGAACAAATCGCTATTCATCTGAAGAGATTCTTAACAGTCTAATGGAGATACCGACTGGCAAAAAAGTTAAACTGCTTACACGATTAGTTACTGGTCCTGATGCTGGTCTCTTCCTATCATCTGCATCGTCTGCGTACAGTTTTAGAGCTCATGGTGACTCCTCGAACTTGTAATAAGTTATCTGTGAGCCTCTATCTTTCGAAACCGATTGCATAGAACTAAGAGCAAAAGAAAAGGAGCCATCCCCATCTGTTGTACCCCTTCTATGACCACTTCTAGGTCCTCGACTGTATTGCCTCAATTTCCCAAAAATGTACGACTGTTCGATGAACCGCAGAAAGTTAAAAGACCTAAAACTTTCCTGCCACGCTATGTCTGTCCTCCGCAAAAGCGACTGCATCTATCCAAAATTAAATAGCCATTTTTCAGTTAATAAATTTAAACACAAAAAATTAATTTATTCATAAAATAAAAATAGTAATGTACTATTAACAAAACAAAAAATCATTACTTATGATTTTTGTCCCCGACCAGAAAACCACACTAAATGCATTTCTACTGTTTTTCAATGTTTATTCACAAGAAAGTTAGGTGTTTTTATGATTAATAATTAATTAAAGTAAATAACATTTATAGTAGTTATAAAACATGAGCTAGTACAAAGTATAGAGTTATGATGTTTTTTTTTTTAATTTATTTAAGGCGTCTCAACATCTGTGGTCATTTGCGCTCGGAGCCTTCTCAGTGCACTTCCGGCTTCCGGCCAGTGTTCTCCCGTTACAGACAACACTGTCCATCACCGGACAGTGAGCTGTAGGGGCTCCTAGGAAGAGAAAATCTAAGGGTAGCACGGCTGGATTCGAACCCGTGATCTCCGCGTTGCTAGTCCAGCGCGCTACCGCTGAGCTAATCCCTTCACTTAGTTATTATGTTTATTATATAGAAAAATATAGGTGTCCCAATTTTTTTTTTTTTTTTGTGACTGAGTGAATAACAAAAAGCTGCCAAATTCTAAATTCAATAAGAGCGCTGCTAATATTTGGTCCCCTTTCCAGTACGCTAAAAAATTCCTAATATAAATTATTTCTATAGGCTCGTTAATTCTACTGACTTTCTGATATAATAAAGCAGAGTAAAGCTTTTTTTTTCTTTCTTTTTTTTTTTTTTTTTTTTTTATTCAAGGAGCTCAACATCTATGGCCATTAGCGCCCAGAGCTTTCTCAGTGCACTGCCGGCCTCCGGCCAGTGTTCTCCCGTTACAGACAACACTGTCCATTACCGGACAGTGAGCTGTAGAGGCTCCTACAAAGAAAAAAATCTAAGGGTAGCACAGCTGGACTCGAACACGGGACCTCCGCGTGTGAGTCCAGTACGCTAACCACTCAGCTATTCCCTTCCCTGCAGAGGAATGTGTTTACTACCTAAATGAATTTGTTATTTCTATTTGATAATATTTTTGTTTCCATTCTATTTTAATTTTTCTTGGAAAATAGAAAACTCAATACGAAAATCTCATACGATCACCATACATCCTCTTATACCAGTAAAAACAAAAATATTAAAAGCAATAAATAATTTTTATATTGAACTACCAACAAATTTTCTTGCTGCAATGAAATGCCCATTTAACCTATACAATATTTGAAACCCTGTACTCCTAATCCAATCGAAACCCCCCATCAATAAAAATACATCTCAAGTATATACTTATAATATTATAATAAACAAATATTAATTCATTAATAATTCTAGGTCATTTGTATATTTCTTCTTTAGAAAGAAACAAATATAAAAAAAAAAAAAAAAAAAAAACCTGACGGAAGTGAAACCACTATCCATCAGGGAGTAATAAACCTATAAAACAGCAGTTCTCACACAATAATAGAAACAATAAATTATAATTTCTTTTATAGCCGTAAAAAATTCAAAACAATAACAATTTAATGAATTGCAATTTTTTTTTTTTTTTTTTTTTTTTACATTTTGTTTTCATTAAAACGGTCAAGCAAGAAAAACGTTATAATAGATTTTCATTTTGTTCATGTTTCAAAGATTTTTTAATTTTTAGAATTATCCACAAACAAAAAAAAAAAAAATATATATAAACACAACCCAAATTTAACAATTTAATTTAATTTCTCATGAAATAGATAACATAGCTTTATTTAATTAATTATCCATGTCAAAAACTGAAAAATAGAGGGGTATTGTAAAAAGTGACAACCCTCCCTCAAGTGTGAAAGCATTGGTGATGATTATGGTATATGTTTAAGTGAATAAGAAACTAGAAATAATGATAAAAAAAGAAAAATCTGACATAAAAAAAATCACAAGACTTTTTCTTACACCTGTTCACAAATTTATATTTGTGTAGCAAATTTAACGAAATTCGTCGAAAACTGTTCAGTAAAAGCGCACTTCCGGCTAACTAATTTTCTTAAAACTTGGAATTTTGGCCATCTATTTATTTTTAATTAATTTCGTTTGGATGATAGAATTGTATAATCAACTATGTTACCACTTTAGAGGAAGCAGTAACCCCACCCCTTCCCTAAAAGTGCCCATAAATGAATTTTCCCCGAGAAATGTTTTAAATAAAAGATGTAGATCTTTGCATGTTTATTTTATATACGAAGTTTCAAGAAAATCGTCGAAGCCACTTTTTGAGAAAATCGCGAAAAAGTGAAAAAAATCATTTAGTAATGTGTTAAAACAAACGCACTTCCGGTTTTTTCAAACTCAGAATTTCAACAACATATTTAATTCTAATTAACACTATTCAGATGACAGAATTGTCTAATAAACTGAAATAGCAGTTGAGATGAAAACCTAACCCCACCCCTCACCTAAAAGTGCCCTTAAATGAATTTTCCCGGAGATATGTTTCAAATAAAATTGTAGCTCTTTGTATGTGTAGTTCATTTACCAAGTTTAAAGAAAATCGTCGGAGCCATTTTTGGAATAAATCGGAAAAACGTAAAAAAAAACAACTAGTAAAGTGGTACTTCCAGTTGAGGAATTTTGACAGATAACGCACCGTCAGATTCCATGGTAAACGTAATATCAAGTTTCAACTTTCTACGGTTTTTCGTTTTTGAGCTATGTTGTTCACATACATACATACACGCAGAACATTCGCTAAAAAATACTTTTTTGGACCTAGGGGACCTCAAAACGGATATTTCCGGTGAGTACCGATATCGAAAATTTGACACGATTACATTACTTCCTCTTACTAGGAGTAAAAGAAAGTAATAACAAATTTCTTTAAACTTGCAGATATTTCTCTAAAGTAAATATAGTAGAGATGGGGGTACATGGTTCAACCATGACAGGCAGATATTTACATTGTAGTCCAGAAGACTGTGTCATTTAACAATGAACTTAATCAAATAACATTTGAAATGTATGTCACCAAATTCCACGGAATCCATCCAAAATCAATAATACATTCCTACCGTCATCCCTCGAAGTGCAACTATCGTATTTTTTAAATTTATCGTGATTTTTTAGAAAAAAAAAAGAAAAAGCAAACCCTCTAAAGAATTTTTACGCTTAATAAAAACGACCACTTTTATCTGAAAAAAATGATTTTTGTAAGATTTCTCTAGGCTTTAAGCCAGCCTCTAAAATACGCTGAACAATCCTATCGTCTAACATCATATTAATTCACTAAATGCATTGCTAACTTTTTTAATCATAATTTTTGTGAGTTCTCTAAATGTTCCAATTTTGTAGAGTTTAGTGAATTAGTGAAATCAATAATTTTAGTTGTGCTTTTGCGGGGACGAAAAGAAAAAGGTATAGAAATGAAAATATTTTGGATTAGCGGACAAAATAAAAAAAAAGAACAAAAAACAGAACAACACAACCCAGCAGCAGGACTGGAGATGGAAGAGCCATGTGGAGGCCTGCCTCATACTGAATAAAATCCGTCCACATGATCTGGAATCTTTTCTGAATGATTACTCCCAATTTTCACGAAACGTTTGGAATTAAACTTAGTTCTATGGGAGGGATTAGCTAAGCGGTTAGCGCATTGGACTCCCACGTTGCTGACGTCCCGCGTTCGAGCCCAGTGCTATCCTTAAGGGTTTTTTCTTCCTAGGAGCCTCTATAGTGTTGTCTGTAGCGAGAGAACACTGCACGGAGGTCGGCAGTGCACTAAGAAGGCTCCGGGCGCTAATGACCATAGATGTTGACGCGCCTTGAATTAAAAAAAAAAAAAAACTTAGTTCTATCACTTTTATTTGATATATGAAGTTGATTCCATTGGATTTTGATCTGTCAAACAGAAGACAACAGCCACAAAAATGGAAAACTCATGATTTTAAACTAAAGGTTATCAAGTATGATGACAGTTATAATCATTTCACTTAAATGAGTTATGTAGAAAAGGTCCGTTTTTATAAGAAATAGATTGAGCACCTCGGTAAACAAGAAAAAGTAACAAAAGAGAAACTTCTAACAAGTTCATGATGACACATTATAACAATATAATTTTTATTTAGATACACTTTATTCTATTGTATGTTATCTATTTGTTCAGTATGCGTAAATACGTGCTTTACGTACTAGATCATTATTTGCATCGTAAAGATCTATAGTATTAAATTCACAATAGGTTAAGCCAATTAATTTAATTCTAGCAAATAGTAAAAGTGCGTTGGCTGCTCTATTTAACAATGTTTACCAGTCACGATTACTAAATAAAATAAATTTAAATAAATCTCTAAAGTAAACATTAAACACTGAACAAACAATTAGGCCTTAAATGGAATAAACAAAGTTAGTGTAATTAGCAATTAATTGTGAAATCTTATTTAAGATGTAAAAAAAAAAAAAAAAAAAAAAAAAAAAAAAACCTTTACATATCTAATTAAAAATAAGAAATAACTAATTTAATTATGCACGCTTCTTTATATAAAAGCTATATCATTTAAATGATAATAAAAATTTATTTATTTTATTTTTATTTCCGTTAATGAATCCGTATAAATATGTTAGGGGATCGAACTTTCTAAAATTTGGTTAATTCTGAGATATTTTATTGGTATGAATGGCTTTTTATCACAACAAAAAAACGAATTAGCATTAATACTGATAGTTCCTGATTATAGCATGTTTATTTTTGTAGTCATTGTAATCTTCAGGAAGTTAGATAGCCGACTAGCATAAAGTACCGTATGACGTTGACCAAAAATAAAACCGGTATCGCGGGAAAAAATTCTCTGATTACTTTCTAGCACTATGGATAACCATCCTTTGTAGATTACTTTTTGATGAAAATACTCTTTGACGATGGATGAAAAATGCAAACTAAACCGGTCAGAAACACGAATAATATGCATGTGAAATGTTGTTGGTGTAGCACGAACGGTTTAGTAAAAGGGCCTGGAAAGTATATATGTTTAAGAGAGTGAAGTATCAGAAATAATCAAGAAATCACCACTGTTTTTGAAATAAATATATTCACTAAGTGAATTTAAATAGTTTTATAATATCATAGCGACTATGTATAAATCAATTTTTTATCTAGATTAAATGCTAAACTCTTATGTTTTAACTTATAACTGGCACTGTCCTGATGCGTGATAAGGTGATGGATGCAATAATTATAAAAATATAATTAATTTAAAAAAAACAAACAAAATATGTGACATTCCCTTGCAAAAGGACATTTCAGGTAGAAGACCACTATTGTCTTTTAGAGTTCATGAACTTGATAGCATTGTGTACCCCTTCTTCTCACTGGGGAAGATTTGAAATAACAATTAGAAGACATTCCTTCAAGACAGTTTGTTATAGACACCGAAGCAGAACACATCAGGACTGTGCCAGTTATAAGTTAGAACAAGAGTTTAGCATTTAATCTAGATAAATAATTGATTTATACATAATCGCTGTGCTATTATAGAGCTGTTTAAATTCACTTAGAGGATATATTTATTTCAAAAACAGTGGTGATTTCTTGATTATTTTCTATTACTTCTCTCTTAAACATATATACTTACAAGCCCCTTTACAAAACCGCTCAAGCCACTACAAACTACAACAACACATCACACCAATTAATTTCACATGCTACGACAGATAATATTAAATATATTTTGTTTGAAAATATATGATGAATGTTTTTGCTGTAATAATATTGATGGCAAATTTTTACTAAGTGTTGGGATTAGCCCAGTGTTAGAACAGGAAGCGGATATCACGGTTCGAATTATGTAGCAACTATTTGAAACATCTACAGCTCACTTGTGATTTTGTGGGTTGTCTGTGAGAATACTACTCAGTAGCTGGCGGTGTCGTGTGAAAGTTTGATGTCATAGTGACTACACATGTTCCGCTATAAATAAATAAATGAATGAATATCGAAGCAAAAGAATCATCTATCTGGGGAAAATTATCTTCTAATTTATTTGCATGGAAGGGTAATTATTTGGAAATAAAGCAAAAATTAAGAGAAAAAAAGCAGACGAATTGCACAGTACAGATTGATTTTTGCGGTTTTAGCTAAAAAGCTTTCTTAACTGCTGATTATTCAAAATGTTAGATTTGCTTCCTTTTCCGTACAATATACGATTCCATCAACATATGAAAGGTAAAAGAACTAAACCTTGATAAAAACTAGACTTTTTAGGACATTATATCCTTAAGAACTGTGAGAGTTACATATCAATAATTTTTTATGAAAACATTCTTTGCTCTTTTTAAAAGAAAAAGAAGTCTTCCATAAAAAAAAAACGGAAACTCCGAATTCCTAGTAGATTGATCACTAATTAAATGTGAAAAAGCTAAAAGAGATATAACCCAGATATAATGATAACTTCATCTTCGCGGAGATTTAGTGTGGTTTATTTTGGAGCCACCAATTCAGTCCAGACCTCTTAAACAGATTTAATAATAAATTTGCATTTTTTGCTCGTAACATATTTCTACTACAATTATACATTCCTGAATATAAAAGGAAGGGGTCAGCAATGCTGGGATAACATGTGGAATTTTATCCGTCCGTAGCCTTGCATATTCATTTTGTTGCTCACCGATTTCGGATTTTCAACCACCATCAGAGCAACTTCATATAGTTCACTTCAACGTAATGATTATGTTATATTTACACTTGTTGGTTTGTTTGATCGTATATATGTGGGGAGGTTATAAAGGTTATGTTACTATATAAAAACACATTCATAGTATGTGGGGAGGTTATAAGGTTATGTTGCTTTAAACGCACCCACACACACATAGTAACATAACCATATAACCTCCTCACATATATACAACCAACAAACCAACAAGTTTGACTGAAACAGAAATATGGCTTTGAACTGAACTCTCTACACGAACTTGGTGAGTTTGCTCTGACGATGGACGAAAATCCATTCTGAACTGGTCAAGAACAAAATGAATATGCATGCTACGACGTATAAAAAAAACAGCTATTTATACATTCCTTTCGTCATCACCTGGAGGAAGTGTAACTTTACTGATTTTTTTTGTTTCTTCAATTTATCGCAATTTTTCCAAATCCAAAAAAATATTACTGCTAAATAGTTTCTATGCATAATAAAGTAGATCATTTATTTATTTTTTCGTGAAAAAATTATTTTAAAAAGTTTCCTACGACTTTTAGGCTAACCTGTAAAATCGGTCACTAAAAACGCGTTGCCAATGTAGGGGTTTTAGTGAAACCCCCACCACTCATCCACTCTAGCGGAGAGAAACAGCCCCTCTCGCACAGAGAGGAGAGGCTCGGCCAGATATATATATATATATATATATATATATAGAGAGATAGACAGACAGAGATCATTCTGTTAAATTCAGTTTTACACATCAGAGACCATTCTGTTGATTTACACATCAGATTAACATCACTCCGTACATATCATTTTAGCCACGTCAGTCTGTCAGTTCAGTTCAGTTCTAAACTCTACAGTTTTATGTCCTTGGCAGTCAGTCGCATACATATATATCAAATTATACATCTTATACCCATCTTAAGGTGTTTATCATTCATCAATCAACTACCAACATCTCCTACTTACACCAACTTTTCTAATTTGAAAGAATATCACTCCACATGATGTGGAGTGTTTTCTGAATGATTCTTCCCAAATTTTCACACCAATTTCAGAACTATCACTTTTATTAGCAATTCCCCCCCCCTCGAAATGGATTTTAAGGGCGATGACAACTGCGACATTAAGTTTCCTAGTGTTGGGGTAGTGAACCCCCACCACTCAACCACTCTAGCGGAGAGAAACAGCCCCTCTCGCACAGAGAGGAGAGGTTCGGCCAGTGGATATATATATATATGAGAGAAGACAGTCAAGGATCATTCTGTTCAATTCAGTCTTACACATTAAGACATCATTCTGTTGATTCACACTCCGTATATATCATTTTAGCCACGTCAGTCTGTCAGTTCAGTTCAGTTCTAAATTCTAAAGTGTAAAAGTCAGTTATATATATACACATATCAATTATATATCTTAAACCAAATCTTAAGGTGTTTATCTTTCATCATCAACAACCAACATCTCCTTATAACATCCTTACATTGGTGGCAGCGTTATCGAAACCCAGCCGTTTCTCATTAAAAAGGTAAGACAATTTTCATTCATTTTTTTATTATTCATTCTATTAAATATTTTAATTTCCACTATTTTTTGTTACATTTATTTGCACATTTCATATTTTTAAAAATTTCGAAAAGAGCCGAAATTATTCAGAAATTAAAACTTCATAATCTTCCTAGAAGTGGCAATTTGTTAATTCTAAAAGAAAGACTCTCTAAAATCATGTCTACTTATACAATCGATGGCCAACAAAAATCTGCTGATGAAGCAATCGCGTATTTATTAAATCAAATCAACTCTACGAATACGGTTAACATCAGTAATTTACAACTAATAAATAACCTACCGGTATTTGATGGAGCGCATAGTAGCGACATAAATTCCTTCATAGACCAAATCAATAACTATAGTGCGATTTCGGGATGGTCAGAAGCCGACAAACTGGAAATCCCAGTTTTAAAATTAACGGGTGCGGCAAAAATTTTCTTTGACACATTTAAAACGCAGTGTACAAATGATAACATCATTTTAACCTACCGACTAGCCACGGAAAATCTAATTGCCAGATTTAAAAAAGAAAAAACGCCCGTGGTATTGTTGCAGCAAATAACGAGCTTGCAATAAAATCCATCAGAAACTCTCGAAGCTTTTGCTGACAGAATAAAGCATACTTCCACATCGCTCTTATTCAAAGCTCAACAAAACCCATTACAAACGTTACAAAATCTAGTTGAACGGTTAACGACAGACGCATTTAGTGAACCCCCACCATTCATTCACTCTAGCGGAGAGAAACAGCCCCTCTCGCACAGAGAGGAGAGGTTCGGCCAGTGGATATATATATATATATGAGAGAGAGACAGTCAAGGATCATTCTGTTCAATTTAGTCTTACACATCAGACATCATTCTGTTGATTCACACTCCGTACATATCATTTTAGCCACGTCAGTCTGTCAGTTCAGTACTAAACTCTAAAGTGTAAAGTCGTTGGCAGTCAGTTATATATATACACATATCAATTATATATCTTAAACCAAATCTTAAGCTGTTTATCTTTTCATCATCAATAACCAACATCTCCTTACAACACCCTTACACCAGTAAACTATCATTTACTGTAAAATAAAGTTCTTATTTAAACATATTATTTATAAATTATTGCAGATTTCTAAAAAAAATATGCTGCACCCTTTGGCACCCTCGAGTTAAGGCGGCCCAAATACCATTTTATAGACTTTCAGTATTACGTTTATAATCTTTCAATAATGGAACTTAATTCAAAAACTCTTAAACTCTAACAAAAACTTTCTCAAAAACATTAAATTAATACAATAATAAAGTTCACAAAAAAAAAAAATCAAGAAGATTGAAGAATAATAAATGGCAAAAAATATTTTATATTAATATAAAATAATAATAATAATAATAATAATAAAAGAAAAATTAATTACTCACTGCTTAGTGCAGCTACCGTCTGAGTCCAAATCATCCATACAACTGCCGGGTAATAAATAAAATATCACTTTAATGGTATTACAAGAAATTTTCTACATACTTGTCAATGAAATGTTATGTCCATAATGTATAATAAACATGAAGAAATACCTGACATCGATACCCAGCTTAAATACAGATGATTATAAGTAGTGTGCCATTAAACACACACATATGTTTATAACTTTGTATACATTATAAAAATTGTGCTTTTGTTGTTAGTTCATGGGCAAAGCCATGTTAAATGTTAAGTGATTGTTAATTATTACTTGGTGTTTCGGAGTCCATTACTTGCTGGAAAAGAGACCTCAAGAGATTTTTCTGTATTACTTGTTTAATTCTGTGATCACCGTTCGGTTTCTAGCGTTTCCCGAACAATAGGATATCTAAATATATAAATAGTGCAATCTTACATACCTGTACATGCAAAGTTAGAATAAATATACTGCCTACCTTAATGATGGATGGCCAAATGAAAGAAAAAATGTTTGTGTGTGAGTGTGTGTTTTAACAGAATATATAGAAAAAAAATAAGAGCTACATATAAAATTGGAAGCTCCATAATGTATATTAACCGTACCCACGGGCAAACTGTTGCTCCCCGTCAAACACAACATTCACTTCCAGCTGCATATTTAGGCAAGTAAGAGGACAGTGCAAATATATAAGTAGCACTAGTATATTACATCACTCAGGTCGATTTGGTTCTTTACCACCACCACCCCTCCCACTAGCTGCACAATACATATCTATACAAGAACGATGTTATGGATACTCGTCAAGTGAAACAAGCAAACACTGGATGAAAGAATGGTTGTAGAAGAGAGATGAATATTCTCATGTAGTACTTTTGAAGGAAATCAGCCTCTGGCGATGTTGAAGATTTCAAGAACTACTTTCGAAACGATGAACCTATCTTTAATAAACTGTTACAGATGATTGAACCATTTTTTTGAAAAGACAGGACAGAAATATGAGAGAAAGTATTATAAGTGTTAGGGAAAGATTAGCCTTAACCCTGAGGTTAACTTGGCCAGAGGAAGAAATTTTGAAGAATTTTGGAAGTTTTCAGTCATAATGTCCCCAAAAAATTATCAGCAAAGCTGTAATAGAAACCTGTGAAACCTTTATATATGTCCTACAAGACTTTGAAAAAATTACAATCACCTTTAAAAAAATGTATGATTGAAGTTTTATTTTAATACACAAATCTTTCCCAAGAACCTTTGTAAAACGTATTGTATCACTGTTGTTGAGGTTAGTTTCAATCTTGTATAAAACTACTGTGAACTGAGTATTGATGGAAATATTGGCGCCGCCCCCTACACGGTCAATATTATTGTCAATATCCCCTCCAATTCTCAGTATTGATACAGGAAAATCAGAAAATCCTGATTTCATCAATACTCTTGTCAATATCGATGGTCAATACAATTTTTCACCTTATACGGTCAATATTATTGTCAATACGCTAAAGGATTGACTGTGTAGAGAGGGGCCGCTTAAGATATAATTTGATAAAATTCCAATGCGATTTTAGAGAAGGGGTGAAGAGCCCCTAAGTTCTTATTTAAACTTATTATTTATAAATTATTGCAGATTTCTAAAAAAAATATGCTGCACCCTTTTGCACCCTGAGTTACAGCAGCCCAAATACTACTTTATAGACTTTCAGTATTACGTTTATAATCTTTCAATAATGGAACTTAATTCAAAAACTCTTAAACTCTTACAAAAACTTCCTCAAAAACATTAAATTAATACAATAATAAAGTTCACAAAAAAAAAAAAAATATCAAGAAGATTGAAGAATAATAAATGGCAAAAAATATTTTATATTAATATAAAATAATAATAATAATAAAAGAAAAATTAAGACATCTGTCCTAGTGTGCGACCTTCGTAGTTTGCTGACCTTATTTAGGTCAGTGGCCAACCTTATCGGTGCTTGCTTTGATGTAAAGTATTGAAAAGGGCTTTGTTGTTTGTTTGGCCGGCATTGTCTTGAAGACGGCGGCCTGCTAGGTTTTGGAGGTTTTTTTTTCTAGAATTTTCTTCAAACTTAGAAGACTTGTATAGACAGAAAGGAATCACTATTATTTCGAATATTTTTTTTCCTTGATCGGCTTACTGCATCATACAATTTTTGTTCCCTACAATCAAGCATTATCAAAAGTCAAGAAATTTATCGTATGGCTAGTGAAAGAAAGAGAAAATTGCCTATATTACCGTACATTTTTTAATCGTGTTTGTGTTATGTTTATGTGAGAATATACATGAACATCCTGAAACTGCAAGCATTAAGAAGTGAGACCATGTGAAACTACTTCAAACAAATTTTTATTATAATAAAGTCACGATAACATTATTATTGTATAGATACTATGTATTGTGTGCAGCTAGTGGGGAGGGGGGATAAAGAACCAAATCGAGCTAAGTGATGTAATATACTAGTAACTACTATGTATTTGCACAATAAATTTTTGTCCTCTTACTTGTCTAAATAGGCAGCTGGAAGTGAATGTGTTTGGCGGTAAGCCACAGTTTGCCCGTGGGTACGGTAAATTAAGGAAGCTGTCATATCAGTACTGGTTTAATGAGTGGGAGTGTACATGTTTGTAGACTGCAATCCCTGCCTGAAGAAATGAATAGTCCACCTTCTCCTTAAGTAGCCAATTTTTTTTTTTTTTTTTAATCTAAAGTTTAGCAATAAATTAAGTTGTTCGAGCAGTTGGCGGAACTGCTTATAGCTGAAGCTCATATATTATTACATAACTAAATAATACAAGTAAAAACTACTATATGTAAAGAAAGAAAAACTTATTATACAAGCCAAGCCAAACTACTACATGGATAAGTAAAAAAACTTATGTCTGAGAAAATTTACTTTAGTTTTCTGTAAAGTGCTACATCTTCGTCGATAGATTTTTTAACCTAAATTTTTATAATTAAAGTTCATTTTAGGTAACTAATTAGTATGTCTAATTTTTAGCTAACAAATGTTTCCCAGAGGGTTTTAATAAAAGATAATTTCTATTAACATCACTTTTCAGATTCGAAGACTAATTATTATATTTCAATTTGACCTAAAAACCTTAAAAACCATTTACACATTCAAAAACTATATATTCGGTTAACCGATTTTTTGATCGCCACCATCTTGCCGGATTTTGTGCCGTAACCTAAAAGTAATATCAAGTTTGGAGGGCCGGTCAACTATAAATTAATACATTTTTATTAAAAAAAATACCTACAGAGGAAAAATTAGTAAAAATATTGTAAAATATATTTTTTTTTCAAAGAAATAATTAGCTATAAATAATTAACCAATCACAGTGTAGATGAGAAGGTGTCAAAACTGGGCGTGGTCAATTAGATAATTCTAAATTTCTGATTGGCCTATCATACACGCTCACATTTAACACCTTCACTTCTACACCGTGGATTGGTTGATTATTTACAGCTAATTATTTCTGTGAAAAATTTCTAGTTTAGAAATTTTTTACTAATTTTACGCTTCGCAGGTATTTTATAAATTATCAGATATTTTCCTAATGGCCTGCTTTTTTTTTTTGTGGTAATCCATCCAGAAGCAGGCTATCACGAAATATCTCTGGCTTTCCAGCACTGCAGAACCAACCACTACAATTTTATAAATTGATTATCAAATTGTGCAATAAAAATTATTTATAAAAAAAAACTGCAAAAAATCAAGTTATTTTCTAACATATTAACTTACTGTTTTATAAAATTTAATGTGAACTATATAGAAAAAATTCAGAATTTTCATACCATTGTTGAAAAAGAAAGGAAAAGAAAATCGGGCAGAAATACAACTCCAATGTAAGTCTGCCATCTTGTACTTGGCCGTTTATACTAATGGAACAAAATAAAATTGATATTAAACACAATTATCATACAAAATTTTCCCAAAGAAATTCATAATATTCAATTAAAAAACTTTCCTAGACCTGGAGTTTCAGCTATTCATTATGTCGTCCTTAATTTTATGCATATGGCGCCGTCTACAAAGTACTGAGAGAGTACTATAAAGAGGGAAATCTGCGCTTGAGCTAATGCAATCAAAATCTAGTTTCTGCAGAACATTGAAAAAAAAAGGAATCGAACTAACTATAGATACAATTAAACAAATACATTATAATAAGAAGAAGTGTTATAATAATACTGGGTCGATAAACTAGAGACTATGTATCTATGTAAATTGAAGTAAGGGAAAGTCTTGTGAGTGTTTCACATCAGAGTTTTTCATTTCTATTTTCACAGACAGGAAATACCTAAAACCAGGTCATTTTTATTAGTGCTAGTTCTCAGATCTCATCACTGTCAGATTTTCTTGAAATTCGGAATTACATGTGATTGCCCTTAAATTATATTATGTAATGGGATGTATAAGACAAAAATGCGATGGCAAGATGACCTAGTAAAAGTAGCAGGACAAAAGTGGTATAAAAAAGTTTATAATAGAAAGGAATGGAATGAGATGGGAGAGGCCTATGCCCATTAATGGGCCTGGTTTCAAATAAAGAGTGTGAATTTATTTTATTTTTATATTTAACACTTTATTTTTTTGTTAATAAAGTCAATAATTATTTGATTCAGATATTAATGATTTAGTTTTGATATATTATTTATCTAGTAAAAAAAAAAAAAAAATTAGATATGAAGTTAAATTTATGTATATATTGAAATTATGTTTGTAATTTGAAACCAATAAAGGGCTTATTATTATTATTATTATTATTATTAATGGGATGTATAAAAAAAAAATGATCATTTTTCATTAAAAAATCTATTTTTTATTACCATGAATATTTTATTAATATTTAAAATATGATTAACTGTTAAAAGACATCTTTCTGCCAGCTTTCGGATCCCTCGCTGATAACATTCCTGCGTTTGAAATAAAAAAAGCTCCTGTATTCCAGTTTCAACATCGGTAAATTATTATATTTTGTCCCGCAAAAAAAAGTGTGCCATAAACCGAAACAAATGATAGTCGGATGAAGCTTAGTCTGAATTAGAGAATGGACATAAAAAAAGTTCAATGTCCTCAAGTGCTTCAATTTTTTCTTTAGTCTGACGGAAGATATGTGGGCCAGCGTTATTTTGCTGGAACAAAACTTGTTTATGATTGACCAAAGCTAGGTAACGCTGGGCCATTTTTGGGTGGGTTCATTCTATCTAGTTGTAGGCAGTAAAGATCAGAATTTATGGAAAGTTCATCGGCAACAAATTTACCTTTCACAACATCGACTTTTTCTCAAATTGTCCTCTTGCACCAAGCGGAAATGACTGACCGCGATCCAACCATTGAGACCACCAGTCTCAGGATTTCACCAGTATATCCAATTCTCATCACATGTCACTATTCTTTTGTAAAACCGCATATAAGATGGATTTTTTTTTAAAGATAAGTTAACAAGTATCCACTCTTCTGGAGGCCTGTTGAGGTGTAAGTTCATGCGACACTATCTTACATCTCCATTTTACGTTTCCTGTAGTATGGAATGTCTTTAGACACTGCCACTTCTGCCGTAAGTACACTAGAATTTATGGTTGGATTTATCATGATAGTTTCTCGTAAAGACTCAGCATCATAACATGGTGGCCGCCCTGTACCTGTCTTAAGGTCCTACCGTCACTATTAAATTTTTGTCACCAATGCAGTTTTCTTAAATTTTTTATTTATATGTCATTTGATTTGCATAATGAACAAAGAAAACGTAATGAAAGAATTAGGAAAAATAGATAATCAAGAAATTAAAATAACTCCCACAGTTCAATGAGAGAAATGTGCCGAGTGTTGCATAACATTTCTGATTAGTAATAATTGATATTTCCTGAATTATGATATGTAATAGGATCCGAAGAGAGGGATCCAAAGCAGAGAGAGAGAGAGAGAGAGAGAGAGAGAGAGACAGGATCACTTTCTAGTTTAGGTCAGACTAGAGTGGGAGAAACTGTTTATGGCTGTATCAGCCATAGGAGGGAGTCTACCGAAGTCTTGCAGCAGAGTTCATACAGCAGTCACAACGAGTCATCAACCTTTCTCTTTACCTCTCACTACCATTTTATAATATATTTTAGTGTAAAGTCCAGGCAGTTGGTGCTACTTTTCTTTTATACTGTGTTCACCTTTACTTTTAGTTTATTTATCTATCTAATCCAACTTCACCCCTTCTCAAACCAATTATATGATAGGAAAAATGCTGTCTAAATAGCTTAATTCTTAATAGGTTTTGTTTCCTA
The DNA here is from genome assembly GCA_011037195.1 of Triatoma infestans. Classification (NCBI taxonomy): domain Eukaryota; kingdom Metazoa; phylum Arthropoda; class Insecta; order Hemiptera; family Reduviidae; genus Triatoma; species Triatoma infestans. The sequence continues at coordinate 18,069 of JAAEAF010014397.1, read as the reverse complement.
ACAAATTTAATTATTTAATGGAATTTCATTTTATTATATCTCGTTTTTTGGGCTCACCACCCGACATCTAATGACACCTTCCTAGGGAGACGCGGCCCTCACATTGAGAAACTCTGTTCTACATTCTAAAATCAAAATGATTCTTGAATAATAAACAAGTTTATATAATTTGTTTAACCTGTAAGCCTTAAGTATCCGAATAAGTCGCCCTAAACCGGTCGATGACCACAAAAAGAAACAGGCTATCACGGAAAATATCGCTGATGCTTGAATTAAAATATTGTTTTTTAAAATGTGGCTGGGTCCGCATTGCTGGATAACATCCGATATTTTATCCATGCTACGACGGATAAAATATCGGATTGTTTTTTAAAACACTTGAAATAATTACATAAAATTTAACCACTTAATATAACAAATATATAAATGGTGTTTTATTTAGTGTATGAGAGAAGGATTCCTGTAAGTGATAAGCATCAGTAAAAGAGTTTAAGTATTGAACCGAGCTGGACCACCCAACACATGAATAAAGCTCTTTGTAGTAAGAGTCCACAGCCTGCAATAAAACCACTTATACCCTTTTTTTTAAACAATCTACAGTAATTACTGTTTATAATCATCATAAAATGATGGAAGTCAAACAGTTTTACTTTTATTTTAATTTTTATTTCATTTATTTACCGAGAGAAATTCATTCATCCCAGCTCATGCGGACCGGTTCGAGATGGTAAACAAACTGAGGAGCGCTAATGATCTCAGAAGTAGATGCGCCAAAAAAATAAAAAATAAATCATTAATCATTAAAGAGTAAAAAATTATTATAATATTACAGGTAACAATTTAAGTGTTAATTAATTTTAACGACTCACGTGGAACGTTCGTCTTTTCAGTGCCTTTATCCCTGATTTAACCATTATCATGTTGTCATAAATCAATCCTTGGTAGCTTTCTTGCACATGTATAGCAGAGTGGGTTGTAATATGCCTGAAGTTCAGGTGCTTGAAGAAGATTTTGCAGAAGCACGATTGTGGAGAATGTGTTAATGCTGTACGTGAAACTGAAAGGCAGTAAACTTCGCTTTGAAGAATTTGCCTAACAAATAATAAAATCAGCATGAGATAGTCGAATTTCCAAAGATTTCAGAACCACATAGTGTTTCTCAAACTCCATTTAACCAACCACCAGCTGCAGTTCCAAGAATCTAGGCTGAATGCTCTTTAGTATGGCCATAGCGAAAAATTAGCTTTATCTCGCAGCAAATGCAGGCACATTTAAATTGCATATTTCAGCATTTATATAGTTCCATCACCCGGTAAATATTATGAAAATTCTAAATCGTTGTGAGAATTATTGCAGTCGTATGAGTGTTTCACACCGGATTTTTGTTTTGTTTTGTATGTTGTATTTTTTTTATTTTCATGGCAAATCTTTGTAAGAAATGAATGGAAAAGAAAGAGCAAACCGGAAGTGAGATTACAAGATATTCATATAGAGAATATGTAAAACCGGAAATAAGTAATTGTAATTTTCCGCCTGAGATATTTAATTCCCCTCTCTCACTGAAATATCTGTCGATTTTTTTGTTGCCCTTTTCCTTGTATCCTTTATTCTGCTAATTTATCGCTTTTTATTTAATTTTCACAGATTTTTTTTTTATTTTTTCCCATGAAAAACTTCTTACAGATTTTTGCTTTTAAGGTGTAAGATTCGTTATCTGAAAGCATGCTACTGTATATGTCTGAAATCTGAGGATTACCGTATGCTAATGTTGTAGAAAGAGGACAATTGAAATTTTTTTAAATATTAAGCTTGCCAGTCAATACCCCAGACAGTTTTGTTAGAATTGAGACGGGACGCCCCCATGTTATATGTAAAATATTAAAACGTACTCTTCGATGGTGGAGTAAGTTACCGGAAATGTCTGAGGAAAAATTCCCTAAACAATATTATAATAAGTTATTGCAAATGATAGATTTTAAAAGTGTCCCTTTTAATTGGGCAAATGATGTAAGAGTAATTCTAAGAGAAATTGGAGCAAAAATGTATGGGATTGCCAAAATTTAAAGAGTCTCAATGACACTATAAAGAATCATTATTTAGTACTTTCGTAGAGTCAGTAACTTTGGAATACCAGAAGCCTATTTTAATTGAGAATGGCAGGCAAAAAATACTCTAGGATTGTTGTAAATAGTGTAATGGAATCGTTTGATGTGATTCCTGATGTAGTAGATGTCTTGAAGAGAGCGGAAGTTAGTTGAGAGATTTTGGAAGTTAGTGCATCGAATTATTAATACGGATTTTATAAAAATAAACTGTATTTTAACAATAATTTTAACGTATAAATGTTAACTAATAACTAGCAAAATACTTAGGAATAAATAGAAGATAAATAAGTAATAAATTAGAATGATAAAATAAACGAACTAAGATGCACTACTAATATAATAAGTTTAAATAAAACTTATTATATATTTAATAAGTTTAAATGAAACTGTGTATAGTCGCGTAAACTGCTGCTCGTGTATATGGACGTGCTCGTATCGTCGTATAAGATATAATGATCCTCTCGTTGTATATGATAGAGTTTATATATCGGTGTTGGCCACACTCACACCAAGACATCTGTCCTAGTGTGCGACCTTGTGCGACCTTCGTAGTTTGCTAACATTATTTAGGTCAGTGACCAACCTTATCGGTGCTTGCTTTGATGTAAAGTATTGAAAAGGGCTTTGTTGTTTGTTTGGCCGGCATTGTCTTGAAGACGGCGGCCTGCTAGGTCGCTGGTTATAAATTGCTCTTTTATTACTGCCATCCTTTGTTAAGGTAGCAGCTGGCTGGAACCACTTTGACATTGGTATGACTTTCCATGTCATTACAATAGGGAGAGAATACAATTTAATAAAGATGTATATTGTAGATGTTGTGTTACAGGTGAGAAAGAAGATCTGCCTCACTTTCTGCTTCATTGCCCAGCCCTTTCTCCCTATAGAGCAATATACCTAGACCAGTACATTAAAAGTAATAATATGTTGGATAATCTTGAAAGTATACTAACCGATTTAGATATTAATAAAATTAACAATATTGTATATCTATTTGTAATTAATAGTTTCAAATTTATAAAATTCATGTTGACATAAGATATTAGAAAGTCATTTTATTTGGAAATAATTAAATATATGTTTTATGCTGTCTTTGTTATTTACTATTGGCAGATCAAGTATTCAAAAAGTTTGTGATCTAATTTTGTTTATTCATTTATTTTTGGTACAATTTGTAATTCAGTTTTGTTTGTTTTTGTATGTTTTTAAATAGTTCAATTTGCTGAAAGATATTTAATTTAATTTTCAATGTTTATATTGCTTTTTGTAACAGTTGATATATTTTATTTTATTCCATTTTTTTTTTTTTACCCACTCGCTTGCTATGAATGTAAAATTCTAAAAGCAATAAAGATATATTAAAATTTTTGTTTTTTTTTTCTCTCTAGTTGTGTGGTAGTGTTATATCGGTTAACTGATTTTATAATATTCATAATATCAATTGATTCTGAACTATTTGTACACTTTCTAAGCCAGAATCCCTTCTATTTAAGAAATATTTGTTAAATACTGAGGCAGCTAAGGTTCGAACTAAACGGAGAGGAAACCGCGGCGAGAGCTTACCAATACCTACACGCTCCCCAATAAAAATCGTCATCTGGCAAGCCATGGCCCTTCAAGGGTAGTTACACCATAGGTATAATTTTTTTAATTTTATATCCATTCTATCTAAAACATAGTTCAATGGTTTTTATACAGACGATCAACGTTTTCCATGATTTTGGAGGACGTCAGAGCCGTTTATACATATTATATATATATATAAAAACAGACTATTCGCTAAAAACATTTTTTTCGTACTCAGGGGACCTCAAAACATGTATTTCTGGTAAAATCTCAATCGAAAATTTGAGAAATAACAATTATGTCGTCATTATATCGAAGTTATTTGAGGACATTTTGATCATGGCTGACCAGCAAAGAACCTCCTAGGTCAGAAGTTATTGTAAAATGCTAGAATTTTTAATCCTAAAAACAAATTTTCTTTTTATCTTATTCCCTAATCATTTTCTTCAAGAATATTATATATATTGAATATGTGGATAGGTCCGCAATGGTGGGATTTTAATCGTCGTAACATACATATTTCTAATGTGCCTGGCCGCTTTCAGATTTTAAACCATCTTCAGCATAAAGTAATCAATCAAGTTCGTGAAGAGAAATAATTTCAACTTAATGTTTCTGATAATAACACTTTAATTTGATAACGTTACTTTGACGATGGATGAAAATATTAAACCGGTCAGTGAAATGTTTTTGGTGATGTTGTGTGTTTGTGTGCTGGTAGCTTGTGGCGTGAGCGGTTTAGTTAAAGAGCTTCTAAGTATATATGTTTAAGAGAGTGAAGTATCACAAATAAAAAAATCTGGTGTGAAACACTCACACAACTTTCTCTTACTCCAGTTCTCAAAATGATAATTGACAAATTTTTTAGTTTGTGTACCACAATTTAATGAAATTCGTCGAAAACTGAAAAAACTGTTCAGTAAAAGCGCACTTCCGGTTTACTAATTTTTTGAAACTCGGAATTTCAGCCATCTATTTATTTCTAACTAATTATGTTTGGATGATAGAATTGTATAATCAACTAGGATAGCACTTTGATGAAAATCTAACCCCACCCCTCCCCTAAAAGTGCCCTTAAAAGAATTTTCCCAGAGAAATGTTTTAGATAAAAGTTGTAGATCTTGCATGTTTAGTTTATATACGAAGTTTAAAAAAATCGTCGGAGCCATTTTTGAGAAAATTGCGAAAAAGTGAATAAATCATTTAGTAAAGTGGTAAAGTAAACGCACTTCCGGTATCCGATTTTTTTCAAACTCGGAATTTCAACAACATATTTAATTCTAATTAACATTATTTAGATGACAGAATTGTCTAATAAACTGAAATAGCACTTTAGATAAAAACCTAACCCCACCCCTCCCCCAAAAGTGCCCTTCAGTGCATTTTCCCGGAGAAATGTTTCAAATAAAAGTTGTAGCTCTTTGTATGTGTGGTTGATGTTTGGAGTTTAAAGAAAATCGTCGGAGCCATTTTTGAGAAAATCGCAAAAAAGTAAAAAATCCAACTAGTAAAGTGGTACTTCCGGTTGAGGAATTTTGACAGATAACGTAGTGTCAGATCCCACGGTGATACCTAAATGGAATATCAAGTTTCAACTTTCTACGGTTTTTCGTTTTTGAGCTATGCTGTTCACATACATACATACACACAGACACACAACACACACAGACACACACACACACACACACACACACACACGGACACACACACACACACAGACCATTTGCTAAAAACCACTTTTTTGGACTCAGGGGACCTCAAACGGATAACTCGATATCGAAAATTTGACACGATTACAATACTTCCTCTTACTAGGAGTAATGAAAGTAAAAGTAGTCAAGTAATCACTGCTAACAATAAATATATTCTATTGAAATAATAACACAAGTTATTTGCAAGATATTATAAACTTATTAATAGCACTGATGCGGAGGAGAAAAACAAGTGTTCTGCTTCGGTGTCTACAACAAGCTATATTGGAGGAATGACTTCTATTTGTTATTTCAAATCATCCCCTGTGAGAAGAAGAGGTACACAATGCTATCAAGTTCATGAACTCTAAAAGACAATAGTGGTCTTCTACCTGAAAAGTCCTTTTACAAGGCATGTCACATATTTTGATTTTTTTTTTTTTCAAATTAAATATATTTTTATATTTCTTGCATCCATTTCATCAGCAACATCAAAAATATGCACGCTACGATGGATAATATTAAATTAATATTGATGGCAAATATTTAAGTGTTGGGATTAGCCCAGTGTTAGACGCAAAATAGGAAGCAGGCACCACTACTTGAATAGAAGCGTTTACTACAGCTCATTTGTAATTTTGTGTGTTGTCCGTGAGAACACACAAACCCAGAAGCCCCAGAAGCTGGCAGTGACGTGAAAAAGTTTGATGCCCTAGTGGGTACACATGTTGACGCGCTATAAATAAATGAAGTAAATAAATAAATAAATAAATAACTATATATCGAAGCAAAAAAAAAATCATCTACCTGGGCAAAATTATCTTCTAATTTATTTGCATGGAAGGGTAAATTATTTGGAAATAAAGCAAAAATTGAAACAAAAAGAAAAAACACAGACGATTTGTACAGTACAAATTGATTTTTGCGGTTTTAGCTAAAAACCTTTCTTTACTGCTGATTATTCAAAATGTTAGATTTGCTTCCTTTTTTGTACAATCTACGATTCCATCACCTGGAGACAGGTAAAAGAATTAAACCATGATAAAAACTAAGACTTTTTAGGACATTTATCCTTAAGAACCGTCGTGAGAGTTATCAATAGACCCAGCCAACCAATATTTTGTTTGTTTTATGAGAATTAATTTAGTAAAACGAAAATTTCCAGAACTTATAATTATTTTGTAAAACTAAAGTATCATTTACCGAGGTTTGATGGGTTTGTTATTGGGAATAAATCAACTAGATTAATTTGAAGTAGGAACGTCAAATTGATTTGGGTCTAGGCGATATTATTGTAGAACAAAAACGTAATACGTATTTGAGAAGGTAGTACAAATATAATTTGTAAGTACTTAATTAATAATATTATTTCTCATATGGTTGAGCTAGCTCTGTCCATTTTCTTATTTTCCCGCCTGAGTTGAATTAGAGAGGTTGAGAAATGCTGAAATAGTGGTGGGTTTCTATTAATGTACCCACCATCAACCGGACACCCGTAATATAATATATTATGATTATAAGACAGTAGCATAACTGGAGTATATGCTATCGATTCTAACCCAGTAGCTATCGATTCAAAATATTCTTAAAAAATTATATATGTTACGCTCAAAACCGAAAATGCTCATTGAACGAAAAAACAGCTCACAACGCGTTGTGTCACTAAAAAACATCCACATCGCAAAAATTCGTGTTATGGCTCCTATGGAAATGCTCACGACGCGTTGTGGGAATCACAGAAAGACCACATAGCGAAATACGTGTCCATGGCTATCATGCTATACGACCAGAACGCATTGCGGCAATGAAGAAAAGCCGTGACGCGTATAGAACCATATTAGAATACGACACGCAGTGATTTGCGATATGGGTCCTACCAGTCTCGAAACTTTTTGGTAGATATCCTTAGGAATATTTTTTGTGCTGTAATAAGTACCACACAGGCAATGCCCTTAATGCTCTTTCTGCTGCTAAAAATTGAAAACCGCTGCATGAGGTATTGTCATTAACATTATTAAACATTTTTATATATTAGGATAACTTTATATTAAAAAAAAAAAAAAAAATCAAAATATTTAACACAAACATAAATGTTTATTCGTCATTAGTGAACAACAACAATGTACACTTAAATTAATTACTTGTAGTGTTTCACTGCTATTTATTTTTATAGGAACTACTTTTATAGCATTTTATATTCTTGTGATCAGTGTTTCTTTCCACAAACTCACGTAATTTATCATAAAACACTTCTTTTTTTATTGATCATGGGTTAGCACTGATATACGTTTACCCTCAGAAACAGACAAGAAATGAATAAACAACTCTACTGATGGTTTAATGCGTCGTTGTACACAAGCCGACAAGTTACACCCTGTCCGTCGTGATATGGTAACACCAACTAGTGCTCAGAACGCGTCATGGCTTTTCTTCATTGCCACAATGCGTTGTGGTCGTATAGCATGATAACCATGACACGAATTTCGCTGTGTGGTCTTTCTGCGATTGCCACAACGCGTCGTGAGCGTTTTCATAAGAGCCATAACACGAATTTTGGATGTTTTACAGTGACCAACAACGCGTTGTAAGCTCAATGAGCATTTTTGGTCTTTGAGCGTAATATAAACGCAAAATCTGGTATCAAACACTCACACGAATTTCTCTTACTCCTTTTAATACAATTATATATAAAATGACAAATTTTCTTTATACTCAAATTCTACATTTTTCCTCATAGGGGATAAGTAACTACCTACAAATGCCCTGTAGAGCGCTCTAAAAAACACAGAATCAACTACACATAACATTTGAAATGAACGCTACAAATTCCGCAAAACTATCCAAAAATAAGTTTTTTTGAGAAAAATGTTGCAAAATAAGTGATACGTTTCTATCGATGCAACAAGCATTGCAAGCTTAAAAAAAAAAACGTAACCGTTTTAGAGAAAATTCTTAAAACCCAAAAAACCTATTCTGTAATATCGTACTTCCGGTTAACTGATTTTCTACAAAGTTGAAGTTAATTTCTGATATTTTATCCGTCGTAGCATGAATATTTATTTTGTTCCTGACCGGTCTCGGATTTTCATCCATCATCAGAGCTAATTCATCAAGTTCGTGTAGAGAGTTCAGTTCAACGTAATATTTCTGTTACACTCGCACTTGTTGGTTTTATATAAATGGGGAGAGATTGTAAGGTTATGTTACTATGTGTGTGTGTGTTTTGTCATTTGGCCATTAAACACAGACACATAGTAACATAACTTTATAACCTCCCCACATATGTGCATCCAACAAATTATTAACAAGTGCGAGTGTAACAGAAACATTACGTTGAAGTGAACTCTCTCTACACGAACTTGGTGAATTTGCTCTGACGATGAATGAAAATCCTAAACCGATCAGGACAAAATAAATATGCGTGCTACGATGGATAAAATACCAGATGTTATCCTGCATTGCGGACACATCCATATTTTGAAATTAATTCTATTACGTGTATTAATATTATGTCGATGTATGTAAAAACCAAATATTATACTGAAGTAGTACTAAATAGCAAGTTTAAAGAAAATCGTTGCAATTGTTTACGAGAAAATTATGTAAAAGTGAAATATAAAAACTTTTGTATTCCGGTTGATGATGGATTTTGTCCGAAATCTCCGTGTCTTATGTTTAAGCGGAATATTATTTTTAAGCATTCTGTGAATTTTCGTTTTGAAGCTTGTAATAGGATCCGAAGAAAAGGATCTGAAGCAGAGAGAGAGAGAGAGAGAACAAAATTGAGAGTCTCACTCGCTACTTAGCCCAAACTAGAGTGGGAGACGCTGTTTGAATACAGCTGCGCTAGCCCTAAAGAGGACAGTCTTTACTACAGTTTATACAGCAGTTACAACGCGTCAGCAACCAGCTACTAACCTTCTCTTCACTCACTCTAAATCTCTCGCTACCAATTTCTATATGCGTGTAAAGTTCTGGCAGTTTGTGGTACTTTCTCATTATACAGTGTTCAGCATTATTTCCAGTTTGTTTCTTCTAATAAACATAATTCTCTCCTTCTCATACCCACTGTAGAACTATTCTGTTAAAATACACATAAATACACACAGACCATTCACTAAAAACATTTTTTCGTATTCAGGGGTTCCAAAAACATGTATTTCTGATACAAACTCAATTTTGAAAATCTGGCCACTATCCTAGTAAGAAGAAAGTAATAAAGGAAATATTACATTCGTACGATTTCTAATAATCAATAATAATAGAGTGCCCAAAAGCTAGAATTAAAAATACACAATATTTCCATTCTTTATAATATTAAATTATCATTTGTTCTAAAGATAAAGCCATCATAATTCAAAACATGAAAATAAATTTGTCTAACAATTCAAAATGTTATTGCTGTCCAATTAATTATAAATCAATAATAATTTTGATAAAAATTATCAACTTCTAAATTTAATTATTACTCACTTAATCACTAACTCACTAGTCGGTAAATATTTGTCAAAACTAAACTGTGTTTAATTTTTGATAAATGCGTTTTTATATTTTAATTATATAACAATCACAGTAATTCCTTGTTAGTATGTTATTTGTTATTTTCAGTTCGTTACTCTTATTTTATTTAGTCAGATCATTATCTGATCTATCCAGTCCTTATCTGAAGTATAGCATCAGCCTATTTAGACGAGGGCATCTGCCCCATCTCCCCCTAACTTCTCTGTTTTCTACAATTAAATGTTACACTCCAAATAAAATACACAATTGTGATTTCCATTAGAAAAATCTCAGTTGCTAATTTAATTTTTAAATTATTTAAAACTCAAAACTGTATCTTACTGTGTGAGAGGAAGTATTGTGATCGTGTCAAATTTTAGAAATTATGTTTTCACCGGAAATACATGTTTTGAGGTCCCCTGAGTGTGAAAAAAAAAAGAAGTTTTTAGCCAATGATCTGTATGTGTGTAACAAACACAATATAATAAAAAGGAATGATCCCAGAAAGTCCATTAGACAAGAAAGATTCGTGCAAAATCTAACAACCGGAAGTGCCATTTTAATGAATGATTTTTATTTTTTTTTTTTTTCAGTTTTTCGTGAATTTTCGAAACGACTCCAACGATTGTATTTTTTTTTAACTTTTTATACTATTTATTCACATAAATGTGTATCACTTTTATTTGAAACATTTTCCCGAAAAAATTCATTTTTGGGGGATCGGGGGGAGGGGGCAGTAGAATAATGCACTTTAGTATAATATATGGATTTACAAATTATGATTTTAAATTTTTTGAAATTTCTGGAAAACTTGTCAATGATTTTTTTTAAACTTTGAAGCATTGCTGCATTGATAAAAACGTATCACTTTTATTTGAAACATTTCTGTGACAAAATTGATTTTAGAGAAGTACTGAAGGTCTGTCACTTAGATTTAAATTTAAATTTGCAAGAGCTTACTTGGTTTTGATATAGAGCGCTCCACAAAAGGCCGGTCAGGTACAGAAGTGAAATCCCCCACCAACATTTTTACTGTGGGCTCAACTGAACATTGTAACGTTTCTGAATTAAACACTGTATTAATTAGTGTACGAAAAAATCTTGTAATACTTTACACCAAATTTTTTTTTTTATTTGTGTAAATAAATGTTCCCTATTTTATATTAAATTGCAAATATTCTGAATGGTTAGACACATTAATGTACGTTTTGAGTAATGATTGTTTATCTTTAGAACAAATGATAATTTAACGGTATAAAGAATAGAAATATTTTGGATATTTAATTCTAGCTCTAGGGCAGCTGCAAAATTGCGCTTCATAACTCCTGATTTTTAATAGCACACACTTAAATGTAATTACTTTTTTTATTTTGTTTTATATTTCTACTCCAGTGATTTATTAGTGATACGTATGAATGTAATATTTCTTGTTTTGTTACAGTAATTTTAAAGAAACGTAACCAAATAAGCCACACAAAACCGTATTTCTATTTTCAGTAATATTCAGTACATATTTTGAGCAGAGTCATCATGTTGTGTAGCAAAAGAAAGTATACCTTATCTTTTAAATACAGTAAGATTAGTTGATTACTTTTGATATAATAATATTCACTAAATATATACACTATTCCAACAAAATATAAACTAACATTAAAAAAATAAAATACTTTAAATAAATTCTCATACTAAGGATTTCATATGTGGCTGTAAAATTTGTATACCACGATAATGTGATTGAGATTTAACCGTAACCTGACCAAGCCGCACTTTTATACAATACATATCGCAAACAGTCCCAAATGCGACTGCGTTAGCGGAAAGGATAGCAATATCAAGCATATACTTTTTGATTTTCTAGGTTTTCGCGGCCATTTTCATGAAAAACACTTGAGCTTCCGGGTTGAGACCGCGCCAATAAAAACCGGACGCTTCGCCCATGTTGCAATTAGCCACTTCAGGGTGGTTACACAACAATTGCAAGGCAACAAAGCGCAATGAATCTTGGTCGAAGTAGAGGCGTGGTTTCTTCTTCCACCTTGGAGTTTGCAAATAATTAAATTTTCCTCATCAAAAGGGAATAAAATAAAAATATAGGGCGGATTAGTAGGAATTATCTTTCTGTAGTTCATTCAGTTTTGTGTACACATCGCTCATACATTTTATACACCAAAACAATAAAGCATACATGCAGGCATTAACCATTAAATTGTTTCAGATATTTATATGGCCAAAAGGTTAAGAATAAGAGCCGCAATTCTCAATACTCCCTTATCTATCTGAAGGATGGAGAAGGAAGAAGTGGGAAGAGAAATGCAAGATCTTTAATAAAGACAAAAAGAAAATACAGGATAAAATGTTCTACAGAAATATATACATTACTTTCAATATTAATATTTAATAAGTATCTGAAAAAGATACATAAACAGCTCTATCAATAGTATCTCACATTTGTCTAGAAAGAATTCAAAACTATGAAATAAATCTGGTATAAACAATTTAAAATGAAATATATATCACCATAGACGTATTGAAATTCAAAACTACATAATGAATTAAAAACATTGCCCCAATGTGGTCAAAACTAAAAATTGTATACAAATTTTGAAAAAAGTCGCTGTTTGCCAGAATATAATTAGAAATTTCATTTAATGAAATTTGTATTTAGCGAAGATAAAATCCTATAAACACCTTTAGTACTGAATCTTGCAATTACTGAAGGAATTAGAGTGATAATGCACAATATACGAAATTGAAGTGTAAATAAGAGATTTCCAGTTGAAAAGATCTTGATATTAATTTCTATTAGAGTCCTATTGCCAAGTATTTTAATAAATTAAATAAACAACAGCCTGGTTTAATAACAATTATAAAAAAAACAAACAAAAAAAAATTGGCCAGTGAAACGTATCTTAGGGATAGCATTTATATAAAAATATATTAACAGTTTTACAAATAATCAAAAGAATAAATATAATTTAAATAATAATTATTTCCGACTGGTAAACTAGCCCCAACGGCCATGATGTATCAACAACACATTAATGGTAATCAAATATAACTGGAAACAGTCTTTGAAATGAACTAGAATTAATTTAATTTCCTGTCGCCTAGGGCATATTTATAATAATATAACCAATGTAAACTGGTTTCGATTAAAATGATTTCTTTCTTTTAGAAATTGCCATCAATTTATTTTACCTTGCCAATTAAACTACATTAATTATAATAATATTTTATTACAAGTGTATTTTATTAAACTTTAACAAAAGAAGAAGTGGTTTTCTTATTTATTCCATAAACGACAAACACATGTAATTTTTCGCTTTGATTTTAGAAATACCGCAAGTGAGATGGTATAAATATGTTCAAGGGGTAATGAAGAAGACATTCGTGCGGTAAAACTATAATCAGTGTTGTCAAATTAGGTACCGCAAGCCACTTCGAAGCTTCCACACCTTTGTGGCCAACATATGAACTCTCCAATGTCACAAATTCCTATCACTTTTTCTTCTACTAGTGTAGATTAATATTTGTTCTACTAGTGTAGGGTTGATTTAAACCAGTATTAGTCCGCAAATTTATTTATATACGTATGTTTATTGAAAAAGTAAAAAAAAAAAAAAAACAGTAGAGGCGGAAACAATTCAGTCATTTTACAAGCTTTTTAACATTAGGAATAGTCGTCACGCGTTGGTCTACTGGCTAGCGTACTTCCCTTTCGTGCGAGAATTCAGGGTTCGATTCCCGTGAGGGCAAACTCGGTGTTGACCCAGCATCGTGATAATAAGTGGGAAGTGTGATGGATGACAGAAATATAAAAATATATTTAATTTGAAATAATCAAAAATTATGAAGAAAATGTAACATTCTCTTGCAAAGGACTATTCAGGTAGAAGACCACTATTGTCTTTTAGAGTTCATGAACTTGATATCATTGTCTACCCCTTCTTCTCACAGGGGAAGATTTGAACGAACAATTGGAAGACATTCCTTCAAAAACAGTCTGAAACGGACACCGAAGCAGAACACTTCAGGAATCAGTGCCAGATATAAGTTAAAACATAAGAGTTTATTCCAACTAATTTCAGTAAATTAATAAGTATATTGCTGTGTTATTGAATAGATTTAAATATCTTTAAAGAATATATTTAAGTTAAACTACCAGTGTTTTCTTAATTATTTCTTATTACTTCTCTCTTAAACATATATACTTACAAGCCCTTTACAAAACCGCTCGTGCTACACAAGCTACTACAAACATACAAAACAACATTACTAATTACATTTCAGAAGCTCAGTTAGTAGCGCCCCAGGTAGCGAAGGCCGGTATAAAACAGCACGGGAACTGCGGCGTGCTTACCACACGCCCCCCTATTTAAATCGCCGTCTGGCAAGCCTTGGCCCTTCATGGGTTGTTGAGCCATAGAATTTTTTTTTTTTACACTAGGAATATGTAAGGAAAGACATTATTATCAATTATTATAGTTTGTCTATTTGTACCAATGCGGTAAATGTCTTTTATAATATTGTACAGACTTCAATTGGAAGTTAAAAGGTCCAAAAGTTCACACATTCAAGAAATAATAAACATCAGGTAACATCAAGTAAACACCATTCAGGTATGTTAAATATGAAACACATTATTGAGAAAGTTTATTGTTTGTTTGTACTTACGACTTTCAATATTATCGCTGTATATAGATAGTTTCGGCCCAACTATATTTTAACTGAAATTGCTAAAAATCTTCAAAAATAAAAAAAATAAAAATGGCTGGAATGAACCCAAAAGTTCCTCCATAATTGAATGGTGTTTCTTGTTTAGCTCTAGGTTGTTAAAAGAAAATCTCAAGAAGTTAAGTGAATAAATTTTTTAGACTTTGGTGGCCATGATTACATGTGCAAAACACTTAAGACTTTTTCGGGTTTTTATAAACGATGTTCTGTCATATTGTAAACATTGCAATAGGATTCTTCAGAGTAGTGTCACCATAAATGCCAAAACAACACTGGCAACAACCAGACGAGTGGATAAAAAACAGAAGTGGGGCAGGCCTACTTTTTCCGCTATCTTGTACGTGAATGGTTGTATAGAGAAGGCGGGGTTTCCCTCCCATGCATGTGATTAGCTGAAGCGTGACTAGATCTAAGTCTCCCTTCCCATTGCCCTATTACAATACTGGCGAAACATCAGTTTAGAACAAACCACTGACGCGGTCAACTGTAAACCCAAGTATTTTTAAACTGAAAATTCTTCGAATTGTAAAAATAGAGGTTAATCATTTAACCAGATACTAAACTGTATTGATCGAAATAACAGTGTAAGGTAACCTTGAATCATGATTTATTCTTCAAGATGCACATCATGGGATCTTAGAGATCGGCCTGCATCAAGTTGGCTTCGTATTCAGCCATACGCTTAGTCTTAGTGATCCCAGTGTTAGCTATTTAAAATTCCTAAGAAGTATTATAGAGTACATTTCTGTCATTTGGAATCCAAATCGCCGTATATGATATACAAGATATATAATATGTAAACAATGCTTCTCGTGTAAATAAATATTTATATAATTGTAGAACCATACATTCTAGTCAAGTAGTACTTTAGAGGAAAGCTTGACACCACTTTTCCCTCAAAAAAAATCAATTTTTACCGATAAAATGTTTTAAATAAAAGTGATAAATATTTATATACGTAGTCAAGAAAATCGGGTAAAATTACAAAAGAAAATTAACTAATGCGCACTTCCGGTTGATGAATTTTGATTAAAACTTTATTCAGTTGCGGTAGTGGTACCTATATGGAATATCAAGTTTGAGTTACTGCGATTTGAACAACAAAAGTTCTTCACACAAACACAAACATTCATACCCACATAACACACACACACACACACACACACACACACAGAGGCATTTGCTAAACTTTTTTTTTTTTACTCATGAAACTGATGAAACAGTTTTTTTATATTTTTGTTTTTTTACTTTCTCTTACTCCTAGTAAGAGGAAGTATTGTAATCGTTCCAATTTTCGATATCGGTTTTCACCGAAATATCCGTTTGGGTCCCCTAGTACAAAAAAGTTGGTTTTTCAACAAAGTGTGTGTGTGTGTGTGTATGTGTGTGTATGTATGTGAACAGCATAGCTCAAAAACAAAAAATCGTAGAATGTTGAAACTTGATATTCCGTTTAGTATCACCATGGGATCTGACAGTACGTTATCTGTCAAAATTCTTCAACTGGAAGTACCACTTTACTAGTTTTTTTTTTTTTAAGTTTTTGCGATTTTCTCAAAAATGGCTCCGACGATTTTCTTTAAACTTGGTATATCGACTACATATACAATGTGCTACAACTTTTATTTAAAACATTTCTCCGGGAAAATTCATTTAAGGGCACTTCTGGGAGAGGGGTGGGGTTAGGTTTTCAGCTAATGTGCTATTTTAGTTTATTAGACAATTCTATCATCTAAATAATGTTAAATAGAATTAAATATGTTGTTGAAATTCTGAGTTTGAAAGAAATCGGATAACCGGAAGTGCGTTTACTTTACCACTTTACTAAATGATTTTGTTTACTTTTTCCGCGATTTTATCAAAAATTGCTTCGACGATTTTCTTAAAACTTCTTATATAAGCTAAACATAGAAAGATCTATAACTTTTATTTAAAACATTCGTCCGGTAAAATTCATTTAAGGTCACTTTTAGGAGAGGGTTGTGGTTATGTTTTTCTCTAAAGTGCTCTCATAGTTGATTATACAATTCTATCATCCGAACAAAATTAATTAGAAATAAATAAGATGGCCAAAATTCTGAGTTTTAAAAAAAATTAGTAAACCGGAAGTTCGCTTTTACTGAACAATTTTTTTAGTTTTCGACGAATTTCATTAAATTTGGCGCAGAAACTATAAAATTTGTCAATTATAATTTTGAGAACTGGAGTAAGAGAAAGTTGTGTGAGTATTTCACAGCAAATGTTTTTTTTTTTTTTTTTTTTTTTTACTGATGGAAACATATATTTCTAATCGTAACTAAATTTCGAAAATTTGACAAGATGGCAATACTTCTTCACATCAGAAGTAAAAGAAAGTAAAACAAAAACTTTTATTTGTTTCTATTATTCTCTGCAGGATAGAGGAATGTTTGGAAAAGTCCATGTAGATTTGAAAGGACCATGATTGTTCTTTGAGTAAATAACATATATATGTTTAACAGTTATATTCAGATAATTTATAAAATCAAACTATCCAATATTACAAAAAAATTAACTGGGCATTTGTAAAAAAAAAAAAAATGTGCTCTACAGATTCACCAAATAATGAAAAAACTGAATATGGCAATAATTAATTTATAATTACATTAATAAATAAAGAAAAGGCAGAGTCAAAAAGAAAAGAAAGAAAAAAAAAATAAAACACAATCTGATTGATGGAAGGCAGTAGTATATATATCTAGGTTTGTATATCTAGGTTCAGTTACATAGTTGTAGCATCTGTCTAGTATCCTGTTGGTGACGTCAATTCTCTACTACTGATCTAGGATGGCGGTGCTTGCTAGTCCCGTTCTAAGAGAATCTCTCAACATAGGTCACTATTATAGATCAACCTTTTGTTGTTTCTTAAATGGCAACTTATAAATATAGAGTTACAATTAGTATTCTTTTAATAATTAAGCGGTAAAGAGCAATACACTGAAATGAAATATAGTAATATCTTTGTAAAAGTTGAACTTGAAAAAATCTAAAAAAAAAAAAAAATTTTTAAACAATCTGGTGCGAAACACACACACAACTTTCTCTTACTCCTGTTCTCAAAATTATAATTGACAAATGTAAAATGTAATAGTTTGTGTACCGAATATAACGACATTCGTCGAAAACTGAAAAAGCTGTTCTAAAAGCGCATTTGCGGCTTACTAATTTTCTTAAATCTTTGAATTTTGGCTATCTATTTATTCCTAATTAATTTTGTTTGGATGATAGAATCGTATAATCAACTATGATACCACTTTAGAGGAAGCTGTAACCCCACCCTTCCCCTAAAAGTACCCTTAAATGAATTTTTCCAGAGAAATATCTTAAATAAAAGATGTAGATCTTTGCATTTTTAATTTATATACGAAGTTTCAAGAAAATCGTCGTAGCTATTTTTGAGATAATCGCGTAGAAACTGAAAACCAAAAAAATTAATTTATCATATTATTATCAAAACG
>JAAEAF010014396.1:0-96719 GCA_011037195.1 Triatoma infestans | reverse complement strand
GACCTAGAATCCGCAAATTATATCTACTTATATATATATATAAAGCAATAACTTCGAAATAAAACTCAATTACTTCTGTACAATTTATACTTTAAGGCATTCACAGCAAAGAGTGTATTGTTAACTTTATCCAGACTAACAGAAGACACAATGTTTATTAAATGTTCAGACTCAGTTGCATTTATTATATATTGAGAAATATATTTCTGTCTGAGGGGCGAAAGAGATGTACAATGTAAAAAAGAAAGTGGAGTGAGGTATCTGGCCGCTGGGTTTGGCAAAGCGCACAAGAGTTTATTATGTTAACCGTATGTAACACATTTCACCACAAATAACTATAGAATACTTTTTATGAGTCAATGTGACCTGGCTAATTAGCCTAATTTTGTTTAGGTGACATTGTAATGCTAAATACCTCCCACCTAAACCCCAGGAACAAATGTTCCTGACCATAGGTTGTAAGACGAGTTCAGGACAAATTCAATATCTATACTGATCAAGTGGTTTTTCATTCTAGACATGATGTGCTTTTTCGATTTCTTAAGAAGAACAGAATTCTGTTCCGACCAGATATTTTCGATATCTAACAAATAAAAGCAGTCCCTAAGTTCAGAAACCCAATTAAAAGGTACATTAAGGTCATTCACAAAGTCTAATAAGCGCAAGTAACACAATCTGGGGATCTTATCTTCAGCCATTGACAAAATTTTTCTCCACCAATTCAACATTTTTTTTTTTAATTTTATATTTAAGCTGAATCCTTCCAAACTCCAGTCTAATAAATGCGTTTGGGGTGCTAATGGGTAGTTTTAAATTGAAAGAGTTTTAAAAAACCAATCTGACTTTTTTCCAGTACCTCCAAACCTGAATACCCTATAGCTCAGATAAATATAAAAGAACACTCTCCGACAAAGCGTCATAAAGGTAACTTTGTTTTATAGGCTATTATGGTACCACAACACAATTTGTTGAAAACATCTTGTTTCCCCTTTGTTTCCGGTGACTTCAGGGAACAAAAAGCGTGTGGGTGACAAAGAATCAGTTTCAAAAATTTGACCCAACCCAACTCTTTCTCTTCTAACAATTGGAGAAACTTCAAGAAAAAGAAAAAATTGGATGTGAAAAATTTAGCCGAATTTATCTTTCAGCGATAATTATAATTTATTGTAATTGACTCATATTCAAGTTTTACTTGAATATGGCAACATTGTATGGCAGTAACATCTGTCAGACATCACCAAAATTTATGACAGTTTGAAAGTTAACTCGAGATTTCAGAGAATCAATTTATTCCAGAAAATCTGTTGCAAGTAGGTATCAATCTGTAAATCTGTTTCGCAAGGAAATTTTTGGTGCCTTCTTTTTGTTTCGAGAGAGAAAAAGAACATTCGGTAAAGTCCGTTGTTCTTGGTTGATGAATTTTGACCGGGTGTTAAATGCGATGTAATTTTATTACGAATCTCAAGTTTGAGCTGCCTGTGAGTTTTGTGTTTTGCATAAACACTTACTCGTGGCAAATTTTCGAAATTGAGTTTTTAATTTTCTTGAATTGAGTTCTCATATGAATACATGTTTTGAGATCTGAATTCGAAACAGTGTTTTTAGCGGAATGTCTGTGTTTGTGTGAGCAAAATATCCTTAAAAGAACGAAGCAACCTAGAATCTCAACGCTGATATTCCGTCTAGTTTCTGACATGAAGGTTACCATCATAATCCGTTCACTGATAGTGCGACGTAACTTTACTATTTTTAAATTTTATTTTAGTTTTTTTCCGATTTTTATGAAAAAAACTCGAAATGGTTTTCTTGAAACCACAAAAGCTAAGGGGGGCTAAGATTTTGTCTGAAAGGTCACATCCAGCTAATGGAACTAGCCCAAAAAACTGAAATATAATGTACATTTTTAGATGCATTAATAACGAAAAATAATGGGAAGCTAAAATTACTGGGAATAGAGAATTTAAACAGATTGAAAAAGTCGCTGGGAAACACTCACACGACACTCACACTCACAGCAGTTAATGAAATAAAAAAATAGACAAATTTTTTTTAAATGTGGAAATTTTTTTTCCCAGAGCTCCCACATCAATAATGGAGAGTACACATAGCTCTGGTATTCCTAACCAGAGCTCCCACATCAATATAATGGAGAGTACACTTAACTGTGGTATTCCTAACCAGAGCTCCCACATCAGTATAATGGAGAGTACACATAGCTCTGGTATTCGTAACCATAGCTTCCACATCAGTATAATAGAGAGTATACATAGCTGTGGTATTCCTAACCAGAGCTCCCACATCAATATAATGGAGAGTACACATAGCTATCGTATTCCTAATATATATGATCTTTTCAATTCAGATATCCGGGTAGAGAAGTTTGGCATGTTTAGTCATTGCTTGTCTTTTAAATCTTGTGTGTATGTTGTCAAGTGAGTAGTTTGTCTATGAAGCGCTCAAGGTAGCCCACCAGGTCTGTAAAAGAAAGAGGATTGTTACTGAAGAAAACAGGAGGTCAGAAACCCCGTCGGAACATGGCATGTGGGCATTTTTGTGGGTTCCTTTTTTATTCGCCACTTTTTTTGCCCATGTTTCTGTAATATGTAGGTGGGTCTCTGTAACTTGTGTGAAGTTGATCTGATGTCTGCACTTGTAGCGAGTATCGCTGTACCATCTGCATATGTACAAAGTAGTGTGGATGGATGTGTAGGTATGTCTAATGTGTATACCATGTAGAGTAAGGAGCCAACAATACTCCTCTGCGTTATGAAAAATAAAAAATAAAATCTACGATTTAGTCTAACCTGACTTCTAACCAGATTTATTTACAAATATTTATTTACAAACAAAATCCTATTATTTTTTATTTAAATAAAATAATTACATATTTCAATTGAAATGTTATAAAACCATTTTATAATTACAAATTTTTTAGTGATAAAATTAGAAATTAAAAAATGAAATTGGAAAAAAAAATTAAACATTTTATTTATTGAGAAAATCTGTGTTTTTCGTTTGTTTTTTGGGAATCTTTTTTTAATAATTTACGAATATCGGTTCGAATTTTTCATAGAGCTATTATATCGTTACATTCAAATCCCTTTTGATCGATGTAATCAAGTAAAGTTTCAACAGAATTTCAATGCTATCTTGTGACGCGGTCTGAGCCGGGACTGGCTGTCCGAGCAACCGTATGATTGTGAGTATGAAAAATGTGTAAATAGTGTAAATATTTTTAATTTAGGTTAATTATTGAGGGGCGAATTAGTAAGAATAGGTATGTTTGTATTTATTTTGTATGCGTGAAATAAGTATGCATGTACTTATTTATTGAGATGAATGGGTGATATGAAATTGTAAATGTGCATATGCTGGATATCGGCAATTGTGAAGGTGTAATATGCACCATTATGGCTTATGGCGAAGGCTAATGCAAAAAAAAAAAGAAAAGCCATCTTGTGACTAATGTAATCTTCTTCATTTGTATTCTCCCACTATCGCGCCCCTCTTCTTCTGTTTGAGTTACAATAGAAACTATATCCGCATCATTGAAACATTGAAAATCAGGATCATTTGAATCACGATCAAACCATTCTTGGATCAAACTTTTCTCTCTTCGATGTACACAAAGATTATGGAGAGTCTTACTGTTGGCACGACATATAACCATGCCTCACCACATTGTTTGTTTCATGTATGTATATCACAACAAAAATTAAAAAATTTGAAATTGATTGCAAGAACGGATGTATTTCAAGCACGGATAATCCGCATCCGGATAATATACCATTCGCTGAAACACTTTTTCGTACTCTGGGGCCTTAAAACTCAATTTCGAAAATTCTCACTAGGAGTAAGACAGTAGAAAAACATATTAAATTCATATTTTTTAAGATAATTTATGTAAAAATTTGGACAGATTTCTAAATCCTGTACATTAGATTGTATTGTAAAAGTTAAATAAACCGTCATCGGAACGTTATCTATGGTGAATCCAGTTGGTAAACAACGTCCCACGCATTCTTATATTTACTATGTATATATGTACTTAGATTATTACTGTCATTCTCAATTTCTCACTCTCACACTTGACATAGTGATTGTACTACTGTATGTTTGTATTGCTAATAAAACTTGTGCTTTTTTAAAAAGAGTTTTCCCTCGAATAAAAACATAACTGGCGCAGTCGGTAGGACACACCACCTCGAATAAATTTTCTTTCGGAGATTTGGACAGCGACAATTTGGCTGGAAATTCAATCCGTTTAAGAAGAAATTTATTTCTGTATTTTAATACTCAAGAGGTGTCCAGAACAAGGAGAACTCAAGAGATACTGTTGTCGGAGCTACAAACAGCAGCCAATCCGTTCATACAGCAGAGACTCACGAAAAGGCAAGCGGCAGACAAACATTGGCTCCAGTAGAACAGAATCAACCACCATCAGAAGCCAACCCCGCAAATGAAAATTGCAGCAGCAGCCGTACTCACCGCAGTCAGCGTGCTGATATTGTAAGTCTTTACAATTTAAAATTTTTTAAAGAAAATAAAAATAAATTGTGACTTTACAATTTTTCAAAAAAAAATAAAATAATTTTTATTAAATTGAAAATAAAATAAATTTTAGTATAATTTATTATAATTTGAAATAAAATTAAATTTAAAGTATTTGAAATAAAAAAAAAAAAAAAGAATTTTATAATTAAAAGAAAAGAAAAGAAAATTAAATTAAGAAACTAACAACTATTTATTAAAATTATTAGTGCATGAAATATTGGATTGCAACTAAAACATAAATATTGCTTGTGAAGATATTTTATTTGTGATATATTTGTAAATCTTGTTTAACCACACACAATGGCAAACAGTATGGAACTCAAAATGATATTAGAGACAGTCCCAACATACGACGGGAACCCAAAGACATTATCACAATTTTTATTAAACATTGACGAGCTAAATTCACTACTACAACCCCCACCGACCGTACTACACTACAAAAACGTATAGTATTTTTAACAATAAAAAATAAAATAGTCGGAAAGGCAAACGAAGACCTGAGAAATCTTCAATTTAGTACATGGGAAGAGTTAAGAAACCACTTAATAAATAGCTTCGCGGATCGTCAGGAACCCGCTAGCATAATGTTAAATATATTGCACAGTACACCTGGTAAAAATGTATTTAGTAGCCTAAAAGAATTAAATGAAAAATTTAACTTATTTAGGGCAAAAGTAAATTTAATGGAAGGTACAGCAGAAAATAAAGAATTTCCAATTAGATTCCAGGAAAATCTCGTAACACACCATTTTATAACTTCATTAAAGGATCCACTACGAAATAATTTAGCAACCCGTGGACCAAAAACATTAATACAATTAGAACAATTAATAATTAATGATTTCCAATATTTAAATAACATCGCGGAAACACCCGTGCAAAAACAAAATTATAATAGGACAACACAACTAGTCCCAAAATTTACACGAACTCCTTTTCCAAGTAAACCAATTACCATACAACAAAGAAATTCGCAAACATACGCACCGCGTCAACAAATGCAAAGAAATTATCAAACACAACCAACACCAATGTCGGTTCAAACAAGCACAAAATTATGGAAACCAACCACAAACGGATACACGAATAAGTACAGACAACCAAATAACTATTTTACACAACAGAATGCGAGATATCCCAACCAAAACCCAAATTTTATAACGGAAGAACCATTCAACCAGGAAAATAACTTAGAAGAAGAGGATCAAAACCCTTTAGAAAATAACGTTGAACAAATAGAAAACTACAATTCTTTTTTAGGAGAACCTCCTATAAATTTAGAGGAGAAATCCTGAACATACAATGCAATTCCAAACTCCCATTTATAAAACTGAAAGACTACTATACTTTACTAGACACAGGTTCATCAATAAATTTAATTAGCAAAACATACGTGTATAATAATAAATTAAAATTTAAAATTCACAAAGAAAACTTTATATTTACAACAGCGACAGGCAAACAAACAGGAACAGAATGTGTTATAATCAACATTGAAGGAAAAGACATAAAATTTTATTTACACGATTTTCACTTACAATTTAATTTACTACTGGTTATTCCAGCAATTACAGACCTAAAGATTATATTAAATTTCCAAAACAATACAGTACAAATTTTAAATAAAAGAAAGAAACATCAAAAGAAACAAAAATTTGAATCGAATCACATAGAAGCAGAAATAATAAAAATATGTACAGACCACCTAAATAAAGAGGAACAGACAGAATTATTTAAAGTGATTAACGAATTTAAAGAAATAATACCAAGAGAAAACCAACCACTTTCTCATACCCACTCAATAAAACATGAGATAAAAACTACTGATGAAACACCAGTAAACACAAAAGCTTACAGACATCCACAAATATATAAACAAGAAATAAAGGAACAAGTGACGAAACTGTTAAAGGATGACATAATCCAAGAGTCGAAATCCCCATGGGCTTCACCCGCTTTAATAGTTCCCAAAAAGATGGACGCATCAGGGAAAAGAAAATTCAGAATGGTAATAGATTATCGAAAACTAAACGCCAAGACAGTAGACGATAAATTTCCAATTCCTAACATAACGGAAGTACTTGACCAATTAGGAAGAAACATGTACTACACAACAATTGACCTCACTAGCGGTTACCACCAAATAAAAATGCACGAAAACTCAATCGAAAAGACGGCATTCAACACGGACTTAGGCCATTACGAATTCAAACGTTTACCCTTCGGTTTGAAGAATTCCCCAGCCACATTCCAAAGACTAATGAATTCCATATTAAAAGAATATATAAACAAAATCTGTTTAGTATATTTAGAAGACATAATAATACTAGGAACTTCACTTCAGGAACACACACAAAACATAAGAAAAATATTTTCAAAATTAAAAGAATTCAATCTCAAAATTCAATTAGACAAACCGGAATTTTTAAAAAAAGAAGTAGCATATCTAGGACACATAATAACACAAAATGGAATAAAACCAAATCCAGATAAAGTTAAGGCAGTTAAGGAATTCCCAATTCCAAAAACACCCAAAGAAATAAAAGCATATTTAGGACTATTAGGTTATTACCGAAAATTTATCCCAAGCTTTGCGAAATTAACAAAACCCATGACGAAATGTTTAAAGAAAGGCAACAAAATAGACGTAACAAACACAGAATATAGAAACGCATTCGAAACGAGTAAAACGCTATTAATAAATGCCCCAATTTTGCAATATCCCGATTTTAAAAAACCATTTATTCTAACGACAGACGCAAGCAATTACGCAATAGGAGCGGTATTAAGTCAAAATATAGACGGAAAAGATTTACCAATAGCATTTGCAAGTAGAACTTTAAATGACCACGAACTAAATTACTCGACTACAGAAAAAGAACTCCTAAGCATTGTTTGGAGCACGAAATATTTTAGGCCCTACCTCTATGGTACAAAATTTACAATAAAAAAAGATCATCGACCCTTAGTTTGGCTAATGTCTTTAAAAGATCCCAACAGCAGACTCATGAGATGGAAAATTCGTTTAGACGAATTCAACTTCGACATTGAATACAAAAAAGGAAAGCTAAATTGTAACGCCGACGCCCTATCAAGAATAAGACCCCCGTTTGAAATAACAAAAACAAAAAAAACATTTTGGAAAACCCCCAAAACATAATACATTTTATAACTACTAACGGACAAACCATAGAGAAGAACTCGGATCAAATAAATAATAAATTTACTTATAAAGATTATTTAAAAAACAAGAAATTACAAATTGGTAAAGTTTATCCCCAACACCTTCAAGATAAAAACACGCTATTTCATTTAACAATAAAACAAAACAACACAGACAAAGTAGAAAGAAAACCCTTAGAAACATGCTTAATAAATCTCAGAGACTATTGCATTCAAAATGACATATTCGCTCTCCACATGTCAGACACTATTGAAAACATTGAAGAAAACTTACAAGAAATATTCAAAGAAACACACATAAAAATTATCATACATGAAATATCACCAGCAGAAATTTACATAAACGACAATGAAAGTTTAATCCCGAATATAGACGAAGACGATTTAGAGACATGTCACTCAGCCGAAGAAAATGAACTAAACGGAATAACATATAAAAAAACATGTATAAACGTAGGAAAAAACCAAATTATAATAGAAGCACACGAAAACAGTACAGAGGTAAACTTAGTAAAATTACATGGACAAAGTAAACAGAGACTAACAATTAAATTAGACAAAAGAGATTTAAAAAACGAAATATTTAAATTCATCAAAGACTATTTAGTACCGAAAGTTAACTATTATTGTTTAATAAACAAAGATATAATCCTAACAATAAACGATGTACTACAATCACAATTTACAAAAGACTCGTACAAATTAATACAATGTGAAAACGTACTAACAGATGTAGAAAACACCGCAGACCAATTAGAAATTATTACAAATTACCACCTGGGAAAAAGAAATCACAGAGGGATTATGGAAACATATATTCGATTAAAAAGACAATACTACTGGCCAAAACTACACGAAAATATCCAAAGATTTATCAATAACTGCGAAATATGCCAATTGAATAAATATGAAAGAAACCCATACAAACTCACAGATAACTTAACAAACACGCCCAAATACCCATTTGATATTATTCACATAGACACACTTACATTAGAAAATGAGAAATACCTAACAATCATAGACGCTTTCTCCAAATTCGCCCAAATACACGCACTAAAAACATTAAACGCGACAGAGATAGTAGAAAAATTATTACAACACTTTAGTCAATATAAAATCCCCAACGAAATAACATATGACAACGGTACAGAATTCAACAATAACTTAGTAAAAGAATTACTAAAATTATATAAAATCACAGCCCACATGACCTGCATAAACAATCCGAAAAGTAATGGAATAATAGAAAGGTTCCATTCGACCTTAATAGAACACCTTAGAATAATAAATCAAAATGAAGAATTAAAAAAAGAAAACAAAATAAATTTTGCTATACTAGCTTATAATAACTCTATTAATATAAATTTAAAATTTACCCCTACTGAAATCCTATTCGGAGCGGATAAGGATAAAAGTATATTTAATACGAAATCCACAGCGGATGATTATATGTTAAATTACAAGAATAAATTAAAAATCCTGCACGAGGAAATTAATAAAAAAATTAGTATTGAGAAAAATAAGAGATTTTTAAAGCAAAGGGAAACTGAACCCCTACCAGATCAATTGCCGAATAAAATCCTCATAAAGGAAGGCAAGAGAAGAATAAATAAAATTAGGAAACCGCTATATAAAGCACATATTGCGGAAAACTACAACCCAAAATTAGGAGTAATAAAAGTAGGCCCAAATAAGAGGCACAAAATCGATAAAATAAAACGTAAACGGCTATATGTTGCAGATGCCGCTGCACAGCAAGAGCCGCAGAACTTGAACCCGTAAGTCAGAAGACAGGGCTAAATATTTTAGAATTAGGAAATGTGTATATATATCTAACCTCTCAATATTCATATTATAGCTACAATTTAAGTAGTATAGAGATAGAATATTTAAAGTTAAAAGAATATAACGATAAAATTGGTATAAAAGTTGAGGAGACAAATTCCTCGAGTAGAGTAATTATTAGAGAAATAGAAACCCCCTTAAACATACTAAATTTTAATTTGAATAGATTAACGTTAAAAATAAACAATTTATTTAATAACAGTAATAAAAGAACGAAGCGTGGATTAATAAATGGAATCGGAACAATAATTAAAGCCATTTCCGGAAACTTAGATGCGGAAGATGGAGAAAAATACAATCAGTTGTTTGAACAAATAAATAAAAATCAAGAGATACTGCAAAAACAAAATTTAGAATCAATTAGAATAAATAAAGAAATGATAGAGAAATTTAATAAACAAATTGATAACATTAAACACAATGAACTAGTAGTAGAATCTAGAATCGCACAATTAGAAGTATTATTTAAGGAAGAGCTAACATGGAAAAATACATTAATAATAAAAGACACAGTAAACCAACTAACACTAATAACAATAAATTTAATTGAAGTTATGGCCGAAATAGAAACCAGCCTAACATTTTGTAATCTAAATAAACTACACAGCTCAATAATAACAATGACAGATTTAAGGAAACTAACAAACCATGTAGATAACACCAATTTTTGGGACTGTATTTCTCAAATTTCAAGCCACTGTAAATTGCAAAATAAACAAATAGAATATCTATTGGAAATACCTGTCTATGAAAAAGAGTATGAACATAATGTATTGTTACAAATAACACCTATCCCAATTGTAAATAATAATGAAATGTTAATGTTAGACCAAAAGAAAGAATTAATAATCAACAAAAATAACAAATTATTAACCACCAGTAAGTGTAATAAGAACAAAGGTAATTATTATTGTAAAACAAATTACGTAGAAGTAAATAATTGTTTAAAAAGTATATTGTTAAATCATAATAATAAAGATTGCAAATACCATAAAGTAAACGAAGGTTTTGTGATAATAAAAATTGAAAACTCCAATATTGCAATCATAATTAGCAGAGAACCTAAACAACTCAAAATAGAATGTATAGACTTTAAAAAGCAAAT
Organism: Triatoma infestans; assembly: GCA_011037195.1. NCBI lineage: Eukaryota > Metazoa > Arthropoda > Insecta > Hemiptera > Reduviidae > Triatoma > Triatoma infestans. The sequence continues at coordinate 86,026 of JAAEAF010014396.1, read as the reverse complement.
AGAAATAATAGGGATATACAAATTTAGAACGGATAAGAATTGTAAAATCAATGATTATAATTTAAACCACTATATCACAAGAAGTAAAGAAATGATATTCGAAAATTTAAAATTAAATTTTACATTAGAACATTTTAGCAATAAGAGCATTATGTTAAAAACAATAAGTAAACAAAATATTTTATTTAATGAAGTACCTAAGATAACTAGTATAAGTATAAATAATAATATTCAATTATTAATACTGTCATAATAATAATAATTGTAATTTGTATTGTCATAATAAAATATAATTTCTCACGATGCAGCAAAAGCTCATCAGAGATAAGTTCACAGGACTTCAAAGATAACAGGAAGCCGACAGGAAGTCTAGCGGCACCTGGAGTCCCCTTTTAGCCTGGGAGGAGTTATATAAACCGTCATCATAATATTATCTGAGGTGACTCCAGTTGGTAAACAACGTCCCACGCATTCGTATATTTACTATATATATATGTACTTAGATTATTACTGTCATTCTCAATTCTCAAGTTCTCACTCTCACACTTGATATAGTGATTGTACTACTGTTATTTGTATCGCTAATAAAACTTGTGCTTTTTTACAAAGAGTTTTCCCTTAAATAAAAACATACCTTACCCGATGGTAGCGTGTCGCGAAACATGACCAAGACAGGGGCACCGGGCAGGTCATCGCGCAGAGATAGTCAGGGTGACCAAGGCTGAGACGCTCCGGTAAACCAACTCGTCGCCCCCAGGCCCCCTCTCCTAACCCAAACAGGCCCGCTAAAACGGTCACCCTAGCTGGTTGAAGATGATGGGCTAGTCCTGTCCATGGGTCCTAAAGGAAGCCGAGGCCAAAGATGTGTATTGCGATAGGCTGCCCGCAGGTCATCTTCTCCCTCAACATCCAGGACCCTCTTTTCCCTTATTCCCCATTCGCCACGCACGGCAAACACGCGGGAGAGAGTTTACCTCCTTCTCAAGAGGTCCCTAGTGTCAGTGTATAAATGTTAAGAGACAAAGTGTAATGAAAAAAGAAAAAAAAAAAAAAAAAAAAGGAGTGGAGGAAGTGTATGAAGTGTGTGAAGGAGTATTCACTGAGTTAACTTGAAGTGTATAAAAGCGCGATGCGGGCTAAACGTGAATATGCGGAGTTGCATCCAGGTACAATGCAACCAAGCCGGAAATTATTTTCAGGATTGTATCGTTACTTAGGGAAAATTGGGTCATTTTCCAAGAACAGGCAAAGGTGTACGAGGCCACGACGAACTAATAGAGGATGCGGTAATAAATGTTTTGGTTTATGCCGAAATCTATTCTAGCTGTTCATTAAGGCAGATCAGTAGCGAAACGTGTTTGTAAATCTATTATTGGTAAAATTTTAAAACAAAATGGCTTTTTATCCATATTAGATTGGGTGTGTTCATCACCTTATAGGATCAGTTTGGGAAGACGTTTAGATTTCGCAGCTCATCTCAAAATTGTTTCACGCTTAAGCTGGTCAAGTGAAAAGCCAAAGGTGAGCAAGAGAAATGAGATTCCAAGTTGTATGGGGTTGCATTCTACCTGGATAAACTCCGCATACTCACGTTTAGCCGGCATCGCGTTTTTACCACACTTCAAGTAGACATACAATAATATTTTCATTTAAAAAAAAAATATTTTCTACAAAATCCTAATAAGACTTTTACAGTTAATCTAGTTTAAAAGTAATGCTAACTGGAACTGGTTGGGAGTGGACCAGTGAGGATGAAAACTTACAAAGCGAGTGTGTAAGAAAGAACTCAAATAGCAGAAATAATACAGGAACTTAGGAATGCCAACACTGTGGCCGATAAAAAGTCATCGTATGCAAGTTCGACTTTACAAGTTAAAAAGAAGAACGGAGAGGCCAGAGTTACCCAAGATTAAATAAACAAACTATAACTGTTTGTAACGTTTGTGACCGTTGGATTTAGCGCATGGGTATTTTCAAGTACTCGTGAGTGAGGCAGCAAAACAGAAAACTACGTTCATTACTTCGAATGAGCGTGCGCAATTTGAGCGAATGAAGTTTGTATTGAAAACGCGCCGTATGCTCTTACAAGAATGATGAGCAAAGCTCTATGAAATTTAAGGAACAAAGTAACATTATGCTATCTTGATGCCTATTAATCTGGCCGAGAATTGGGAAGAAATGCTTACTAAATAGGAAAGCTTCTTGAGTCCCTAGTAGCGTTAATATTGCCATTGTTGACTCTAAGGTTAGCGAAATGTTATTTTGGAAATATTGAAGAGAATTTCTGGGATTGGTCATAACTCCAAAAGGAATGAAATCAGTTCCGCAGAAAGTGCAGGCAATTGCGAGCTATCCAGAACCAAAGAATAGGCAAGAAGTAGGACGTTTTCTGGGACTTTGAAGGTTTTGTTCCAGAATTTGCAGGGCGTGCAGCGCCTTTGAGTGATTTCACGAAAAAAGAAGTGACGTTCCAGTGAAGTGAGACAGCAACAAACATTCTGAGATTTGAAGGATTGCTGACTAAGAAGCCAGTACTACAATTATACAGTACAGAGGCAAATACTGAACTTTACACTGATGCAAGCAAAGAGAGTTTAGCAGGAATGCTTCTCCAGGAAGACAAGAAGGGGAAGTTAATATACTACGTTACCCGGAGCACGTCCGGCACAGACACTTTCATTCAAGTAGGTTAGAATTTTTGGCTATAGTTTGGAGTTAAAGCGATTGCGTCAATTTTTAAAGGCATTTCATTTACAGTTGTGACTGACCTTCTGTATTATTGATTTATTTAAATTTCTACCGTACGAAAAATGCACAGTTTGCAGATGGTTCAATCAGATCCGGGAATACAACTTTCAAGTGAAGTTTCGTCCAGAGGATAAGATGCAACACGTAATTGCAGTTAGTCGAGCAGTGATACCAGTACAAGATATTTCAAGAAATAGGAGATATCTTTACAATTATGTCAAGAGAAGAATAAGTAAAACTATGGCAATTGAATGATGAGAAATTAGAAGGAGTTGAGAAGATCTTAGATCAGCTGAGGAAATACAGCAAGTTGAGGGAGTTAGGATAATTGACGGAATTCTGTTCGAGACTATTGAGGAAGAGATCTTTTAATGGTGCCATGGAGTTTTAGGAAGGCACTTGCTGTAAAAGCGCATGATTTAAAAGGATATTTTGGTTTAGAGCGGACTTTAACGTATACGCGATATTATGGTTCCCAGCAGTGAGAAGATACATTAAGAGCCTTCTTAATTCGTGTATACAATGTGTGCTCATAACAGTCCATCAGGGAGAAAAAGAGATGGTTGACATCCAATCATTACTGCAATTATACAGTCCAGAGGCCAATAATGAACTTTATACACTGATGCAAGGTTGGCACAGACGAGAATAGTTTGTCAGACTACAATTTATTTCATTTTCTTTAAATCAAACTGTGCTTATTAATGAAGAACCAAAATTTCATTACAATTTTAAGAAAGCAAATTGGGATAAATTTGAGAGTCATCTGATAAATCAATTATTGAACCTTCTTGACAGAACTGATTCGACATATAGGGCATAGGTGAACTGGACAAACTTCTTGAGCACCTCGTTCTTAATCAAGATATAAGCTTTACAGTACAAAAAGTAACAAATTTACTAAAAGCATTATTAAATTACTCCATTCCAACACATAATAAATATCATTATAGAAGTAACAAGAAAAAATCTGCAAGCTGGTGAACAAACAAACAATCTCAATTGAAGTTGAATGTTAGAAAGAAAATAAACTAATATGAAAGCACCCTCAATAATGAAGAAGAAAGGTTGATAAGGAAACTGGCATATTACCAATGAAAAAAGCATTATCAAGATAAAATAAAAGAGGAGAAACGTGCCTGGAAAAACTCGACAGTGTCAAGCTTGAATCCCTAGGCCACAGCTTGCAAGTTTTGTTCAGGAAAACTGAAGCCTCCAACGATTTTGAGCACTGTAATGGAAGAAGACGGGACCTTCACTCAGTCGCTGGAGAAACTCTCGACGCAATAATGGATACCTTAATGCGAGAAGATGACCCAGCGATGGATAATGAGGAACACAGAGAAGTAAGACAGGTTAATCGAGAAGAACAGGATCTACCCTTCAGTCAGAAAGAACTGGAAGGTATCATTCTCAGCTTTAATCCCAAGAAGATCCAGGAGAAGATGGTCTTAACAGTACTGCATTGGTAAAAATGTCCCATTTATTCCCCTTAACGATGACTACAATGTATAATGGATGTCTTGAGAAAGGAGTGTTTCCCAAAGTTTGGAAAAGAGCAAATTTGATACTAATAAGTAAACCAGGTTCAGAAAATAAAGTCGTCCAATAAGTTTATTACCAATAGCGGGAAAACTGTTGGAAAAATTACTTATCAATCTAATTAATTTCATCTTATCTTCTAGATATAGTCTAAGTGAACAACAATTCGGATTATGACCTCATAAAAGTACTCTTAGTTTTTAAGAAGTACTCTTAGTTTAAAGTACTCTTAATTTAAATAAAGTAAGTTGAAACTAACTTACACAATAAAAACGAGATTCTTTTAATTTCAGTGGACGTTCAGAGTGGTGGCCTGCAATTTTAAACCAGTTGAAACTATTTCACTGTTCTAGTAATATGTATAAGCTAACTAGTAGTTACTTTCGGAACAAAAAACTCTCCTTAAAGTAGGCTTAAAGACATAAGTCCATTTCCATAGGCTGTCCGCAGGGATCCTGTTGTAGCCCTGGATTCTGGAACATTTTATTCGATTCCTTCCTCAAGATCTCATACTCAAATAACAGTAGCTTTCTCAGGTAACGGAGTAACAGCTGAGGTTACGAGAAGCATAACGGAGCCAAAGCCGGGAGCTGTGTTCAAGCAGTACTAGAATTATGTAGCTATCTGAGTGATTTTATTCCCTGTCTTGCTGAAGTCACGGCGCCTTTCCGACAGCTGACTAAGAAAGACAGCCAATGGAAATGGGAAGAACCTGAAAAACAAGCCTTTGAAATGGTAAAAAATGCCATTCTGAACCCCCGCTATCTTGTCGTTATTCGATCCTGCGCAACAGTTAACAATGCATGTAGATGCCACTTCTAATGGAGTTGGTTGTATTTTGCTCCAAAACAATAAACACCATAGCATTCCAAAAGTCTGACTGAAGCTGAAAGGAAATATGCGCAAATTGAAAAAGAGTTATTCGAAGTCTCTTTTGGGTGCAAGAAATTTCATTCATATATACATGGTACAAATATAACGATTTTCCATAAGGAATTAAACCAAACCAGTTCGAGATTTAGCGTCTAATGATAGGACTCTTAAGATATGACATTAATTTTAAATTTATAACAGGCGTTCGAAATGTAATTGCAGGCACCCTTTCCAGACTTATTCATCAGCCCTGGCCATCCGAAGCAAATGGTTTAGTGGAACGAGATGTCGGAATTATGAAAACTCTGTTAAAAAAAAAAAAAAGATACGAAGAAATTGTGGTATGCGTTGTTGGAATATCGCAATACGCCTATATTGGAGTTGGGTCTGTCCCCAGCCCAATTATTCTATAATAGAAGACTAAGAACTCTAATTTCAACAACTTGTACGCAGTCGATGCCTGATATTCCCTCGGCCAGAGAAAAGAGTGTTTCCTGTCAATAGCGCCAGAAGTTGTGTTACGACAGATCAGCTGTACCTACTAATCATGAAAGTACTTTAAAGTCTAAGCATGTAATTGCTCGAGAGGGGCCCTTGTGGTAAAAGAGGGAACTAGTTGGTCCTGCTGATACTCCTCGTAGTTATTTAATCAAGTCAGAGAATGGCACAATCCTAAAAAGAAATTCGAGGTTCCTAAGACCAGCAGTAGAGCAAGAGACTTCAATTGAAACTTTGTGTAGTCTAATTATTGATATTGAACACAAAACAACTTGTATATATTTATTGCTTTTATAATTGATTTTCTTTTACACTAATGTATATGCATGTATAGCATGTACGAGTAATACTTGTTGTGAACCTCTATCTAGGGCTACTGGTTTTTTAAAATATATAAATTGCAGTTTCAACTAAATTTGCTCTTTGCAACTCTATGTTATCACACTTTTTGACAAAAAGCATCCTGATGATGGGCGAACGCCCGAAACCGTTCGATGGCCACAAAAAAAAGCAGGCTATCACGGAAAATATCTCTAAATCAATACATGCCCCCACGAAAATTATGATATGTAATATTACCTACATCCGGCAGCCTAATAACAAAAAATGAATTGCTAAAGTTAATTCGGGCATTATCACCTCCTATTATTATCTTAGGGACTTCAATGCTCACCACTTTCAATGTGTATCCACCCACGTGAATCATTGTGGAAGAATTCTCAATGAAATTCAAAAGACAAAACATTGCGTTAATTAATAAACAAGAATTCACCCATTCAGTAGTAGTAACGGCACCCTCTCAGCCATCGATTTAACCTTTTGTTCTCCACAACTATTTGCAGTTCTTGATTGAAGAGCTCATAATAATCTCTGTGGAAGGATCACTTCCCTATTCTGATACACCATGAACTACAGACTATTGAAGAATCTGTAATTCCTAGATGGTCAATAAAACGTGCTGATTGTGACTAATTTGCCTCTCTAGTCAATTTCATTGATCATGGCTTTTCAAATATTGATGATGAATTACATTATAAGTCACAGTATTGAATGACGCCGCTGAAGCATCAATCCCTAAAACGAATGCACACCTACGTAACTGCCCTGCCCCTTGGCGGAACGAACGCTGCAGAATTGCAATTAAAAATAGGAAAAAAGCTTTGAGACGATTCCATAACCAGCCATCCGAATTGAACTTCGCTCGATACAAAATATTAAGGTCTGAAGCCAGAAGGATAATAAAAGAAAGAAGAAGAGAATCCTGGCGAGCATTTATATCAACCATCACACGATCTACTCCAACCTCCGAAGTGTAGAGAAAAGTGAAGCCAATCATAGGGGTTCGATCCAATAACCTAAACATAAATCTCCAACTCTAAATGACTCTAAACATAAATGGCCGCGTCATAATTGACGACGCAGAAAAAGTCGAATTACTGGCCGAGGTTTTTGCAAAAGTGTCCAGGACAGATGGATATTCCCAGAAATTCCTGACCATAAAAAAACAAGAACAACAAAACGATATAGACTTTCTTGATACAGATCATAACCACTCCTATAATGGTGGCTATTAAAACTATGGGAACTAGAAGCGTCTTTGTCCGGATGCAAAGATATGTCCACAGGATCGGGCAAAGTGCATTACACATTTCTAAAAAACCTAACAAGTAACTAAAAATATATATTCTGAGGTTTTTCAATAAAATGTGGAATACCAAAACATTTCCGAAAACCTGGAGCGCCGCAATTACTATACCAATCTTAAAGGAAGGCAAAGATAGACGACTTACATCGTCCTAGAATCTAATCACCTTTTAAGTAAACGGCAAACATGTTTCAGGCGAAACCACAACGCCATGGATCCTTTAGTAATAGTTGAAGATGTCATCCAAAACGCTTTCAGAAAAACACCATCTCATAGCAGTTGTTTTCGACATAGAAAAAACTTTCGATATTTGTACTTCTGGTTGCCAAAATTTATTCTATTCTATTTATTATATTTGTTTTGTGCGAATAGTTATCTGTGTTTCATTCATGTACTTCTCTTATTGTGTTTATTTTATTTTATTAATTGAGTAAGTGATTGATCTGTTTTATTATGCGAATATTCCTTTGTTTACATACCTTTGGGAGATATTAAACTTTTAATTAAATTTGATTACCAATTTTGATACAAAGGACAGCTTGAAGGCAACAGGAGCTGAGAGAATATTTAATCAAGTAAGTCTACAATTATTAAATATCTTAATAAAGAAATTAGTTAACAGAAATAGTTAACATAACCAAGCATGACATTATGGTTGTGCATATATTTGCTATTACATTGAAAAACAAAAACAAATAAAATCACCGTTACTGCTTGCATTTTGTAGGTAAATGTTTATTGCAATTACCTGTTATCATCAAAGGTAAAATTGCTTCACTCATTCGCTCCCGCCATCTTCTGCTTGTCATAACTGATCTATGAAATTTTTCTCGGTATGTGCATAAATGCAATTTGTCGCAATATATGCATTTAGAAAACATTGTTTCATATAGAATGTTCATTTAAATATTGAGTGTTTTGTTTAATTTCAGATGTAAAATATAATTCAATTATTATAATTATTTACATTGTGTAGTTGAAAGTAATTCCTGAAGGATATATATTATGTTCAAATGTACCGGTAAAATGAAATATTATTGTAAATAATTCGTTATAAGGAATCACTTTGTAAGGTGTAAGCTGTAAAATAATAATACTGATACTATGTCAAATTAGAATTACCAAGGAAATGGAACCCTTTACACATTTTATTGGCTCCTTTACAATAGAAATGGCCTTCTCTTTTGCCTTCGCTCCCTGTTCCTTGTCCACTTTTTATCTGCCAAACGTCCAATTTTTCTGTAGACTAATATTTTAAAATATATTTACAATTTTTAACGCTCCTGCTTCTTGCTTCTATCACAATTACATTGAAATAACGAAGGTACATTTAAAAGAAACACCGGTCGAACTTTATAGGATCGGCATTTTTCTCAGACTAATTTAGATAGTTGCAAGCCATGAAACTATTCCTTTTTTTTGTCATGATTATAAATAGGGGGGCAGATTATTACTTTCTCTTACTCCTAGGTACAGGAAGTGTTGCGATAGTGTAATTTTTCTGAGTTTTCACCGGAAATACATGCATGCTCTAAGGTCCTCTGAGTACGAAAAAAATGGTTTTTAGAAAATGGTCTGTATGTGTGTGTTAATAAAATATCTCAAAAACGATTTTATTTGGAAATGTGACAGTGAGGAGTAGACCCCCCTATTTACCTTTTTGGTAATTTAACCGTATCGGAACGATGAAATTTTTTCACAATATTACACACTATTCACTTATAAAAAAACATGTATTTTTCAAGAAGATAATTAAAAAATGTATAAATCTAAAAATGTAGCAATAGGAATACGTCTTCACAGTTTTAGTTCACAATAGGTGGCAATAGTATTCACTTAAAGTAAAAAACACACCATACAATTCTAGCATGTAAATTACCATTTTTTTTTAAATATAAAAATCTGCTGTGAAACACACTTTCTCTGACTTCAATTTACATTATCTGTAGTTTGCAGAACTGTAATATATAACGCTTCTTCTTATATAATTTAGTTATTTAATTGTACTAATAATTAGTTCGATTCCTTTTTTTATGTTCGAGAAATTCGATTTTGATTGCATTCCTATTATTAATACTTTGCGGACTACGACACCTACACAAAATTAAGACAATACAATGAATAACTAAAAACGCCAGGCCTAAGAAAAGTTTTCTAACTGAATATTACGAATTCCTTGGAGAAAATTTTGTGAGTGTTTAAGATCAATTTTATTTTGTTCCATTATACGGCCTTCCAGTATAAACGGCCAAATACAAAATGGCGGACTTACATTGCATCTTGCAGTTTTGCATTATTATTTTTTCCCTCCTTTTCCATAATGCTATGAAATTTCGGCATTTTTTCTTTATTGGCATGAACGATATAAAACAGTAAATATTATGTTAGAAGTAACTGGATTTTTTGCTTTTTATAAAAGAAATGTATTGCACAATTTGTTAATTTATAAAATACCTGCGGAGGGAAAATTAGTAAAAAAATTCTGAACTAGATTTTGCATAGAATTAATTAGCTATAAATAGTTAGCCAGTCGTAGTGTAGAAGTAAGGTGTCAAATGTGGGCGTGGTTAACATGATAATTCTAAATTTCTGATTGGCTTAGCATACAGCCACATTTCACACCTTCACTTCCACACTGTGATAGGGTAATTATTTCTTTGAAAAAAAACAGTTTAGAATAGTTGCACTTTAAGGAATTTGTAAACTTTCAACGTAAGCGCAGAGAAATGGGAGACCTAGCTGCTACAATCAAAGTTAAGAAAGCAATAACAGTTGTACTCACTGTGGAAAGTTTAAGTAATAGACAGCGCTAGAACTTCAGTTGTACACATTACACGAAACGAACAAATTGTTTTATTCACAATAAGTGTGACAGGATGGCGGAAGGAAGGAAACACTAGAATTTTGGCTCGTATTTGCAAAAGACAAATCCACACCTTTGCTTACAGTTATTTTAAATGGAAAGACACTCAAATAAGAAAATTACTTGATTTACTGAAATGACAACTGATTATTCCAAGAAAATCAAACCTATCCTACCGGATTTATATACAGCTTTTCTATTGTCCATGTTTAACAAAGGTTTTTTGGCTTTTCCAACATAATTCTTTTGTAACTCACAAATCATACGTCTTCGCATGTACTAGAGCTTCAGTTATAACAATTATTGTAGCACAGTAAATAAAGTACAAAGATATATCGCAATTATATTTTTCACACACAGTAGTTTACTTAATTTTTTCATCAACTAGAAGTCTGCACTATGCACGCGAGCATACACAATACTCACACAGAACTAACATCAACGGCATAACCTCTCTTTTTTTTTGAAACCTTCCTGCTCTCCTCGGCCAGCTGGAATCCGTTTCAGAATTGTGAATTTAAGAAAAAACATTTATAATAATCCTTCACTAGTTGGCACCAGCTAGATTAGCGTTCTTAAGGTTAGTAGTGCACAAGAACTTGAAGATGGATGATCATCTAGTTCTTGTTTGTATTTAAAGAAATTAGGCGGGCTGAGAAATAATAAGCGGTGTATATAATAGCTTCTGGAAAGATAATAGTGTGTGAGGTGAAAGTATGGAGTTTGCAAAAACAATGTGCGCCAACATCATTTAATTTTCAAATATATATTCCAGTTAGAACAGTGTGTAGGAACATCTTATCGCGATTTTTTTCAAAAACAATTTTATTGGTTTTCATTAGACTCCGTTTACTGTCTATATCAATAAATACCTATCAGTTTGTTTGGAAATTTATTTTTTGGGGGTCTGGAGGTCAGTAACGTTAAGTATTTCTTCAGGATAACATTTCAGTTGGTGTATGGTTCTACCACCTATATAATATCAATATACATCACAAGTATTGTTAGAATTCTGAATTGAAGAAAATCAGTTGGAAGTGGAAGTGCAACTTGACAGAACAAATTTTGAATTTTCTCGGAAATCACTATAACGTTTTTCTTTAAACTGTGTGTAAGGAATGCTGTGTAGGACAGATCACTTTCATTTGAAACAATTTTAGAAAATATTATGTGGAATAATATTAGGAATTTGATGCGTTAATTTCAAATTTTATTTGCGTTCCTTCAGTGTTATGTGGCTGTTGTACCGGCTTGCAATGTAACTTCATTCTAGTAAACTCACTCTTCTATATTTATGATAGAGCTCTGACAAAATTAATTCGAAGATCAATGGAAAATTGTCAATTGTGTGAGTGTTTCACTGTGAGGGAAAATCGTTCGAATGTTTCGCAGATTTTTTCATTTTATTAAAAGATTTTTTTAATGCACATCTAGTTGTTCGGATTTACATTTTTACTTTCCCTCACTAATAGGTAACAATAGTAAGAGGAAGTAATGCGATCGTGCTAGATTTTTGAAATTGAGTTTTGAGGACGGATTTTGAGGTCTCCCTGAGTCCAAAAAAGTAGTTTTTAGAAATGCTAAGAATGTGGTGTGAAAACAATATCTCAAAAACTAAAAGTTGCAGGAAGCTCAAACTTTGTATTCCGATTAGGTACTACCACCCGCGAAGATTTCGGGCAAAATTCATTAACCGGAAGTACCCTTTACTGAATGGTTTTTTTCAGTTTTTTGTGATTTTCTGGAAATAGCTCCAACAATTTTTTTCAAGATTGCTATATGAACTACACATACAAATAGTACAACTTTTATTGGTAACATTTCTCCGGAAAAATTCATTTAAGTCACTTTTGGGGGAGCGGTAGGGTTAGGTTTTTCCTCTAAAGTGCTATTTCAGTACATTACACAATTCGGCCATCTAATAATAATTATAATTAAATATATTGTCGAAATTACCAGTTTAAAGAAAACGGATGACCGGAAGTGTGTTTTTACTGAAAAGTATTTTTCAGATTTCTGCTATTTGCTTTAAAACGGCTCTAACGATTTTCTTTAAACTTTGAATATTAACAACACATATAAAGAGCAGTACTTTTATTTGCAACATTTCTCCGGGAAAATTCATTTAAGGGGACTTTTGATGTTTTCTTCTAATTGTGCTATTTCAGTTCAACAATGTGCTATACAATGCTGTCAACTAAATAAATTAATTAGAATTATATAAGTAGCCAGAATTCCCAGTTTGAAGGAAATCGGTTGACCGGAAGTGCGACTTTACTGAATAGGTTTTTCAGTTTTTTGTGATTTTCTTCATAAAAATGCCGATGTTTTGAACACTAATAAGAATTGTAAGTATGAAGAAAAATTGCCATTTCGCAGTTTCAGAGAAAGTCGTGTGAGTGTTTCACACCAGATTTTGTGAAGGGCTGAAAGTGCGGTTATGCATTTAAATATAGGTATTAATGACTGATGAAGATAACTGAGGAATTTGGTCAGGTTTATAAAAAAAGTATTATTCATTCAGCTAACATTTCGTCTTATATTAAAACATCATCAGGGCTACAAAACAACGAATAGCAACGATTAAACAACACACGCGCTCTAGATTCCTCAGTAATCTACATCAGTCATTGTAAATTTATTGGTCAAAATATTAAAACGGTTTATAAATATTAATTTGTATGGATTTTGTGCAGCTCCAGAAGAAGAAGGTGCTTACCAGTTCTAACGGTGATCGGGACTTATTATGATATTGGATATGATGTGGTAAGTGTAGATGTCTGGTAGAAGGCCACCTTAGTTAGTAATAAATGAGCAATGCAAAGTCTGTAATGCAGTGTAAGATTGCTATGAATTGCTTGTCATAATGTATCGCTTTGACCAATCAATAAGAAAACTGGCACGTCAGGGCGAACAAAGATTCGTTTTTGCTATCAGAAGTAGAAAAGATTGTGGGAGGGGCAGCGGTGATCATCCAGCACATTTAGCCAGTCAGTTAACATAATTAAAATTTAATAAGTTGCAGGCATTACAAATAATGGCTATTTTGGGGCTATATATATATATATATATTTTTTTTTTTTTAATTAAAGCGTGTCAACGTCTGTGGTCATTGGTGCCCGCAGCCAATGATACTTCTCGTCTCCTGCCCTTTTATAAATCTTAGCCAGGAGACAGCTCTCCGTGTTCCTTTAGTGCTTCTCCAATTTCCTTTTCCTCCATTGTTTGACTTCTCTGTCACAAAGTTGCTTATTAACGGCTAATGCTGGTTCGGGACCACAAAATGGCATTATGGAACCAACTCATCCGCCCCCTCAGTGCCCAGAAGAGCTCCACTCTGCGCCTCAGAGCGAGGCATGAAGCCTTCTGTTACATTCATCCACCACTCAGAGCTCCAGCGCGGCTTATTTAAAGCCTTTAATGCAGCTTCTATCTTAGAAACTATCCTCACATATTTAGCCTCTCCTTGCCATTCTTCCACACAGCAGCATTCAAGCCACCAATTATGTCAGCCCGGAAGTGGTCAGACTCCTTGAAACCACAAAACTAAAGCCTTTGTTCAGCCCCTGAAACCAAGATCCAGCTTTGGCCTATTAAGTGACTGAACATTGTTAGCAATTTGTTTTGTATATAATGTTTGATTGGGTCGTTGAAGGGTCTTTCAGTGTAGAGAAAAGTATGAAAGTAATGTTGATTGTAAAAATTGTTTAATTTTAATTGTTTATTGGCGAAAGTTCATTACACTGTATACCCCATGAAGATATGTTTTTTGAGTTTACCTAAATGAACTAATTTTCTTTCATTTTTGTTTAATGTTATTGTTGTTATTTGATTTAGAAAAAATGTATAAATTTGATAAGGGATAGTTTTTCATGAATTAGCGGTAGCTGTGAATGATTTTAGATAATGATCTCTAACGGGAATTTTTCTTTTGAAATATTTTTGTTATAATAGTTGGGCTTACTGCTTAATTAGCTTAGTAGTTATAGTGTGCCAATGCGAGGACAGGAAGTATATCCCTCACCCACCCCCTCACAATCTTTCACTTACCCCACCAACATCTTCCCCTCTACTGTACTCTCTACCACTCCGATCCCCACCATCTTCCCCTCTACTGTACTCTCTACCACTCCGATCCTCACCATCTTCCCCTCTACTGTACTCTCTACCACTCCGATCCCCACCATCTTCCATTCTACTGTACTCTCTACCACTCTGATCCCCACCATCTTCCATTCTACTGCACTCTCTTTCACTCACCCCCTCTCCTGGTCACTCTTCCACTCACTCTCTCCTCATGTATACTATATTGGGACCGGAAGTATATCCACCTCCCCACTCCTCGACTTGAACGATCTCTCACACACCTCTCATGATCACTCTCCAATGGACGAAGAGGTGTTAACAAATGATTTTTTTTTACCTTAGGTAAGCAAATTCGAACTGCACTTTTCTTTCTCAAAGTCCAATGTGTATCCACCCAACCAGAGACGCGATTTGGCGGAATTAGTTTTATCAAATTCTTGTATCTCACCTCCACTTCTCATCTTTCCATATGTCTAAACTGTGACTTAAGAAGGTCTCTGCCCCAATATCCCAGCCCAGGATTCATTGACCTTCCGCATCTGTATTTTTCCATTCGTACAAAGTTCATTAACTCGATGTGTGTATAATTTGGTCTTGATGAAAATATACCACCTCATCTCAACTATACTTCTACATGTATATTCTCCACACTGGGATTTAAAGAAAGGCTCCGCCCAAGACTCTACAGCACCACTCATAACCACCCCTATTTAAAGAAAGGCTCCGCCCAAGACTCTACAGCACCACTCATAACCACCCCTATTCACCCTCTCTTTACATTATTCATCGTTTTGAGCATTTTCTAACAGAGGTCATGAACCTATACTAATATTGTGCAATTTTCAATGTACTTCTTGAAAATATAATTATTTTTTGACACTAAGACTTAAAGAGAGAGACTCCATGCCTCCTTCTTCTACGCCCCTTTGGTACGATAAATCTATTTTTATCGATCAAGTATATTGACAACATACACATCCAATCCAGTATATTGATTTAAGAGTCCGTTACCTCTGTAAGGTTTTGGTAAATAATTAAAACTTCAATCTACGCCTCCTTGTTTAAGATAAATCTATTTTTATCGATCAAGTATATTGTTAGAATCCAGGGTATTGATTTATGAGACAGTCACTTCTTTAAGTTTTTTGGTAAAACTTAAAGTTGTTATTTCTGTTTTCTGACGCAATGTATGACGAAGTAGTTACTAATATCATCTGTCGAACTAATTGTTCATACAGTTAAACAAATTAATTAGAAAAAAGAAAAAAGCTTAGTGTTTAACCTAGAGTACTAGTAATTTTTACTTTCTCTTACTCATAGTAAGAGGAAGTATTGTAATCATGTCAAATTTTCGATATCGAGTTTTCGCCGGAAATATCCGTTTTGAGGTCCCCTGAGTGCAAAAAAGTGGTTTTTAGCAAATGGTCTGTGTGTCTGTGTGTGTGTATGAATGTATGTGAACAGCATAGAACAAAAACGAAAAACCGTAGAAAGTTGAAACTTGATATTCCGTTTAGGTATCACCATGGGATCTGACAGTACGTTATGTGTCAAAATTCCTCAAGCGGAAGTACCACTTTACTAGTTGGATTTTTTACTTTTTTGCAATTTTCTCAAAAATGGCTCCGACGATTTTCTTTAAATTTGGAACATCAACCACACATACAAAGAGCTACAACTTTTTGAAACATTTCTCCGGAAAATGCATTTAAGGGCAATTTTGGGGGAGGGGAGGGTTTGGGTTTCCACTAAAGTGCTATTTCAGTTTATTAGACAATTCTGTCATCTAAATAATGTAATTATAATTAAATATGTTGTTGAAATTCCGAGTTAGAGAAAAATCGAATAACCGGAAGTGCGTTTCTTTACCACTTTACTAAATGATTTATTCACTTTTTCGCAAATTTCTCAAAATTGGCTCCGACGATTTTTTTGAAACTTCGTATATGAACTAAACATGCAAAGATCTACAACTTTTATTTAAAACATTTCTCTGGGAAAATGCATTTAAGGGCACTTTTAGGGGACGGGTGGGGTTATGTTTTTCTCTAAAGTGCTATCACAGTTGATTATACAATTGTATCATCCAAACAAAATTAATTGAAATAAATAAACGGCTAAAATTCCGAGTTTTAAGAAATTTAGTAATCCGGAAGTGCCCTTTTACTGAACAGTTTTTTCAGTTTTCGACGAATTTCGTTAAATTTGGTACACAAACTATAAAATTTGTCAATTACAATTTTGAGAACAGGAGTAAGAGAAAGTTGTGTGAATGTTTCACACCAGATTTTTTTTATCTCAATATACGTACTTGATTCCCCCAAAATCCCAAAATTGAGATTAGTTTCGAATTTAACTAGAAATGAACTTTGTTATATATTTTTAAACACTTTTCTAATATAAGACGCAATCAATTTACGTACATAATTCTCCTCAAGTATATTGATAACACATATCAGAATCCGCACATATCTAATTAAGAGACAGTTACTTCAGCCAGTTTTTTTTTGTAAACAATTAAACTAAAAGTTAAAGTGTAAAAATGTCTTAAATATATTTATTTATTTTTACATTAGGGACTTAAAGAAAGGCACCTTTCTTGTTTAAGATAAATCTAATAAATCAATATACTGTAACTATACAAAATTTCCTAAGACCAAGACGTAATATATAATGTTATGGAAAGATGGCGCTGTGTTATTAAATGATTATGATTACATAATTAAAAACAGAAAATTAGTACCAAGCTGAAAGATGTTAGTAAGTTATGTTAGTAACGTCTTGTATGGAATCTCTTATTTTGTGGCTAGATTGTTAATAATCGGAGAGCTCAACTCACAATTCAAACAAAAGTATACTATTTTCGTTCTAGTGGTCCTTCCATATCAATACATTCTCAATTCTTAGCGAAAAAATTGAATAATAGACAAAGCTGTGTGTGTTTAGAAAAACTGTTGGTATTAAAGAAGTGATAGAAAAAAGAAGAAATATAAGAGAAATGAAGAATATAAACATCTACTGGAGATAAGAGGTATAGTACAGAGTAATTTCTTACAGTTGTCTCAAGTCTAATGGTAAGCTGGTCAAACAGCATAAGGTAATTTTCCCCAAAAAAAAGAATCCCCTCTAGCAAAAAGTATTTGCAAATCTGTGTCATATGCTCCTATTATAGAGGGTAATGTATTATGGAGAAATTAATCGAATTATTCATCACCTAACTAGAAATAACTTACTTTGGCGCTAGACGTATGGAATTTGGTTAGCCAAACTTTTTTGGGACAAAATCACTTTGAGCATCATACTTGGAAATTCGTAGGTTGTCAGTCTACAGTAATAACTCTACTTTAGCGTACAGATATAAATATATTCTATACCTATTTCTACCAGTTGCTACAAAAAGGTGGTAGAGCAGTTGTTAGTAATAAGTGGTTGTATTGTATTCATTTTTTTTTTTTTTTTTTTTTTTTTTTTTTACAATGGTCATAATTTCGACGAAAAATCAATTTTATACCATTTTAACTGCCATTATGTTATAATATCCATATCTGTATTTTTTTTTTATTATTGATCCAAATTTACACAATGCTGTCAATATTTCTAAAGCACTACGGTTGCAATATGTAATTATGTATGTCTGGAAAAAAGATATTGATACAGTAACTAATGTGATCTAGTAAGGCTGACGTCACAGTTGGTAAGACATTAGGAATTATCAGAGATATTTTCCGTGATAGCCTGCATCATTTTGTTGTCATCGACCGGTTTCGGGCGATCGCCCATCATCACGATGCATTTATCACACTGACAAACGCATCCTGATGAGGTGCGAACGCCCGAAACCGGTCGATGACCACAAAAAGAAGCAGGCTATCACAGAAAATATCCCTGATGCTTTCCAGCTCTGCGGAACCAACCACAACAAACATGATAATTTATATTATTTCTAGTGACTAATTCTGCCTTTTTGATATCTGTACTTTCTGGTAGAGTAGGAAACGGTGTTCCAGTTTTTGAGAAATACGTTTCTCCAACTTTATAACATTTTTGGTAATCTGTACAATATCTTTGTTTCCAGAATCTTCCACAACCTCGATTAAATTAATTGCTAAAGAGTTAAAACTAAATGCCGAAACAACATATTTAATCATTTTCTCTCTTTTCTGGTATTTTCTGGTAGGCTTAACTGTATGCCAGTTACTTTCTCGTGTTCTTATTCTCCCACATTCATATTGTAACAAATTATTAAATATAAGACAACGACTGTTTTCTAGAGGTCTGTTAGCCTTGTCACATCTTTGCAAAAAAAAAAAAAGAATACATTGGGGTTTGATGAAAATAACGTTTGCTACTTTCCAGATAAACAGTCTTCCAGATATGGTTGTAAATACCGATTGCTTCGTAATAATTTCCAGTACAATGCTTATAAATTGTAGCTTCTAGCTTTTAATCTCGTATCCGGGCAATTATGAAATCTATAATATGGTTACCGATTTTCTAAATAGCGTACGGACTTGATATTTTGCAAATAAACTTACTGTATATATTAACTCTTAACGTTAGAATTAACCAAGTTAAACAATCCCTTCCAACGTTTTATCGTTATGTACAATTATATTACATCCTTCTTTACTCTCCTTGGTAGCAAAAGTTAAAATTATTGGTTAAATAAATGCAATTTAACATCTGCTAGCTATGTATTGTACACAAGAAACAAACTTAATCGAGTTGTATTTAACACCGAACAGAAAAATTATTATTAAAACTATAACAGAACATGTTCTAATGTGTAACATCATTTTGTAATGCTGCCTTGATATCATATAATATACCAATTCATTTCTGTGTGAAATTCAATCGTAAATCATCGCATGTGTGTGCACTTGATTGTTTCATGTGGACTGGGTTACCGAATGATGAAAACGGCTCGTATCTTTCTTTCTCTTATAATTGCCATCAGTTTGAAAAGCAACCATAACTGCGCAATCTTTGTATCATATTAGTATTTCGTCTATTCTATTATGTATCTTGGCCATATTAACATTTGGACAAATAACTCTATTATAGTTGGCAATAAAGAAATGCAAGATAGTATTTGGAGTATATCTTGGTCGTATTAAAATTCGGGCAAATTCACTTTTAAAAAAATCTAGTTTACTTAAGTGTTTAGATATGTTAGTACAGAGACCTGCACACAATAACGTTAATACAGTTTGTATTATATTAATGCAAGTTAGTATTTAGTATCCTAGTATATTTATCTTGGTCATAATAAAATTTGGGCAATATCACTTTAAAAGGAATGGTACTTTACTTGTTACTGTGTACGTATGTTAGTACAGAGAAGTGCACGCAATAACTTTAATGCCGTTTGCAGTACCTACATAAATGCAAGTTAGTGGTTAATACCCAGCTCCACAGTTTACACACTTTCTATCTGAGCTATCACAGTTTATTTCAGAGTTTAAACCTCCACACTTTTCGCACCTTACGGTCCTGGAAGTGACCGTATCTATAGCACCTTTTACACTATATTACACCCTGTATGTAAGTGTGGATCTCACAACTCACATAATGAATATACACATGTTTAGGCAATGACTGACCCCTAAGAGTCATCATAACTGACTGAGTAGGAATCAGTTTTATTTCATTACTATCCTTGTCGTGAAATTTTCTTTTTAACCGTCTCAGTTCTACTATTTCTAAAATAGCCCCATGAGGTCCCTTAATAACTTCCTTAATTTCTTCAACAGGTATCTCTGTATCTACCCTGCGTATAATACCCCGACGTTGGAGCAAATACCTAGGTATATACACATTTAAACCCCTCTCTTTTAAGGTTGAAGCATTCATCATTTTATTAGCTGATACGGCATTGTCAAATTCGACCCTTACCCTATTTCTCCCAATCTTTTTTATAATTGTTATATTTTTGGCGATATCTGGGTAGCTTAAATGAATAAGACGCCCCAGAGCCATTGGGTGTATTCTTGAAATGCCCATTTTTTCGTTATTTAGACTTTCTATTATTACTTGAAACGGACCCAGATCCACATTTCTGTAATATAATCCAGTTTTTCCATCATTTATCTCCTTCTTATCATTTATTAATTGCTGTTCCCTCTTATTTTCTCCTTCCATCACAATATCAGGCGGTTTACCCGCCTAGCTATCGCTATTGCTCATTTTTCAAAATATTAAAAACTAAAGACACAAAAACTTCCAAATATACACTGTAATAAGACTATTTACAAAAAATATGAAAGAAACACTGTATAATGTGGAATGAAAATAAAGGAAACTTACCTTTAAAAAAAATGAAAAATAAATCTATATAAATAAAAATAAATAATAAAGGAATAAAATAGAGAAGATAGAACCAAACAAAAAATCTAATAAAGAAAAAATAAAAACTTACCTCGTTAGATGAATTAAAAAAATGAAAAATTTAAAAAATAAAAAACCTCCAATAAAGAAAAGAAAAGATATACTTCAGGGAAAAAGTAAGGAAAATAAATACTAATAAATAGATAAATAAAATACACATACCAATAAAAAAAAAAAGGAATAAAAATTAAAAAAAATTCGAAAGTGAAATATGAAAAAATTTTTAGTAAAGATAAAAGCGTAGCTGAATATTGCAACTATACTGGACTTTGAACACGTCTGCACTGTTCGAGAGCTAAACATCAACTGAGTTGTATTGTATCTTCGTTAACACAAGTTCTTTATGTTGATGGAAAATTTTGATTTCTTTCCTGCTGAGTTTGGTTATAAGTCTCTCAGTAGATTCGGATGTCCGAATGATTCAGAGTAATGTGCGAGTTCTTTGTCTTTGTAGAATATTTGATCGTATCAGGAAGATTCCTTGGAAAGTCCTAATTTCCGTGGCTTCTTTGTGTTGTATGCGTAGCGTTTCTTCTTTAGGAAATACTGCCAGGTATTGGTTGGCTTCTTCGATCCACTGTAAGTGATTTGCCTCAATGTTCAGAAAAAGTGAAGTGGTTACTTTTGCAAGAATTTCTTTTACACATCCTAGTGGTTGGTGTGATCAGTAGTTCTGCGATGAAATTTTGTGTCCTTTTTGTGAAAATTTTGAAAAAGGGTGAATTATTGTTAAGAATTTATTTCTGTCTAGAATTGACTGTCCACGAGTAATATTTCGAATAGTTTCATTGGGGTAGGGCATGGTTATATTTTGGTTTAATTGAGACTCAGTCATATTTAGTCCTTCAACAAATGTTGCATCTGTTTATGTATTGTTGTATTGATTCCTCATGTTTGGCCAATAATATGTTCTTCGGATTTTGTTATAAGTTGCTTCGATTCCTCTATGGTTTATCTTTCCCGTGTGGTGTTTCTTTTGCTGTCCCACGTTTAGTAATTACTTCGAAAGGTGTTTTAAGTAATTCGGTTTTGTAATGTTCTATCGCAATAAATTTCTATATAAATGATGTATATAAATGATTCTATATAAATGATTTCTGTATAAAAAGTAGTTTGATTGTACTTTCTGTGTCTATTAAAATTCTAAGTCCTGTTGTTGGTTCTACCATATATTATTGGTTATTGGCTTCGTTAGTCAGGTTCATAATATAGTATCTTCTAGTGGGGGGCTTTGGCCTAAAAAAGATCGTTATTAGTTTTGAGGTTCTAGAATTTCAGGGTTTTGACCTTCTTCTTCCGTTACATATAAGGTAGTTATTACGAAACGTGTTGGGTGTGAATATACTCATCGGTGTGGGTGTTTGTGGCTGTGGATCTGGATTTTGTAGGAGATTATTTCTAGTCGAGTTTTGTTGAAATTTGTTCCTAGGTGGGTTTGGAGGAAAGTAATTTCTAGGTGAATTTTGTGGAAATTGGTTCCTAGGTGGGTTTTGTGGTAAGTCATTTCTAAGTGAATTTAGTGGATTGGTTTCTAGATGGGTTTTGTGGGAAATTATTTCTAGTCGAGTTTTGAGGAAAGTGGTTCCTAGAAGGGGTTTAGGGAAAATAATTTCTAGGTGAATTTTGTGGAAATTGGTTCCTAGGTAGGTTTTGTGGAAAGTAATTTCTTTGGTGAATTTTTTGGAAATTGGTTCCTAGGTGGGATTTGTGGAAAGCAATTTCCAGGTGAATTTTGTGAAAAATGGTTCCTAGGTGGGTAATGTGGAAATTGGTTCATAGGTGGGCTTTGTGGAAAGTAATTTCTAGGAGAATTTTGTGGAAATTGGTTCCTAGGTGGGTTTTTAGAAAGTGATTTCTAGGTGAATTTTGTGAAAAATGTTTCCTTGGTGGGTTTTATGGAAAGTAATTTCTAGGCGAATTTTGTGGAAATTAGTTCCTAGGTGGGTTTCGTGGAAAAAGTAATTTCTAGGTTAATTGGAGTGGGGATTTAGATTTCAAAGTGTTCAGACGTGTGTAATTAATTTGCTCTGTATTATTTGTGTATTTTTTAGTGTTTGTTGGAAGTTTCAAACAGTAATTTTTTGTCAGTGTAAATTTTGAATACCGTACTATAGTTCTATATTATTAAAAGTGAATTTATAAAAAAGTTTTAAGTGAAAAAATAGAAGAAGAAGAAGACGACGAAATATTATCTTATTAAGTTATTATCAAAGTTCACAGACTTACCAGTAACATTGGAACTGGTGAAAATAGTGGGGGTAGAATATAGTCTTAGATAGAATTACCGCTCTACATCAAGATGTCACTAGACAAATTTTTGAGATTAATACAAAGATAAAGAACTAAATGATAGCATTCAAATTTTTAAAGATGAAATTAGAGTAAATCTATGTAATATCAGAACTGATATTAAGAAAATAGACAAACAAACAACTGCCT
The DNA here is from genome assembly GCA_011037195.1 of Triatoma infestans. Classification (NCBI taxonomy): domain Eukaryota; kingdom Metazoa; phylum Arthropoda; class Insecta; order Hemiptera; family Reduviidae; genus Triatoma; species Triatoma infestans. The sequence continues at coordinate 62,945 of JAAEAF010014396.1, read as the reverse complement.
TACGCTGAGAAAATGAATTTCTAAAGAAAAAATTGTCTGAATTACAGGCTTCTCTTAATGAAAACGTTCAGTTTACTTCTTATAATAAAATGAGAATATCGAACGTTTCCTTGCAATTAAATATTGACATTGAAGAATTAATTTTGTGCCTACTCAAGGTAATTAATTTTGAATTTCACAAAGAAAAAATACAAGATTTCTATCGTCCTAAAATGATAAATGAAAATTTTAAAGCACCTATATTGTTTAATTTCATAAGAATCGCTGATTTATACAGAGTTTGAGAGTCTGAGTACCCTAAGTAGGAATAGGAGGACACAACTTCCAATTCCTTATCCGCAAAATAAAATTTCCTTAATATTTTCGGGCGCCCTTTATGGAAATGGATAATTTTTGTTTTATCGCAATTCACTACCAGTAGGTTATTCTCAGCATATTGTTCTAGTATTTTTAGTTTATTTTTAACATCCGAAGAGGAATCCGCAAAGATGACTATGTCATCGGCGTATGCGGAGAGTAGTATATCTTTGCTGCTATTTATTGGTATACCTGAACCCCCGTTTTCCCTAAAGAACATATCCAGAGAGAACACTTAATCAAAATCAACTGGGGCTGCTCAATTAAACTGAGGTGCTCCAACACACAGCGTACTCTTCAATCCGTAGACATAGCATAAAGCGATAATACCTAGCCATAAAAAGAACCTAGCACATATAAATAAGTTGAACAAATAACCCTTGCTTATATCAATTTCCTCTGTAAGGCTATTGCAGTTCTTAATCCTAATGAATGCACTCTGATAAATATGTTTTACTATTTCAATTATTTTCCCACTAACCCCAATTTTATTCATCTTGAGCCATAGGAGAGTGTAATTAACGCTATCTTTTTATAATCTACGAAAATGGCAAAGCGGTCTCTATTTTTATAGCCGAGTTTCATTTGGACAGTGCAGTTTAAAAGGAATAAATTATCTAAGCAAGATCTTCCCTTAATGAAACCGTTTTGAGTCTCTGGTGACATCCCCATTTCTTCATCCCATACAATTAGCCTATCTAAAATAATCTGAGTGAAGATTTTTAGTACTGAGTTAAGCAAGGAAATAGGGCGGTAATTATCGGGTGAGGTTTTATCGCCTTTTTTATAAATCATTGTTACTACATCCTTACAACAGTTATAAGGAACTTGTTCCGTCTCAAGTACCTTATTGAATAGGAAGAGCAACTATAATGTCCAATTTTCGGGTAGGTTCTTGAAGTATTCATTAGTTATTTTATCTGGTCCGGGCGCTTTAGAAGATTTGAGTTTACTTTGGGAAGATAATAGTTCGTTGAGTGATAGGAGAATCTAAAATAGGATGTGTGTTAACAAGGTGATGTTTGTGTAATAGTGTGGCAATTGTCTGAGGGGTATGAAAATTTTTAAAGAACTGAATCCACTGATCGGGTGTTATATTTTGATTTAGTTTCACATTTCTAGTTCTAAAATTGTTTACTGTTTGCCAAAAAGATTTACTGTCTTTACAATTATTTAACGTGTTTATAATTTCAAGCTCAAAATTTCTTTTCTTATAGATTATTATATTTTTGTATTTTTTCTTTGATTCATCATAAGTTTGTTTGAAAGGACTGTGAAATTTATTTTCCCTTAAAAGTTTTAAATTTGTTGTAACCTTTTTTTTTGCAGCTATGCAATCGTAGTCAAACCACGGCCGGGTTTGTGTTTAAGTTCAGAAACCTAAGGTTTCTGTTTAAGTTCACTTTTATTATTTGATTTATTTGTAGATTATTAGCAGTTTCGTAAATAGCGGATGTTAAATTTGATTTCAGTTTATCAGTTGTGTTACTTTGGATGTTGCCTACTCTAGGAGACCACATTAGGTTCTCCTTGAATTGATTACTTAGCTCAGGCTCCATAAAAATTGTTCTTTAATCAGGATATTGTTAGTACGGGGTTCACAGGATTCATTAGTACATATGTTTAACATTACCTTGATAGGAAGGTGATCGGAAAAAGACACAAAAGGTTCAACAAGTAAATCGTTTATTAAACCTATATGGTTAAGATTACAACAGACAAGATCCATAACACCTTGACCATTATTAGTATTTATACTAGTGAAATTTCTTGGTTATCACCTGGGGATCTGTCATTTAGAAGGATAAAATTGTTGCTTTCTAGGGTATCTACTAATAGTTGCCCTCTTTTACTTTCAATTTCATCTAGACTGTTTCTAAGACCAGAAAATTTCGTATTATAAATGAATTTGGTATCTGTTTAGTTTAACTGCCCTATCCTACAATTAAAATCACCTCCCAGAACAATTAAACAATTAGGAAATTTTTCTTTTATCTTGGAAATAGATTGGTTAAAATTATCTAGAATGTGATTCAAATCTAGGGAGGGCTTAAAGTAGATTGAACCTAAGATGAACTTACTGTTAGAATTTTTAACACATACTTCGAACACTAACCAGTATTTACATATATCTATAACGGTTAAATTATACAAATCTAGTTGAAGAATACAGCCTAGCCACCACTGGCTCTTCCACGGCTTTTTTCTTTTGTGGCAGGTGATATGAATGATGAGAATCCAGAGAGGTTGGTTGGTGTACTGATGCTTTCGGTGTTGACCCAAGTTTCTGACAGACAGTATATGGTTTCAGCGGAAGAAGAAGGTAGATGACGTAAGAAATTCGAGTATCCTTGAACATTCCAAAAGTAGATGGTACTCACTAGGGTTTTCGATTGCCCACTAGACAGTTGTAAGTTTACTGATTGCTAGATCCCATTTTTTGGAGGTATCTTCTTCCTCATTGGATAGGTAGACGGAGGAGATTGTGAGATAGCAGGAGGAGAAATATTTTTCCTCTTACTTTCTCGAAGTGCAGCTGAATCATTCTGATCGACAGATGAGGCATTTACCTCTTTATCAGATTCAAATTCCTCAGAGACTGTAGAATAAGGTACCAACTCCGTGAGTTGAGCTTTCTCAAAGATTACCTTGGTAGGGCTGTTACTCTTCTTAACAAAGACTACCATTTTTAAATCAGACAAATTCAAAGTGGCGTCTTTTTTGATACTCCTTTGCCAAGTTAAATATTTCACGATTCTTAAAGCTCATAGCTTCATTAATGTAAATCTTTTCATTTGTCTCTGTATCTGCGTCAATATATTTTAATGATAGGAGTGTGAGACTGTCTCTGCGATCCTTGGCCTGCTTCAGAAAATAGCCTTTATCAGTAAGACGTAGGAATTCAATCCGAATAATATCGGTAGGTGAATTATCCCGTTTCTTGATTCTGAAGTAATTATCCAGAACATTATCTGAGAAATAACATTGTAAAATTTCAAAAATCTTTAAACAAATAGTATATAGATTCTCACCAGATTTAAATGGGATTCCAACTATATTAACTGATTTTTTTAAGACTGTTCTGTATAAAATTATCGAGTTTGTTTTCGTTCTGCTCTAACTGCTTTTTTAAAGAGGAATTTTCCTTCTTCACACTTTCTATTTGTTGTAGAAGAGTATTAAAATTTGGTATTTGAGTTTGGCAGTCATTAACCTTGAAGATTAACTCATTTTGGTTAAGAGTTAATTTATTGAAATCTTGCGCTAAAGTAGCAACACTTAAAATAAGTTTAACTAGCTTTTCCTCTGACATATTGGCTGAGTTTATTTTATTAAATTTAGTTCTAATTTAATTTAAAGTATGGTTTATTCAATGGCGAAGAGTGTAGTTTACAATATTTATAAACAGTTAAGTGAAACAAGTACCTCTACTAGACGGTAAACACCTCCCCACCACTTACTGACGAATATAGACTAGCCAAACTATAAGATTTAATAGAAATTAGAACAAAACGTTTCACTTTTTTCCACCACTTAAAGTAGGCGAATTCGCTTCAAACTTTGTCAGAAAACTACTGAAGTTATAAAGTTTATTACCGTCAATTTTCCAATAAAAAAAAAGACCGTTAACCACTACTTTTGAATCGAAATCACGACAAGCACAGATCCAATGTTACCTGTGTGGCTGCCAGAGCCGAACTCCTTAAAAATAAATTAACATTCGATAAAATTATGGGTAATGAGGAAACGTCAGAAGTTCGCACATCTGAAATTTTTATTTCTGAACATATGAACCCAAATTTATACAAGTTATTTAAAACTTTAAGAGAATATAAATTCCAGGGCACATTAAAATATGTGTGGTTCAGTAACAGTAGAATTTGGGTAAGAAAGGATAATGGAACATCAAGATTGTTAATAGAATCAAAAGATGATTTTCATAAATTTCTGCCTGTAACACCTACTTTAACTATTCATGACTATTCGGATGACGATGAAATAGAGACTGATACAAGTTGGAACAGACGAGTTTTTGGTACAATGCTGACTGTTACGCGTCCAAAAAAAAAGTAATTAAATTATATAAAAACTGTTGTAAAAGTCATTTAAAAATAAAGATTTAATTAACTTGTATAGACAAGCCAAATCTTCATATAAACAAGTAATAAAACAATCCAAATTATACTTTTTTGAAAATGTTAAATTAAAACTTAGAAACAAATAACCCTTCTGAATTTTGGTCAGCACTGAAACAATTCAAAGGTAAACATTACACTGAATGCCCAATATCGGTTACAGAATGGGAAGTTTTTTACCAAAACATTCTCCCCCCTAAATATAATAATGAAATAATTTTTTTTACATTTTACCATCCTGACTTGGTCGACAGAATAACGTTTAATGAACGGATAGACAGTATAAATAACAGTAAATGTGGTAAGGCAACTGGATTTGATCTCATTCCAAATGAGTGTTTTAAAACACTTAACTCATACTGGATTTACTTTCTGTTAGATCTTTTCAATGGTATTTGGAGTTGTGAGGATTTTCCTATAATGTGAACTCTTATAAAAATGAAATTGATTTATAAAAAAGGTGATCCCAAAGATCCAATGAACTATAGAGGCATAGCTATGTTCAACTCAATTACAAAACTTTTTACATACATAATTTACAACAGAATCTCTAAATGGGTTGAATCAAGAGGTTTATTATCTGAAGAGCAGATGAGCTTTAGGAAAGAAAGAGGGTGTAGGGATAATATATTCGGATTTTAGGGATAATATATTCGAATATACAGGGATAATAGGGATTGCCAAAATTTGGACAGCTAAAATTTAAAGAGTCTTATTGACACTATAAAGAATCATTATTTGAGTAAAGACATAGAATTTATATTGAACTCTTCATTTAATAAGTACTTTCGTAGAGTCAGTAACCTTGGAATACCAGAAGCCTATCTTTACTATAATATAAATTTATGTAAACTTAACTGATTTCCCAATTGAGAATGGCAGGCAAAAAAGACTCTATTTAGTAAATAGGGAGAGAATACAATTTAATAAAGATGTATACTGTAGATGTTGTGGTGAGAAAGAAGATCTGCCTCACTTGCTGCTTCATTGCCCAGCCCTTTCTCCCTAAACAGCAATATACCTAGACCAGTACATTATAAGTAATATGTTGGATAAACTTGAAAGTATACTATCGATTTAGATATTAATAAAATGAAAAATATATATCCATTTGTAATTAATAGTTTAAAATTTATAAAATTCATGTTGACATAAGATATTTGAAAGTCATTTTATTTGGTAATAATTAAATATATATGTTTTATGCTGTCTCTGTTACTTACTATTGTCAGATCAAGTATTCAAAAGGTTGTGAACTAATTTTGTTTATTCGTTTATTTTTGGTACAATTTGAAATTCAGTTTCTTTTTCTGTTTTTAAATAGTTCAATTTGCTGAAAGATATTTAATTTAATTTTCAATGTTTATATTTCTTTTTGTAACAGTTGATATATTTTATTTATTTTTATATTTTTTTTACCCACACACTTGCTATAAATGTAAAATTCTAAAAGCAATAACGATGTATATATAATTTCTAGGTGAATTTTGTGAAAAATGGTTCCTAGGTGGGTTTTGTGAAAAGTAATTTCTAGGTGAATTTTGTGAAAAATGGTTCCTAGGTGGGTTTTGTGAAGAGTAATTTCTAGGTGAATTTTGTAAAAAATGGTTCCTAGTTGGGTTTTGTGAAGAGTAATTTCTAGGTGAATTTTGTGAAAAATGGTTCCTCGATATGTTAACTCTTTCTTAGTTCATATTCTGTGGTTGTTGTAGGGATTATAGTGTGTTCGGGATTGTTGCATTGAGTAATTCCTAGTAGGTCTAGAGTTTCGTGTATGAGGAATTGAGTTGCTAGGTTTTTGTGTGTATCTCCGCTGTGGGAATTGTGTGTTGTTTTTATATTGAAAATTGTTTGTTAGCATAGATATTGCAGTGTTGAGCTTTTGGGGTTTTTAGCTTTCATAATAGACCTTATTGGTTCATGTAGTCCTTTTAAAAGACTTCTGAGTGCAAGCCCTCTCGCGTATTCACTGAGGATTCTAGTTTCCGCGGCTGGTTTTTTGTTTTTAAAATAACATAACATTAAATTTAGTATGTTTTGTTGGTAAAATTCTAATCGATTATTGTTTGCTTGTCTTAAGTTTACTAATTCTATGTTCAGTGTAAATCCGTCTCCTTTGTCTGCGTATGCGTTTATTAATACTTGCTTAAGTTGTTCGAACGTAAGTTGTATTAAATTCTGAATTGTGTACTATTATCGCTGCTGGCCCTTTTATTTTTGCCAAAATTGATGAAGTTAGATATTCATTTTAAAAATCATTAGGATCCGCTGTATTCGGAAAACGTGCTACTAATTTCGTAGTTATCTCTAACAATCGAGCTAATAATTCCGGTGTCATGTCTAAGCACTCTCTCTTTAGTTCTGGTATTTTTTAAGTAAGTTTACTTACATGAAACAAATTGTGAATTTCATCTATAGGTTTTCCATTAACTGTTAACACAGAAGAGATTTTTATATTCTTTACAAATCCCTGGAAAATTGTCCGGACGACTGCGCCAGTTATGTGTTATTATTCCAAGCCTCACTTTTTTAAAAACTTTACTTTTAATTATTACAATTAATAATGATTGACAAAAAGCATTCTGATAATGGCATATACAAACTCCCTTGCCCAGAAGGTAATTGCATGTACGTAGGCCAGACCGGAAGACGCATCAAAGACTGGTTTAAAGTCACCTGCGCTCCTACAAATACAACAAAACCGACTCCACTTTTGCTAATCACCTTATAAAGAACAACTTTCAAACACAAACTATCGAAAAAACAATGATCCTATTTCACCAAGGCTCAGAAGGAAGAAGAATGGGCATTCTAGAAAAAATATAAACATAAAATCAAGACTATCCACAAAAACATAGTGAATGACCAAATAAACTATAACTCAGACACACTCTAAGGTCCTTCCTCACGCCTAACTATATTACAAACATACCATCTAGAGTAAAATATATATATAATCACTGTTTTTTGATACTTGGTGGTTTGGGGTTGTTCTTTATAAGGTGATTAGCAAAAGTGGAGTCGGTTTTGCTGTATTTGTATGAGCGCAGGTGCTTGTTTTATATATATATATACAATAAGATGATAAAAATATAAAACGAATACATTTATATCTGCTGTACTCGTAATTATTTATTTTAATATCATCTCCTATTTGCCGTTTGCTACCACCTTACATAACATTTATCAATTTATTTTGTTGTATTAACCTTGCATAAGTTTCAGTAGTTATTAATTATCTTTCATGCTTCCTTTAAACTTTGCATTGCCTTTCTTTAAACATTACCTGTTCTTATTAGTATGTTGTACTCTTGAAATTTCTTATCGCCCCTCCCCACCAATAAAAATGCCACAAGCCAGTGTCATTTTAACACCACTATTACAACTTACAATTTAACTATTACAATTTAATAGTTTTGAAGTATTCTTATATATATAAGATCTATTATTATATACCATTTTCTAATGTCTGCTTGTAATTTATAATAATTCCATTTTGTCATTAAACACACACATACTCTCATAGTAACATAACCTTCTAACCTCCCGCACATACAATCAACAAGTCAATAAGTATAGTGTGTTACAGAAACATTAAGTTGAAATAAACTCTCTACCTGAACTTGATAACTTTTCTCTGACGATGGATGAAAATCCGAACCGGGTAGTAAATTAGCATGCTACGCGGATAAAAAGCCAGATGTTTTGTATTTTTCGTGTAAATTTTATTTTGCCCGCATATGTTTAATCTATCTTCGGGTGCCTTAAGTTGATGACTCAAACACTTAGTTTCTGAAAATTACTCAGCTTTCGAATCAGAGGATTTCTCATAAAGTTGTTGAAAAGGAACGGCATTACATTTAAAAGTGGGCCATCATTAAGCCCTACCAGTAGCTTTAAGCAACTCTGAACCAGAAAATTTAGAATTCGTTTTGCGTTTTCTCTTTGATTACCGCAGTACGTCTCATACTGCATTGGTCTTTCGCCAGTTCAACTTTTGGGCCGGTCTAAAAGAACACAGTTTAATTTACTGCGTCCTCCAAACTATAGACAGGGTCAAAAGAAACAACAAAAGTGGATTGAATATTTCAGAGAAGTTGTTCCGATTCAACTACAACTTAAGACAATGACTGGAAGAATGAACTGCGTAATTACAGGAAGAATGAAGATCGGTGGATTAATACCAAAGTTCTAAAAGTTCAAGGTTCTATAAGAGTGCAAATATTCATATCGCAGGTAACCGTTCGTAGATAAAACATATGAACATATGATAACCGTTCATAGATGAAAAATGCATTTGGCGACTGAATCTTCCTATTTAACTAAATCAAGTATTGAAAGAATGAAAATGTCATCATAGTTGTCACACGTCACCATTCTCACCCTCTTCAACAACGGCACAAGACAGTATTAAACATTGTACATTACTACGGGGTCTAACCCTTACGTCTTAGGGAACAGAAAAATCTGTTTATCACAACCCAAAGGAAAATTGGTTATGCTCGAAATTGCCAAGAACGATTTTGAAAGAGAAACTTAGCATATGCATTGCTCTGAGACGTAATGGTTACTTAATTGATCCAACCACTTTTGTTATAATATTCTTGAGAGATTGCAAATTAAACAAAATATTCCTAACTTTCAGAGATATTCTCCGTGATAACCTGCTTCTTTCTGTTCGCTCCAGTTTCGGGGTTCGCTCATCATCAGGCGTCAGTATGACTACATCCTGATGATGGACGAACGCCTGAAACCGGTCGATGTCCACAAAAAGAAGTAGGCTATCACGGAAAATATGTCTGATATAACAATTAACTTTAATATTACTACACTTCCTATTTTAATTACTTACTAATATTATTTATTACACCTATTATTATTATTATTATTTTTTTTTTTTTTATTGGGCGCATCAACTTCTAAGGTCATTAGCGCCCCTCAGTTTGTTTCCTTCTCCATCTGGTCCGCACGAGCTTGGATGACACATATTCAACCTTTGTGGCGTCCAGATCAATGCCTTGTCTTGCAAGGCATGAGGAGCCCAGGGTTATTGAATATAGTACCACACATCCCCTCTTATTTCATCAATCATGTCGACGAGGGGGAGTGTGGATCTCTTGTTGTGTCATCCATTTTTTATTAAATCTTATTTAAATATAAATATTATATATTAACAGTTATATATATAATTAATTAATATGACAATTCTCGATCTATTTGTATCATTTAAATGTGGAATTCTTGCATGCAGATAAACAACGAATTTTATGTAACATAAGCAAGAAACTATCCTGAAAAATCTATGTAACCTATCCTAAAGAGGCTATTTGCTTGCTGTAAACTGTTCTATTTTAGGTGTGCAGTACTTTTAACAAATATTCCTGCACACCCTTAAGTGAACTAATCCTAATGTTAATCTAAACCTAATAGGGTTGAAATACTTTTATAAAATTTCTTTCAACCCCTAAATAAAAACCTAAACTAAACATTCACCCTAACATGCTCGCCAATAAATACAGTCACATATAAAAGCATTCTCGCCAATAAATACATTCTCGCCAATAAATACATTCTCGCTAATAATACAATCGCACTAATAAATACATTCACGCCAATAAATACATTCTCGCTAATAAATACAATCGCACTAATAAATACATTCACACTAATTTACACATTCATACGAGGGGAAAGTACTCGATATTCCTTTTCCCTAACATAAAAAAGAACTAACCTAATTGGGTGAAGTACTCGATGAAGTACTTCACCCAGTTTAATTAACCTAACCTAACCTAGCTACTAACTTAGATGTTCCTATACAAATTAATATCCTTTAAAAAATCAAATAGCCTCTTTATATAAGGAGAACCCTCTTGTAGAATTGCGCGCTTGTCATGTGGCAGGCCTGCCCTTTCTCTCTGAGTACGCAGAGCCTGACACCCTTCCAACACGTGCGCCACCGTTAGCCTTTCTCGGCATCGAGAGCACCTCGGCCTTCTTCCGCCAATAAGGAGGTGCCCATGGGTCACACGTGTATGACCAATCCTCAGCCTCGTCAAGATCACAGAGTCATGCCGCGGGAAATTCTCAACTGTAATACTTCGCACACGTGGTTTAATATCTTTAAGCTTTTTGCTTATCCTGTCCCACTGACTTTGCCATTTCCTATTAATAATGTGTTTCATATATATTTGTAGGTCAGTGGGACGAACGGGTCGGATTTCTTCTGTTTGTGTAGAGGCAGCTCGCTTGGCTGCCTCGTCCGCCCTTTCATTACCGGACACGCCAATGTGGCCCGGCACCCAGGCAAACGTAACCCCTTGACCACGTGTGCTTAACTGCAGCAATAAGTTGTAAATATCTAAGACCATTGGGTCTGTCGAGAATCGATCCCGGAGAGCCATTAATGCACTTAATGAGTCCGTCAATATTAGCGCTTTTTTGTAGTTGTTATTCTTGATTAATTCTATGGCCTGGCTTATAGCAAACATTTCCGCCGTGTACACGGTTGCATAATGCGGAAGTGTCCAACTAAGGGTAACTCCTTCCGTGTACACAGCGCTACCCACACCGTCGCCTATCTTCGACCCATCTGTAAAGATAGGTCGGAAGTCATAATAAATATTTAGAATTTCTAGTAATTTTTGTCTATAGACGACAGGAGGGGTTTCCTCTTTTTTGTGGAATGCCAGGTCCATGCGGACGCTTGCAGAGGGTAATGACCAGGGAGGAGAAGGCGCGAAGCCCCAATCTACCACCGGCCCAAGTTCAATTCCCTCCGTTGCCAATAATTCCTTAGCTCTGACTCCAAGCGGTCGCGTCCGCGAGCGCTGTTGATAGAACTCTTCATTATGTGGGCTCTCGAATATGACGGGAAATAAGTTATGGAAACTCTTTCCCCATATTCCAGCGATGTATGTCAGGGTGAGCTGTTCTCTCCTAAGTTGAGGAGGCAGCATCCCCGACTCTACATAGAGGCTCTGTAGAGGACTAGTTCGGAAGGCGCCTGTGAACAGTCTAATACCTTCATTGTAAACCTTATCTAGTAGTTTCAGGCGTGACTTGCGCGCAGAACTATAAACTGGGGCTCCATATTCAAGTTTGGAACGGGTAAGTGTCATAAATATACGTTTCAAGATTTCCCGTTCTGTTCCCCATCTATAGCTTCCTAGAAATTTCAAGACGTCGAGGGTTTTCCTTGCTTTTGTGTAGGTATAATCTATATGATCCTGCCAGGTTAATTTAGTATCGAATACGAGGCCAAGGAAACGGATACATTCTTTATACTGAATAGGTGTGCCACTTAGAAACAATGTGGGAGGACTATGCTCCTGTCTTAAACGACAAAAATGTAGGCACACCGTCTTGGTTTCAGAGAATCTAAATCCGCTCCTAGAAGCCTCGCCAGCCACTCTGTCTATTGCTTGTTGTAGGGTTTCTCCGACCTCGCCTAGATCGGTTCCTGATAAATAAATTGCGAGATCGTCTACATATAAAGATACTTGAAGAGGATTGCCTACAACTTCTGCTAGACTATTTACCGCTATCGTGAATAAAGTTACGCTTAGCACCGATCCCTGAGGAATACCATTTTGCAAGACATGTGGGTCCGAAAGGACCGACCCAAGGCGCACTCGGAACCTTCGCGATTCTAAAAAGCTACGAAGGAACCTTGGCAGTTTCCCTCTTAATCCCCACTCGTGACACTTCCGCAGTATCGCATATCTCCACGTTGTATCATAAGCCTTCTCGAGATCAAAAAACACGGCCAGCACGTGCTCCCTACGCATGAATGCGTTTTGCACATAGATCTCAAGGTGGCTCGCCTGATCCAAAGTGGAGCGATATCTGCGAAATACCGCTTGATACTGGCTGTAAAGTCCTCTCGTTTCTAATACATAAACTAATCTATAATTGATCATAGATTCGAGGACCTTACTCAAGCAGGTGGTCAACGAAATGGGCCTGTACTGGAGGGATCACTTGGGTCTTTTCCTTCTTTGGGGATCGGTACAATGATTGCTTCACGCCAACCATCAGGGTACTGGCCAGTTTCCCATATGCTATTATACAATCTGAGAAGACCTTCCTTCCCAGTTTCATTTAAGTTTTTAATCATATCATATGGGATTCCATCCACCCCTGGAGCGGAATCTTTGCATTTATTTAAGGCATTTTCTAGCTCCTTGATGGTCAGCGGTTCGTTGTAAGTTTCATAGATAGCGGTCTCAAAGTTGAGTGGCTGTAGCTCCACATCACCTTTTCACTGGAGAAATTCTGCTGAGTAAGTCCGTAAGCTGGAAACTTGAGCAAAGTGTTCAGCAAAGGCTCCAGCCACCTCTCCTGGCTCGGTGATGACGACATCATTAATTTTTAGAACAGGTATCGACGGGGTTCTACGCCCCCCAGAGAGGGCTCTTATCTTATTCCACACCTCCCTCAATGTCGATGATGTAGAAATCTTTGACACATAGGAGGTGAGGGTTTCCTTTTTTGACTTCTTAATTAAACGCCTCTCCCTGGCTCTTAGTCTTTTAAAATTAATTAAATTTTCCTCCGTCGGATACCTTTTAAATCTATTTAGGGCCTGCTTTTTTTCCCTGTTAGCAACTTTGCATTCCGGGGTCCACCAGGGGACGGGGGGTTCTTACGACTCTCCCACCTACCCTCGGTAAAGTACCCTCGGATGCATCCGCCAACGCCTTTGTAAATAAACTAGCGTCGAGGGTGACATCTCCTGTAAGGGGTGGTATCACCACTCGGGAAGCATAAGCAGGCCAGTTTGCTCTTTTGATGTCGTATCTCCATGGTATCACAAAATCTGACCTGGAGATGGAGCTCGATACTAGAATTGGAAAGTGGTCACTATGATATAGTTCGTCTAGTGTGGTCCATTCCAAGCGAACTGCAACGGTGGGTGTTGCCACACTCAGATCAATTGAACTAAAACCTCCTGAGTGTGCATTGAAGTGTGTTGCCGCACCATTGTTGAGGAGCATCATGTTAGCATTATCTATAATCTCCTCAAGAATTCTGCCCCGAGCGTCAGTTCTGGCTGACCCCCACCAGGTGTTGTGACAGTTAAAGTCTCCCATCAACAACACCGGGGCGGGGAGCTGCGAGAGCAGATTCTCCAGATCACTCTTCCGCCAAAATATGTCTGGAAGGTAAATACTAACTAAAGTGATTTGCAGAGGTGCGGCTAGGCGCACGGCAACGGCTTGTAAATTACTTTGTAGGGGTAGCCGTATGCTCGAGATATTATCCCGCACACACACGGCCACTCCACCATGCGCCCTCCCACCTGGGGCAGGTTGTACCTCTTTACTATATATGATGTACCCAGGGATCCGGATGAGTTGCCCCGGGCGAATCTTTGTTTCTTGGAGGCACAACCCTAATGGACGGTATTCCGCCACCAATCGGCGTAACCCTTCCATATTACTCATATAGCCCCGCATATTCCATTGAAGAATGGACTCACACATGCTAATAATGAAGTGAAGTGATCACTTGTGGCAGGATCTTTCTAGTTTCTAATGAATTCGAAAGTGATATATTTTTTCCAATAATAAATACGTTTAGACGAATAATCATGGATGCTGAAATAATAAAGGTTAAACATCTTACTCAGTGGCACACTTATTCCGTGGCTTACCTTTGGGCCAGCCTTTTTTCTTTCTTCTATTAGGGCGGTGGAAGTGCTCCCGCCCTCTGATTCTGACGCTTCAATATCCGTCCCCAGCAGCTCCCATTGCTGCTTTGGGGAACGGACAATTTGAGCTGCGGACGGTTGTCCTCTAGAAGGCCTGATAGTTTTTCCCCTCACACTTACTGTGTTCGGGGGTGGTAACATTAACCTTGTGCTTTTCCTCCTAGGGGAGCGTTTCGACGGATCCACCACCATCCACTCTCCTTCGGAGGAAGTTATTTTTTTAGGTGAGATTAATCCCACCTTCGGGCCACTCCCTACAGTAGTAGGAGTGGTAAGTGGTAGTAGCCTTTCGGCTACCGGTGCCCCTTGAGGGGCACTTTGTATAGGGAGAGGAATTTCTCCCACATTCATTATTGTTCCCCTGAAAGCCGGGGAGGGGCTGGATGGTAGGATTTCTCCTATCTTAACAATAGCTCCCCTTAAAGCCGGGGAGGGATTATTCTCTACTTGTCCCTGAGGATTTGCAGGGACTGAAGGAATGTGTGCCACTGGTTGGAGTGCCTTTGCTTTTTCAGAGTATGATATGTCGTTAATTGCATAAGATTTACTTTCAACAATTGCTCTTGCCTCATGGTATGGCAATTGCTGAAGTGTTTTTATTTTTTGTATTTCTTTCTCTTTTATAAGAATTGGGCACCCCGAGGATCTGGCGTTATGTTCTCCGCCACAGTTTACACAAATGATTGGCGGTGCGCAATCGCCTTCATGTTCAGATTTACCACATACGCACACCGCTTCTACTGCCTTACACTTCATGGAGGTATGCCCAAACCTTTGACATTTGTAACATCTCATTGGAGATGAACTTTCAATTTATAGAAGGCAGCGCCTATAGTCTGTGGCGGTCTTGGGCGATCAAAAGTGAGAACCAGGGAAGCGGTGTCCACTAGAGAACCATCCTGCCTCCGCTTAATTCTCCTAACCTCCACTACGCCCTGATCAGCCAGACCCTCTTTTATGTCTTCTATTTTACTGTTTAAAAAGTCCCGGCATGTAATTACACCTTGCGACGTATTTAGGCGTTTATGGGGACCCGCTTCCAATTCAGCATCCATATACCTTTGTAGTTTCAGGATAGTTTCTGCCTGAGTGCGGTTTTCTGCTTCTATACAAATAGATCCATCATTTTGTTTTCTTACGCTCTTCGGCTTTCCCACATATGTTTTAATAAACTGAAACAATTTAAAAGAGCATTCATTTGAGAAGGAACCTTCCTTCTTTTTTACAATAAAAAATCTTCCCCAGTTATCTTCCTCCAAATCTACAAATTTCATAATTGGTTCAAACCTCTTGTTGCCGCCCCTTGCCTTCTTCCTTGGCGGGGAAGAGGGGATATATGGTTGCAGTGTAAACTGCAGCCCAGGTACTAACTTTCCAATCGTGTTTTCCTTGTCCATGCTTTTTCGTTTGCCGGTCAGGTCAATCGAGGGAGACATTGTAGATGATGGGGCATCTACAAGGGGAAGGGTGACAGGAGAAGGGAGGGGATGATTAGGTATGGGAGTAGGTTGGATTGTTGGTGTAGGAATAGGATGGGATGTTGGGGTAGGAGGAATTGTTGGGCTAGGCCCAGAAAGATTGTTTTGATTATTCTCCATAATAATCAGTAGAGTTCGTCGAGATACGTGGTCCCGCCTCCTCGGACGATCAAGTGCACCCGGTTACTATCCGGGTAGACCATCGCACCTCGATATAGTCAGGTGCCGCGGAAGACAGCGTTCCGACACCGAAGTATTGACCCGTGCCCCCGCGGCCCCCCTCCTAACCCTAGGAACCCGCCTGAGGCGGAATTCCCTAGCCTTCCTGGAGTCGGGCTATCCCCCAGGTAGAGCTCTCGGGTGAAGCCGAGGCCAAAGACATGTGTTGGGATCGGACGCCCGCAGGTCGTCGTCTCCCTCAATGCCCAGGATCCTCTTTTCCACCCTAGCCCCAAAGCCTCGTGCCGGCAAGCACGAGGGAGAGATATTTATACTCCGAGCTCTCAACGAGTGCGTGTCCTTGTTCATGCAGTGTGTGTGGTCGTCTGTAAAGTGTCGAGTGTTCAGGTGTGAGTGAGTGTGTGTGGTGGGGAGCTCAAGTTTACCTGTGGGTGCGCTGAACCCAAGTAGCTGCACACATCAACTACCTCTGCAGGTCCTATGTGTAGTGTGTAGTGTTAAGGGTGTCAGTATGAGTGTATATTGTAGTGTTGTTAGGCTGGGAAACCCGCAGGGACGCCTAGATCCCTGAAGAAGTGGCTAGTCCACTTCCCCCTACGGGGTATTATTATTATTATTATTATTGTTGTTGAACTTTGCACCCTTCAAATGATTAAAATAATTATATTTAAAATATTATTAAATTCTAATACAATTTAAATTTAATACCAGTTTACGTATGCACTAAATTGGGTTCACTCAATGTACTAACTGGTTGAAATTGGTGGCCGATAGAATAACTAACTCACAGACTGTCTAACTGACACTGAATTGCCTAGTTCTGAAGAAGGTCCATTTATTCTGTTTCTTTGACGTTTAGTTCACCAGCATGTTAGCGTGATCCACTCAGCGTCTTATGCTCATATAACTTATATATATATATAACTTGTTTATATATATATTATATACACATAAAGTTTTCTTAAATAGTGAATTACACATCTAAAGACTACAATTTTATTCTTATATTCTATGTTATAGCAATATAATGCCTGCTTAAGTGTACCGTTTTTGTTTATATTTATCCTACTTTTTATTCATACCGTCATCTAAAGACGATATCTAAAAAGTGAACATAACATTTGTTGAAGTATTTTCGCTCTACTTTATGATGGTTAATGTTTTATGATTTTATTGCCGCCTTGCACCTTAAATCGGTGGTTAAAAGTGGCGATTTCCTTTTGACCATCACTTTTTATTCCTGTATTGAAAATTATTAAAAAAAAATGAAGAAAAATGCCGTTAATTTCACTTCAATATTTCAAACCCTTCCTGAGATATTCAAACATAAAGATAAAATTTTAGTATTTCTTTTCCTATTTTTCTGTTCATAAACTAAAATTAAAAGCGGATTTTCTTATTAATTTCGAATAAATAAGAGAGTTGAAATGCTGATAAAACATAAAAGCTATTTTAAAACCATAAGGGACTTAAAAATCAGGTAAAACATCATTAAAACAAAATAATTTTCCAGTTTATTTACAAAAATCGATAAAAAAATATTTCCTATTTATTCAAAATGACTTCCTCGGCTTAAACCGCACAAACGCAGTCGCTGCTAATCATTTCTTTTAAAAATATGAAGTTGCTAATCGCATCATGTCTCTAAAGGCTTCTGGAGTTGATGGTTCCTTGGTATTTTTTTTTTTTGAGATGTCCCCAAAGAAAGAAATCAAGAGGAGTAAAATCTGGTGATCTGGAAGGCCAGATTACCAGTCCCTGTCTCCCGATCTAGCGGTTACTGAACATCTGTCTGTTAATGTTTGGTGCGGATTGGTTGAAGACAAAATATTGGCCCATACTTTCCGCCAGGCACCTTAAATGGGCAAGAATTCGCTAATTTATTCTCCAGAGTTACAACAGTTGCTGGAGGATGTGCCATTGAATGTCTAAACAAGAATGTGCCAATAAGATGGTTGTTTCGCGCACTATTAATTTGATTCGGTTTCCTCTGCATCTGGTAATTTAATTTGTAATCCAGTCAGTTTTTTGGTATTTTTATTTTCCACGCAATATACACATTGTTATAGAACAATGCAGCAAGATATCTGCCAGTTTTATCCACATTTTAGCGAGTGATGCAGACTATATTGGAACACCTTTTAAATAGATTTATTATTTTCCAGTAGAGAGAACACTTAATCAAAATCAAGTGAGGATCCTCAATTAAATTGAGGTGATCCAACACACAGCGTACTCATCAATCCGTAGACATACCAAAAAGCGATGATACCTATTCATAAAAAGTTAAAAAATTTAAAGATGTCCTAATGTCCAGTCTCAAATAAAAGAACTAATATGTATAGATGACCTAAAGTGCATTAAGTCTAAATATATACATTAAGTTTATCTATAAATATGCTGGGAAATAATTCCCAGGGAGTCAACTAAAATATTCTCCACTAAAGGAGCTATGTCTTTAAGGCTAATATTTACCTTGTCGAAAAAGTCCAAGGTTGTCTTAGGCACCACACCTCTGGCACCAAACCACAAGCCATGCACCTTGTACTCCCTTACCCCGAACTGATCCTCAAACTTCTCCTTATAAAAGGGAATACATTTTTCGTAAATTGCCCTTTTCTCCTCATCTATTTTCTCGCCCTGTTTCGGATCCTTACTCTCGAAACGGATGGTCGGATCCAAAATATATGCTACATTGCTGGCATTGTCAAACGCTATAATATCAGCGTATCTTGTAGATCCATCTGTATCTACAGCGTATACCTCTTCGAGAGTCACGTAACCTTTTTTTTCCATAATCTCCATCAAGGCGTGCTTTACCCTATGGTGGCGTCTAGTTACAAGAAGCATGTTGTCAGGACAATTACCAAGCACATGCGCTGGTGTTTCAGGCTCTCTGCCGCATTTGCGACAGAGGGGTCCAACAGCTCCTGCCGACTGTCCGCCAACCCCAGGAACAGCACGAAGTGGGGCATAGTTTATGTTCAGCTTAACAGCATTACTCCATTCTGAACATGATAAGATTTTCTTGTCGTATACAAACTGATTTAATTTTGGGCTGTCCTTAAAGTGGCATACCCCAACCCCTTGCCATTTACAGTTTGTCCATTCTTCAAAAGATTTTTCTCTTAATTGCTGTCTAAGCTTTCTGATGCTAGGAAAATCTTTGTCGGTACATATGTTCAACCTGGATGCACATATCTTCGCTTCAACCTCGTAATCAAATATTTGTTGAAAATGGGCATCCCGAACTTTTGCGAGCTTTGGGCAAGTGACCAGTGCTGCAGAGGAGCCTCCCACTCGCATCTAAGCAAGCCTAAGCCGCGATAGCGACGAGAGGCATAAAACCAATCTAACAGGGGATCAAATGTTTTGGGGGTCTTGTATAGTCTTTCGTATAATTAATTATACACTGCAGCTTCTAATCTAGTAATTCCACGTTCGTAGCCAAAGAAGAAGAAAATATTTTCCTTTAATTATAAATCTGGGCAACTGATAAAGTTCATAACGTGGTTTCCTTGTCTTTTGGCAGATGAATTTTTTATATATTCTAGGTTATCCGTTAAATAGTTACAATTTCTCAAAATCTTTGTTTATGTCGAAATCTATGAGGTAGACTCGTTTATTCCATACTCTCTCTCAAATATTTCTGATATTTCTACCAACAAGGTCTCAAGTTTAACATCCGACAGATCCACTATGTACGGAATACATATTGGATTTTTGTTTTTTTGTTTTCTATTTCTTAATTGTATTATTTTAAATGTATTAATTATCAGATTTCATAAATCACTAGCTTACCATTTAGCTCACATTTATTAACTGACATACATGTCTAGTAGTGATTCCCACTACTTCTCTTATTTACTACCTGTGTACGTATACAACATCTTCCTGTTTTCTTTTTTTAATAATTTGTAAATTAAAGAACAAAACTTTGTGTAACTTATCACTACAACTTTTACATTATTACTTTTTTTTTTAAATAATAAACTGAAAATAAATTGAAACACTTAATAAATCTACTCGATTTTTAAACTAACAGGTTTTACTTGCATTGAACTCACAAATACTTCATTATTATATAAATATATTTTAGTTATTCTTGATAATTTAAAGGTACACCATGTTTTACGACCATATTTGGTTGTGAACAGTATAAGGGTACCATCTAACTTCCTGTTAAATTGCGGAATTTCTATTTTGAAGTTATTAGAGGGTCTTAAATGATGAGAGTTCCTCCTGTCTAAATTTTCATTTTCTATGCTAACTCCGTAAGATCTATTTTCATACTTAGCTACTTCTTTCCTTTCTCCCAGATTTTCCCTGTTCTATAAAATACATTTTCATTAAGTTTAAAATCACTTCTTTTCCGGATACGTCTGTCATAATATTTTTTCATATTGTTTTGCTTATTTTTTAAATACTCTTTAAACCCACTAACTTCTTTGGGACGCAACCGTTCTTCTACAATTGGCACGTTTACTCTACTCTTAACTCTCTGCTTTGTAAGTAGATAGAATTGACCGATTTTAAAACAGTTTTCTGCACAACATGGCGGATTTATGAGTCAGTTACTTCTAAAGTTTTTTTTTTGGTACATCTTAAAGTCGTTGGATCTGTTATCTAACGCTATGTACGACAAAGTAGTTACTAATATCTTTTGTCGAACTAATTGTTTATATAATTAAACAAAATAATTAAAGAAAGGAAAGGAGCTAGTGTTTAACAGAGATTTAGTAACTGTTGTATCTCAATTTACGTTCTAAATTCCGCATATTTTTAATCTCTTTTCTAATCTAAAACGTACTCAATTTACATGCATAATTCCGTCAATTCTTGCAAAGTAGAGATGTAAGTTTTCGGTTAAAAATGTAAAAGTCGAAAGTACCTATCTTACAGATTGACATGTAAGAAATAAAAGTAAGAATAGCAGTCTATGCGTGCATATTAAAACTAGTAATTTAACTGGAACTTATATGAATTTTGTTATATATTTTTAAACACTAGAGCAAAAGTAATATCTTTAGAGATAGTTTGTGGGGTTTCTCAGTAATATCTTACATCTAATGGAAAGCCGATCAAACAGCAATAATGTAATTTAAAAAAAAAATCGTCTGTACAAACTAACTGTTTGCACAATTAAACAAATTAGTTAGAGAAAGGAAAAATAAAAGAAGCTTAGTAGAACTAGTAGTCTTTTTATTTCAATTTACGTACAAAAAAACCCATATTTTTAAACACTTTTCTAATCTAAGAAGCACTCAATTTACGTACTTAATTCTCCCAAAATAGTGATCAGTTTCCAATTTAACTGGTAAATGAATTATTCTATATTATTAAACATTTTTGTAATCCAATACGCATTCAATTTACATATATAATTCCCTTAGACAATTTATTAAATTAATGGGATTTATATATCATCTAAATAGAAGTACCTTCCTTAGTGAATGACAGATTGAATTTTACTCCTAGAGTTGTGGATGTGCTAATGAGTCATGACAAATGATTAGACAATAGAGAATGCATTGTGTTAAATGTCTTGGGATTTTGGTCAGGTTAAAATGTAATATTTTGGGTAAATTCACTGCACAAAGCAAAATTTGATTGGACTACAATTAAATTTGTCGAATAACCAAGAAAAACACAGATATACAAAAGAATATAAACATATATTGCACTAAAACTTTCTTAAGTTATCGTATGGCAATTATTGTGGATAACTGTTTTGTGACTGTTTGCAATAACAGTTTTGCTAATAATTTCCAAGTTGAATCTGTTTTACTCAACCTTTCTAAACATGTAACAAATTCTACTACTCTCTTACATTGTTAAACAGGCATAATGGCTAAACAGCATATGATATTATGCACTAAAAACATGTTACTTTTTTTATTCGAAGAATATTGGAACAAGTCAAACTATTGATCGCAAAGTATAGGGAAATAAGTTTCTAATCTGGGGAAATGATTGCGTTATATCCAAATTCAAAATCTTCTCTTTAGAGCTGTGGACATTTCTTCCAGCACTAACGCCTATCAGTTTAAAAAATCATTAGAGCTGTTTAAAACAAACAAAAAATAGTGCAAACATACAAGTGTCTGGCCCCCAAACTTGTTATAATTGGTACCGATTAGAAAGATAAATAAAGTATTCTGTAGTCATTTGGAAGAAATTTATCAAAATATCCCCCACCCCCACCCCCAAAAAAATCATTTTTAGTTCTGTTTAATGTTTTAACTTGTTTTTATTAGACGGAAATTATTACACAAGTATTTTTGCAGCGTCATTTCATTCCTAAACCAGCCTTACGCGCCCCTGCACACACACACGCGCTAGTATTACATGCTGTTAAGAGAATAACTTAAAGAAAAAAAATAAATGTTTCTCTATTTTTACAATAAAAAAAAAATAAAAGAAAGGAAATAATTACAACAATTACAAGTAAAAATTGATCACCGTTTTCCCTATCATTTTTTTTTTTGCCATAATACGTAGATGTATACGGTTCTATTGTAAATAACACAAACATAATATTTTGTTTAATTACAAAATCCATCCCTTATACTATAATTTTATTTTTATTTTGTTAATAATATACATAATTTACACATACAACACAAATCTTTCTTTTTATGTCTAGTGGCAGTATGTTTTAACTTATCTAATTTAATTCATTTTATAGTCAAAATCTAAAGCTAAGTCTTGAATTTCTCCTACTAACCAGCAATTAGATATGTACAATGTCTCCATATTTTCGATCTGTAGTATATATCGGAGTTTATTTCTATGAGTAACTAGTTTAGGACCTACCAGAATTACTAGTTCTAGCCGGTTGCAATCAGAAACTTTAACACGACCTTTTATTTCTTGCATGGTCCTCTTCTAGTCTAGCTGTCGTTTCCTTGCAGATACTAAATAATAACTGGTAGAGATGGGGGTTCTATTTCTTTTACTGCATATGGCAATAGCCTGTTGGTTATGTTAGCTCTCTTCCATAAGAAAAGAGGGTTACTGTGCTTTCAACTACCATAGTTTCAACTACTTTAGTAGAGGGGGTTATAGAGAAAAACTGCGTTTTATTGCTTTTTTTAAATTTTTTGTTAATAATATACAACATAAGTTACACTCAAAATATAATCCTTTCTTTGTTTTTACTTAGAGTAGTTTTAAGTCCATCTAATTTAATTTTCATTTTATAATTTAAATCTACATTTCCACATTCTATTTCTTTTTCTAACCAATAATTGGATATGTACAGTCCCTATATTTTCGAATTGTAGTATATATCGGATTTTATTTCCGATATATACTATATATAGTATTATTACGTATATTACCTATATAGTACTATTATAGGTAATTAGTTTAAGGCCTATATTGAAATTGTTAAAATTGTAAAAATTGATTGTATTGTAATTGTGGATAACGATAAAGCAGTTGGTAAGGATTGTTTATCTTGGTTGGAGCGAACGTAACCAATAGGCTATTCCATATACAGTAAAAGATATAGGACCCTCATCTCTAATGTATGCATTATCTGGAAAGAAACGACAGTTAGAACTAGAAGAGGTGGATTTGAAAAGAAGGAAGATAGACTATATACAGAAAACTACAACTCTTAAAGAGGAATACAAGTAACTGGTGGAGAAGGAAAACGAGTTGACCGAATTTAAAAATAGGTTAATAAACCACTTTAAAACACGCTGGAAGAATCTGGACACAACTGGTGTGTACAATGTTTCTGCGTTTACCGTAAACAACAAAGGAGTCCTTACATTTGTAGGAGTCCTTGCAGAAAAAGAAGGGTGCAAGAACGTACTTTTTCTAAAAGGGTACCACAAAAATATATTTATAAGTGCCTATTCTAATAAAGAAAAACTGAAAGAAGATGGTTACATTATAATGCCAAAAATGGGTTAGATATAACTTCCTCACTCACCAAGAAACCATTTTTAACATTTACTACGAATGGTGTAACAACTTACAAAGGAAACTCGTTTGCCAAAATAGAGAAGATGGAATTTCGCACAGACATGTGGAAAAATATGCAAGATACCGCTTTTAAACAAGAGGAGATGGAGAAGTTTAATGATATTACGATCCAAGAAATAAAAGGTCGTGTTAAAGATTCTGAGTGCAACCGGCAAGAAGAATTGTCAGAAGGAACAGAACTATTAATTATAGGATTATACTAATTACCTATATAGGTAATATAGTCTAGTGCTATATAGGTAATATAATAATACTATATATAGTATATATCGGAAATAAAATCTAATATATACTACAATTCGAAAATATAGGGACTGTACATATCCAATTATTGGTTAGAAAAAGAAATAGAATGTGGAAATGTAGATTTAAATTATAAAATAAAAATTAAATTTGATGGAATTAAAACTACATTAAGTAAAAACAAAGAAAGGATTGTATTTTGTGTGTAACTTATGTTGTATATTATTAACAAAAAATTAAAAAAAAGCAATAAAACGCTGTTTTTCTCTATAACCCCCTCTACCAAAGTAGTTGAAACTATGGTAGTTGAAAGCATAGTAACCCTCTTTTCTTATGGAAGAGAGCTAACATAACCAACAGGCTATTGCCATATGCAGTAAAAGAAATAGAACCCCCATCTCTACCAGTTATTATTTAGTATCTGCAAGGAAACGACAGCTAGAACTAGAAGAGGACGATGCAAGAAATAAAAGGTCGTGTTAAAGTTTCTGATTGCAACCGGCTAGAACTAGTAATTCTGGTAGGTCCTAAACTAGTTACTCATAGAAATAAACTCCGATATATACTACAGATCGAAAATATGGAGACATTGTACGTATCTAATTGCTGGTTAGTAAGAGAAATACAAGACTTAGCTTTAGATTTTGACTATAAAATAAATTAAATTAGATAAGTTAAAACATACTGCCACTAGACATAAGAAAGAAAGATTTGTGTTGTATGTGTAAATTATATATATTATTAACAAAATAAAAATAAAATTGTAGTGTAAGGGATGGATTTTGTAATTAAACAAAATATTATGTGTTATTTACAATAGAACCGTACACATCTATGTATTATGGGTGAAAAAAAATGATAGAGAAAACGGTGATCAATTTTTACTTGTAATTGTTGTAATTATTTCCTTTCTTTTTTTCTCTTGTATTGCAAAAATATAGGAACTTTTATTTTTTGTTTCTTTAAATTATTCACTTAACAGCATGAAGTGCTAGCGCGTGTGTGTGCAGGGGCGCGTAAGGCTGTTTTAGGAATGATCTGATGCTGCTGAAATACTTCTGTATAATATTTCCGTCTATTAAAAACAAGTTAAAACAAACAGAACTCAAAATTATTTTTTGGGGGGGAATGTTTTGATAAGTTTCTTCCAAATGACTATAGAATATATATATATATATATATATATATATCTTTCTAATGGGCACCAATAACAACAAGTTTGGGGGCCAGACACTTGTATGTTTGCACTATTTTTGTGTTTTAAACAGCTCTAACGATTTTTTAAACCGATAAACGTTAGTGCTGAAAGAAAGTCCTGCTCTTTCTGCCATTCTGTTAGATTGCGGGTAGGTCGGACTCGTGAATCCCTACTGCTTGGCAAATTGGCCAAAAGAACTAAATACTTCTTTTAAAACATTTATTGTTCCCGTGGCAGTTTTATTATTTCTTGTTTTCAACCATTCATTATTTATTGTTTCTCTAGCCATTGTGAGTAGTAGTCAAACATGACCAAATAGTATTTTTTGCAAATTTAATATATATATATGCCTGCCTTCATGAGCGGTATATCAGGTATTTCATATTTCGAATTAAAATATAGTAATCCCTCATTTTCTAGAATATTATCTCTAGCTCTGAAAAATAATTTCATTTCCGGTTTTAATGTATTTTCTGTTTTCAGGCGACCTTTACGACAATATTTCAATATTTGATTTAATAATGGATCTTTGGCCGTTTCTACTAGATATTTTTTAGTTTCCTTAGTTTTTGTTTCCTTAGTCATTCCTACTTGAGGTTTTACTTTTACTGTGTGTACGATTTCTTTAACGAATGATTCATCAAAATCATCTTTTACTATTGCCATTATGACGTAAAGTCAGAAATGGCAAATTACAAGTTGTAGGAGGAAGATAAATTTGGCGAAAATAATGTAAATTTATAATACTAAATAATAATGATAATATAATAATAAATAATGTAGTCGTTATATATAAAAATAATAATGTAGTCGTTATATATAAAAATAATGTAGTCGTAAGTTAGGCAAATAGTTAATGTTCTAGTGGTAGAATGAGTAGGTGGGTAGTGGGGAGAGAGTTCAGTAGGAGAATGAGTGGTGGTGGGGGGAGCAGGTGGATAGCTGGTGGATAGGTCGGCATGTTGGACTCTTAACTTCAGGTCGAGGACGTACATTTGTAATTAGTTTATATGAGTTAGTTTCTATGCAATAGTAGAATCGTAAATATTATTGGATAAATATTGATTGAGTATGTTATTTTGTTTTTATTTCTTCTTCCAACAATAAATTAGTGTTGCGATCTTGTCCAAACACATATTATCATTATTATTTCTTTTTCTTTTCGTTTGAAAATCAAAGAATAGAACGAGCTAAACCAACATTAAACTATCTAATAATAGCGATAAAAGGAAGAATTTTTTTTTATTATAAAATTTAATTTGGGAATCTCTCTTGAAAAAAAAAAATGTGACGAACATATTATAATTTTGTAAAACTGTAGATTCCGTAAGTACCCTTTGTGTGAGATTTTATTGAGAAGATAAAAAAAAATTCAGAATGGAACTCACTCAACTGACCGAGGTTACGTTTGTGTCTGGCGGCCAACAGTTTAACTTGTGATATACCATCACCAAGGGTTACGGGCATTAGAAGGGTTACGGACAAAGGTTTATAAAGGGCTAAGAGAGCGGATGGGAAAACCGTGTCTTAATCTGCATTTTGTTTTGGAAATTCCAGGAGATTGTTATAACTGAGGGATACGTTGTTGGTGTCTGTTCTAAAATTGATATAATTTATCTTTTTTAATATGTCCATTACATTTGTTTTTCTATTACTATTTTTGATGTTGGGAATTTTAGTGTTTTCCATGTCCCATTATAAACCTTGATCCATGGAATGTCCGTAACACTTGGTGATGGTATATCGCAAGTTAAACTATAGTTTTTAAGAAATTTTTGTAAGTACAATTCCTATGTTATTTCCATATTTTGCTCTTATATATGCTAATATTGTCAATAGTTGTGATGTAGTTTATTATTGATCTGTTCTGCAGCAATAGTCAAAATAAATTTAAAATTGCTATATACATATTATATACTCTATATTTAGTTTATTTGCGTAGGTTATTTTAAAAAATTGTTATTTGAAAACATTTAATTTAAATTATAATTTATGTTGTTTTTTCTTCTTTTTTTTCAGTATTAAACCTTTGTATAGATCCTGTCCTATCTCAATTGCTCTATCCAAAGTCAGGGATTTTTCTCGGAGTAGTATTTCGTGTAATCTTGAATCGTTAATACCTTGTCCAATCTTATCCATTAATAATCTTTCTTGTAGCTGACCATAATCGCAATCTTGTATTAACTTTTTTAAATCCATTACAAATGAATCAAAAGATTCAAATTCATCTTGAATTCGTTTATTAAACAAATAACTCGCAGTTATTAAATTTTTCTGTGGCTCTACATACCTATCAAAAGAAGCAATCACTTCATTATAATCGTCTCTTTTCTCTTCCGGTAACTGAAAAGTGTAGTATAACTTCCTATCTTCAGCTCCTATTAAATTTAAGAGAACTGCTACTTTTCTACATACTGTATTTTTATATTCTGTTATGACAGCTGCCTTTATAAATATTTCGAGCTCAGCTTTAAAGCTCCTCCAATTCTCTGCCACATTACCAGTGAGTACTAAAGGTTGATGGTGGTTTAAAACAGTCCATTTTATTAATTTTATTATTCGGCTCTGTTTTTTATTATTAACTGTCACTATTATTATTTCACTTTACAGTTTTTAATTGTAATTATTAGTAGAATTGTTCACCCTCGTCTGCGCCATGTATTATTTTAAACGTATTAATAATCAGGTTTAATAAATCACTAGCTTACCATTTAGCTCACATTTATTAACTGATATACATGCCTAGTAGTGGTCACCACTACTTCTCTTATTTACTGCCTGTGTACATATACAACATTAATTACATTTTCCACATATTCTTGTGCAATTCCTTTTGACAATGATTTCAAAACTTCACTTTATAAAATTTGTTCCAATATTCTTCTAAATCTATAGTTTATTTATATATTATTTTTTATTACCAGGGAAGAATTGATGAATAGATTGAAAAGTAAAACAGATCTAAGATATGCGCTTTCGACTTGGAGTTTCAATTGTTCACCAATTTCATTATTGCAGAAACTTATAGAAGACATTATAAAATAAGATATATCCACAGATCCAAACGAAGATTTTATATTAAAATGATGGATGTTACATTCGAATTGATAGAACTGGAAATTTTTACCAACACTAACTGTTAATCACTTTGAATTACTCAATTTCTTTTAAAGTGAATTTACCCAAATTTTAATATGTCCAAGATATATAACTAGAATAGGCTAAATACTAACATGCATTAATATAATACAATCTGTGTTAAAGTTATTGTATGCAGGTCTCTGGACTAACATACCTACACAGTATTTTAAGCAAACTACCAGCTCTCTTAAAGTGAATTTGCCCAAATTTTAACATAAGATATATATTGTTGAATATGTAGATGGATCCGCAATGCTGGATAACATCTGGTATTTTATCCGTCATAGCATGCATATTTATCTAGCTACTAATTATTCAAACAGAACAGTCTAAATTCGACATTCTACCAGTATCATTCATAGAGAGAACATCAGTGCCAGTTATAAGTTAAAACATTTGAGTTAAATCAATCTAGCTACTAATTATTTGATTCTGTGTATTTATAGGCTAATTCAAATAAATAAATAAATATGCATTCTACGACGGATAAAATATCAGATAAGATATATATACTAGAATAGGCTAAATACTAACTTGCATTAATATAATACAAAGTGTATTAAAGTTATTTGTCCAAATTTTAATATGACCAAGATACAAATAGAATAGACCAAATATTAATATGATACAAAGATATTGTTGCTTTTAAATGATTGTATAGTGGAAGAAGCAAATGGGGAAAAATTGAAATAATTTTAGAAAAATATTTTAGTGAATTTTAGCTTAAAATAAAGTGTATAGTGCAGTAAAAGAAACTGTTAGGACTATCCAGGTAAAGGAAACGTTGGAAGAAAGGTCAGAGAACTTAGTTAGCTTTGTCTTTTACCCCTTCAAGGGGAGGATTTGAACTACCAAGAGAGAAAGCATTCTTTCATGACAGTCTAAATTCTGCATTCAACCAGAACAGTCTAAATTCGACATTCTACCAGTCTCATTCATAGAGAGAATATCAGTACCAGTTATAAGTTAGAACATTTGAGTTAAATCAATCTAGCTCTAATTATTTGATTCTGTGTATTTATAGGTTAATTCAAATTCATAAATAACTGTTGTGGTGGTTGGTTCCGCAGAGGTGGAAAGCATCAGAGACATTTTCCGTGATAGCCTGCTTCTTTTTGTGGTCATCGACCGGTTTCGGGCGTTCGCCCATCATCAGGATGTTTTTTTATTAAGTAGTGTAATAACATAAACTTGCACAGAGCAAAAAAATTTTTATTTATTTTTATTTCATTTATTTCTAATTATATATATATATATATATATAATTGGATAGGCTAGGACAGGTGGAAATATTAAGGTGGGCTTGCGAAGCGATATTCGATATTCTTGACGCTCTTGTGTACACTGAAAATTTACACTTTTCTTTGTAAGGTCTGAGAGCGGCTTGGAAAGCTCAGAAAATTTGGGAATAAATTTCCTATAGAAATCTATGAAACCCAAAAATGTTCTGACTTTAATTTACGAGGTACAGGACAGTCCTTAATCGCTTTTAATTTTTCTTCGTCAGGCCTTATTCCATTAGAATAGCCCAGATATTTACAGCTGTCTTTAAAAAACTGACATTTACCAAAGTCTATACACAAGTTGCCAATTCAGGACTTTTAATAATGCATGAAGGTGTTCGTCGAAAGTTTTCTCGTGAAAGACGGTATATCGTCAATGAAGGTGTGGCAGATGTCACCAGTATATCCGGACATAATTTTGTCCATAAGACGCTGTTAAGTGCTTGAAGTGTTCTTTAAACCGAAGGGAAGAACCTTGAATTAATAGGTTCCGAAATTAGTGACGAAAGAAGTTTTTTCTTTAGATGCTTTGTCACGGAGAATGCCGAGGACGGCACCGCTGATGTCTTAGGTGGTATAGAAACGTGTAGCATTCAGTGTGGATAGGATATCCTGTATATCCGGGAGCGGGTAAATTTCGGAAGTGGTGATGGCATTTAGTTTGCAAAGATTAACCACATACCTATATTATTTTCGGAGCTGTGTAATGTCTGTAACATCAACTTTTGTTTGGGTGGCATGTTTTTTCTGAATGAGTATGACGGGGACGGGTTGTCCTTTATGAGGGCCTTTAGGATGGGAGCCTCGGAGTGGACTACCTCATAGGGAAGGCTAAGCACAGGGGCATGATTTTTTTGTGTCAATGTGGTAAGTGACTCCAGAAAATTTTGTTTGGAAATTGTTGTCATGTGTGAAAGCGTCATGAAAAGGAGTGAGTGCAAGTAGAATATGTTGTTGTTGTTGTTGAGAAGAGAGATGCGTTAATTTCTTGAGAAATTCTTGTTGTAATAGAGCGATTTTGTTAGCGTCAGTAGAGTGGCAGATTGTACTGCGTTTATGGTATGAGTCTATAAGTCCGTTTCAAAATCGTATTCGTTGTGTGCAATTGGAAAATGTTTTGGAACAGTAATTTCATGTGAGGTAGTGTTTATAAGGTTGAGGTGCAGGTGTTGTTAGCAATGTGTACGATAGAATTGGGCATATTCGCAATATAAACCCATAGGTAAGGAATTGTGTTGTGTAAGAAGAATTTGTGTGTCGAGAGGAATTTTTTTATGTAGTGTATGTGTTTGTATTATGTGTGCGCGAAGTGGCACTAAAATCTTGTGGCGTAGTTGCAGGGTTTTTGGTAAAGGTAGTGTTGAATTGAATTGATTTGGAGCATTTGAGCGCTATTTGAAAAGGGAATGTTGGATTTATTGAGTGTTAGCGTACGTGAGCGCAAATTGATGATTGCCCTGTTTAATGTAAAAACGTCTCGATCAAGTAATAATTGGAAATTGCCTTTTAATTGCGAAACTATGAACTCGCCAGAAAAATTGGAATTTTCGCCATTGTCCCGATGCAATTGAAGGGACGTGATGCCATAATTAGGTATCACCTGGTTAGTCAGGGATTTTAAAATAATGCTAGAATGCTGAAGATTCTTATTTCGGCAAAAACTGGAATCCACTAAACTGTGACGAGCTCCAATGTCTACAAGGGCACGAATAAATTTTTTGTCAATTCTTAAATTTACTAACAAATTGTCAGAATTGGTGAAAGCAGATATGAGAGCCGTGGTCATAATGTCAGCCGTTCGTGAGAGCGGCTATGGGCTTAACCGTTTTTTGGTTGTATTTGGAAGCAATTAAGAGCTGTATGTTCAAATTTTGAACAATATTGGCAAGTGGGCAGATTTTGGATATTATAGTTGTTATTGTTATATTGGGGTCTACTTGGAGAAGAATTAATTCTGGAATTATTAGAATTATTATATCGAGTATTATTATTATTATTATTATTATTATTATTATTATTACTGTTATAGCGAGTATTATTATTATATAATCGGTAATTAAAATTTTTAGGAATATTAAAATTTTTAGGCATTTCGCCAAAGTTAGTGCGAGGTTTTGGTCGGGATTTATTTGTGCAATCCACGTCAAAATGTGGACCGGAACAGTGGCGGCAGGGAACAGGGCATGGTAGGCCTGTTCTTTACTACATTAAAAACTCTACTAGTTGTAACTTGGTCTCCGAAGCCTGCACTTCCTTTAGGGCATTGGCATTGGCATATTATTTGTCTAATTTTTGTGGTAGCTTCGTTCATACCTCATTATAAAGCGGTTGAGAAAGCGACTTCAAGAACGCATCAGAGGCCAGTTTATCTAATATGTTTGTAAGACCTCGACTGGTCTAGTCTGAACTAATGGCGGAGTGAATGTGTCTAATTCTATCCGCGAATGTTTCTGGAAACTCTGTGGAAAGAGACTGAATGTTAGTCATCTGTTGCAGGAGGACTAGAGGGGTTTTCTTTATGAAATCTATTATTATTATTATTATTCACAAAAGGGGAGGGCAAACCCTACGCTATCCAAAGCCCCCCAGGGCCCCATATAGCTACCCCTAAAGAATAACAACCACTGGGACTAGAACGAAAATCCAGGCCCAGGTTTAAACCATCTAAGTTTCACCACAGACCGAACAAATCGGACCAAAACCTTAAAAGGACACAGCTTAAGATCCTCTACCGATATCCTATTCCGGCCGAAGGTCCTAAACCTAATCTCCTCACAACCCAAACAATTCGTCATCAGATGCATGGGTGTTTCCTCCTCAGTCTCACAAACTCTACAAAAGGGGTCAGGCACGAGTCCCATTATATAGAGATGTCTCCTTAAACCACAATGCCCAGTGAGGAATCCAACCAGATGTCTGAGGGAGGTCCGTGAAAGACATCGGACCCCGCTACTCAAAGCTCCGTCCGGGCCCCCAATGAGCATTTTAGACTGCCGACAACCCACTGCACTCATCCATAAGGATGAGTGCTGTGAGGTCATCCACGTCTGAAAGCCCGACAAACATGTGCCAGAAGACACACCAACAGCAGGCTCTGGACCAATGAAAGGGAGAGAGGCACCTAATTTGGCAAACCTATCCACCTCCTCATTCCCAAAAATTCCCATATGACCTGGAACCAGACCAGAAGCACATCCTTTAATGAAGAAAGATCTTCCAGTCTTTTAGAACATTCCAACACCAATCTGGAAGTGAAGACACATGAATTAAGCGCCTTCAACGCAGCCTGGCTATCCGAGCAGATACAAACACCTTTTAAATTAGTGTTACGCACCCTCTCATCCAAAATACAGCAAAGAATTGCATAAACCTCAGCCTGGAAAACGGTGGCCCACTCACCAAGAGGCGCTACCAAATGATCTCCCGTCTCAAAATAGACGGCAGCCCCAGACCTACCATCCATCCTGGAACCGTCCGTGTAGCATCGGAGATAATTCTCAGGAATCACACCAGACGGACCCAGGGTTAACCAATCTTCCCTAGAAGGCAACCTAACCCTGTAGGAATGACCAAAGACAAAAGTCTTCAAATTCCTATCAGAAGAGAAACCTGTAATGGGAATCCTTAAAGGCATCTCACGATAAATGGTAGAATAACCATATCGCTTACCCTGCCAAAAACCTGCCTGTTTAATTCTATAACAGGCTTTCATTGCCTGGTTTTTCACCTCCACAAAGAGAGGTGGAATCCCTAACAAAGTCTCCATAGATGCGGTCGGTGTAGTCCGAAACGCACCAGTCACCGCCAGACAAGCCAAACGTTGGATTTCTTCCAACAGCTGCCTAGCGGATCGTGTTTCAATGCGACGCCACCACACCAAAGCCGCATATACCAATCTAGGTTTAATGACCATGCAATAAATCCAGAACATCATCTTGGGAGTGATCCCCCAGTTCTTACCTACAACTCTTCGACATTGCCAAAAGGAGATTATCGCCTTTTGATGTTGTGTCTTAACATGTTCCGACCAGTTCAATTTACTGTCGAGAACTACTCCAAGGAACTTCACTGATTTGCTAACCTGTATGGAAGTACCTAACAACCTAGGAGGTGTAAAACCTACTATCTTCCTTCTATGAGTAAATAGAATTGCCTGGGTCTTAATAGGATTAATAGAAAGACCCTTATCCTGTGTCCAACAATACACCATGTTAAGGGCGCTTTGCATTAGGTCCGAAATAGTGGACAAACAGCGCCCTAACAATAAAATAACACCATCATCGGCATATGCTTGCACATAAAATCCCGATGAATTCATCCTAACCAAAAGGTCATCCATGACGACGCACCACAACTTTGGTGAGAGACAACCCCCTTGAGGGCACCCTCTCCCCGCTTGTACTATCATGGTGCGCCCGCCAAGGGAAGCCTGTATAACCCTACTCCTAAGATAGACACCTATCCAATTGATTAAGACGGGATGTATACCTTTTCGTACCAAGGCATCTTCGAGAGCATCAAACGATACTCTGTCAAATGCCCCCTCAACATCAAAGAAACACCCTAGGGCATATTCTTTTATTTCCAAAGCAGATTCTATCCTTCCGACGAGACAATGTAATGCAGTCTCTGTCGACTTACCCACAATATAAGCATGTTGGTTAGGATGGAGTGGATGATCCCTTAATGGGCCATCAGTAATATACCTATCCACCAACCTTTCCAGAGTTTTCAAGAGGAAAGACATAAGACTAATGGGTCTAAATGCCTTGGGGTCAGAGTAGTCGTTTCTTCCCGGCTTGGGAATAAAGACTACCCTTACTTCTCTCCATAATGTTGGTACATAACCAAACATCAAACATCCTTTAAAAATTCTTAACAATACCTTCATCAGCACGTCCCCACCATTTTGCAACAGACAAGGATAAATCCCGTCCGGTCCAGGTGACTTGAAAGGTGAGAAACTTTGTACGGCCCAACTGACTCTATCATGTGTAACTACCTCATCTAAGGTGGATACATCTTCAGGGTCCCATCTCCTTCCACCCACCAAAGACGAAGCAGCATTTAAACCAATATTATCCGGGAAGTGAGTATCAAGCAAAAGCTGCAGTGTCTCCCCTTCCCCCCCTGTAAAGGAACCATCATGGTATCGTAAGGTACCTAACTGACTGTCCCTATCCTTACTAAGAATCCGTACCAATCTAGATGATTCCTGGAACGAATTTATATCCTCACAAAAGGATCTCCAGGAATTCCTCTTGGCTCTCCTCAGAGCATATTTATATGCTCTTTTAATACTGTTATAACTATCCCATGATTCCGAAGAATCAGCCAGGACAGCCTTCCTGTATGAGCCCCTTACCTGTCTCCTTAGTTTTTCCAACGAAGAGGACCACCAGGGGTTCTTACTACCCTTAACCACCTTGGGAGGACAGGACTCCTCGAATGAGGATCTAATGTGTTCATGAAGAATACCAGCCTCCCTTTCCAATTCCTCTATACCATCAGGGGCTTCTGATTGGATAGTCAGTTTATCTTCAATAATTCTAGAATATAAACCCCAATCCGCCCTCCTAGGATTCCTATAACTAGCCAGGGTAATTGGATCAATCCCCAGACTAAACCTAATCATCCTGTGATCGGAGATGGAAGCCTCAGGACTCACCCTCCAATCCTTAATCAGACCATTAAAATTCCTAAAAGCAAGGGAAATATCAATAACCTGTCTTCTAATCCTAGTAACAAAAGTGGGTTCAGTACCCCTATTCAGGACCTCTAATCGCGTGCCCACCAGGAAATCCATGAGAGCGCGACCCTACCATTGGTGTCGCTGCTACCCCAGACGACATGATGCACATTCGCGTCACATCCTATTATAATAGGTATGTCATTGGTCTCCAAATACTGAACCAAACCCATGAACTCCTGAGGAGGAGGAGAGGGGCCATCATAGGGGAAGTAAGCCGAAGCCACAACTACGTCGCGACAACGCCCACCAACCCTCACCCCCACCAAGTCCCGAGAGCAGAACTGTCGAAGCAGAACAGCGTCGACACTCCGACTGGCAAAAATACATGCCCTAGGAATGTCCCCGCCATCCGCCACGAACAGTCTGCCATCAACCACACTCAATCCTCGAACCAAACCTTTAAAGGCATAAGGTTCTTGTATTAGAATAAAATATGTATGCAACTTAGCAATACAACGGCATAAGTTAGCCGTTGCATCTTTGCTATGTTGCAAGTTAATTGGTACCTTCTCTACCCTGTCAACCGCCATAATCACAAGTCAACATCGGAAGAGTTAGATCCTGATAGTACCCGGTAGGAAGCAGATAGGTGAAAAAAAACAAAAAAAAACCACCTACCTTACTTGCTGCCATCTTGGTCAGCCCTACCTGTATCCTGCTCCATTGCCTCAGAAGAAGTGGTAGGAGCATCCTCATCTTCCTTCTTCAACCTGATGAAGAGCCTGCCCATCTCAAAGAAAAGACGGAAGTCAACTTCCTTCAACGCCTGGACAGAAGCATCATCAATCCTGTAAGCCAAGGATACTCCTTTCTCGACTTGTTGTCGATACACGTTCCTCCATCGGCTTACGTCCAAGTTATTTTGGAAGGCCAGACCTTTCAGCACTTGTTCGCTGGTATGCTTGCCCTCCGGAATAAACATAGAGATCCTAGCCATAGTGGGGACCTTAGACGCCTTCATAAGCTTGAAGTGCCTTCCCTCCCAACTAGGCTTAACATTCTCTAACACCCAGTCAAATGTGGCCTGATCAAAGCAGGCCAGAAGAAACCAGCCCTCAGAGACAATGCCCGACTGAATAAATTTCAGCTTGCATGACTGATCCTGTATGGTTTTCCTAACGATGGCGAGCATCTCCCTTCTGATGACAGAAGCGTCATCATCAGAGAGAGGCTCGGAGGGATCGCTGCTGGTTATGGCCAGAAACAGCGTTCTCTCCGCCTCCGTTATCTTAGGGTTCTTACCTGCCGGCTGGATTCCAGGCGGCGTGTCCCCCGGGGTTCTAGATCTTTTTTGAGCCCTAATAGGTATATCCTCGGCTGGTGCAGGTGCAGGTTGAGTAGATCTCATCCTCTTCGCACGCCTTTGCCTGTATCTTCCACTAAGTTTCTTCTTCTGCTCAGTTTCCTTAGACACCTTACCAGAAGTTGACTTAGCTTCCTTTTCCTTCGCAGAGGAATTCGCAGCAGCCGTAGCCGACGCAGAATTGCCTCGCTTCTTTCCTTTGACCACGTGCCATTCATCTCGTGGTCATCTAGCCGTCTCCGCAGCGACTATTGTCGCGCTCTCCTCCAGAAGCAGGTTTTCCATGCTCCTGGAATGGTTTTCCGGATGCTGTCCAGTTTCCTCCCCAGTGCATCCGAACCCTGGTCGCCCAACCCTGGATGCACAGAGGAGTTTCCCCCACCACCAGTGACCCCCTCCTCTATGGGGCCCTCGGCTGACGATTTTACTTTATTTATATCCATAAATTAAGTTTAAAAATTCATCTCCGGAGCTCTCCACCTCCACGGAGCCTCAAAAATTGGGACGCTATAAAAAAGCGCCAGAGCTACCCCAGAGATATAGCGCCCAGGGATGGTGAGCCAAGGCCCACCATACCCAGGAGCTCACCCATGCGTATTTTACGCTAGCCGATTGACCAGAGCTGGCCGCCTGTTTAGCGGAGTCCGGAACCAAAGTGGTGTGTTGGACTGCCAGGCCCGCTGAGGTAACTTGCCTCTAGCGTGAACCTGCGCCCTCAACCACCAGGACTTCCTTTCCCCACGACACAGGTATCCACACACGGCAAACATGTGGGTGGCACCAGCACGTGCCACTGGCGTGTAAGACTGTAATTGTGTAGGTGTTTAATGTTAAGGCGTTTAGGTGTAAGTGATGCAGTATGAATTCCCATGGAGGCTCCGCAGCAAAAGAATTCGCTACAAGAGATTCAGGCCGCACATAAATTATGGCGACCCAAACAGAGGGCGGAAAAGTCTCCACCAACTCACACTCCTAATGGGAATACCACTGCATTTGTTAGTCTGTAATTGTAGCTGAGGTACGTGGGAGTGCTAGGTTCCCAAATAGCCCGAAGGCTACCCTCTGCGTTCGCCCTCCATCTTAGCCACCCACGCTTCCACAAAAGTGGAGCGCAGATGTTACCGGAGCCAGCGACGAGGACGCGATGGATGGGCTAGTATGAGGTTCCGCGACGGAATAGCCGTCTCGAGAAACATAGGGAAGTTTCGCCCTATGTGAGTACGAATACGCCCTCAAACCTTTGGCTCCTGCATAACGATAAAACAATTGGAAGGGATTTTTAACTCTTAATTCTAACGTTAAGAGTTAATATATACAATAAGTTTATTTGCCAAAATACCATGTCCGCACGTTAATTAGAAAATTGGTAACCATATTATAGATTTCATAATAATTGTCCGGATGCGAAATTAAAAGCTAGAAGCTACAATTTATAACTATTGTAGTGGAAATTATTACGAAGCAATCCACATTCTTTACTGAATATGTATAATAAATAATAAACCAAGATTGTTTATCTATATTGGAAAGTAGCAAACGTTATTTCCATCAAGCTCAAATGTATTCTTTTTTTTTTTAAACCATAATGTTTAGAAATGTTGACAGCATTGTGTAAATTTGGATTAATTATTTAAATATATATATATTGTAACGTTTTTCCCTCTAAACTAGCTACCGCAACTAGTTCTAAGTGGGTCCGTTTAGATAAAATACTCTAAACTTCAATAAGACAAACACCAATTTATTGTTTTACGCAATAAATTACAAATACAACAATAATTATAATTAATTCACAGTTTAAACCAACAAAAGTTCACTTTGTTCACTTTTTATACCCTTACACAAACGCCCACTTCGTTTGTAAGAAGAATCTCTGTAAACTCTCTGTGGTCCCACTATTTATGCTGGTGGAAAAGGGTCTAGAAGATTATAGATTGTTCTAGAAAGGGCTAGAGCGCGCCGCCAGCGCTTCCTAGCGGCCACTAGGAGAACATGAGGTACCTGCTTTCTCTCCTAGATGGCACCAGTGGCTGCGTTACACTGCTCCCCTTTCAGATCTAAGGTGTGACGTAAGGCAGTAACCGGTCCAAATGTACGACCTTCACATTCGGTACACAAGGTCGTTGAGCCTTGAGATGATTGTGTAAGGTCCTTCCCAATCGTTTTGTAGTTGGGGGGCCTTCCCTTCTTCCGTACCGGATTATACAGTCATACCTTCTCGCCTTCCTGGAAGGTCCTTCAGCTGACCCGTAGATCGTACCGCGTTTTCATCCGGTTACTTTCTAACACCATCTTGTCGCGCACCTTTCCATCGATGGTTCTCAATCTGCGGCGAAGTTCTTCTGCATAGTTGTCCACGTCCGTTTCCTCCTCTTCTGGGCTGCCAAATAAAAGGTCACTGGGTAGCCGAAGTACTCTTCCAAGCACAACGCTGGCTGGTGTGCGGCCCGTGGTCTCGTGGACAGCCGAACGGTACGCCATCATTATTAGAGGTATGTGTTCGTCCCAGTCGTCCTGGCGCTCATTCACCAAAAGCCTTAAATGGCTTCCTAGAGTCTTGATAAATCGCTCCACGATGCCGTCAATGAGGGTAAAGCGGCCTTGTCTTCGTCTTCCTGATGCCAGGAATCTCGCAGACCGCCTTGAACACCTGTGACTCAAAGTTTCTCCCTTGTTTGGAATGTAATTCCAGCGGAATCCTAAAATGACTGAACAGGTTATTTACTGGAGCTTCGGCTGATACGTCCTGGGTTGGCAAAGCATACGCCTCCGTCCACTTGCTAAAATAGTCCGCCGCAACTATTATATAGCGATTTCCCCTTTTAGATTTTGTGAAGGAGCCGGACTATTATATATCGATAGCTAATCTTTCGAACGGTGCTCCAACATTGTACTGCCTCATAGCCCCACCGGTTCTACAATTGGGTCCTTTGCTCGCTACACATTCCGTGCGTCGCCGGCACCAATCTTCAACATCCTGATGGTAGCTTACCCAATAGAACCGCTGCCTCAACTTTTCCAATGTCTTCTTTACTCCGAAATGGCCGCCAGTAATGCCTCCGTGCACTTCACCTAACACTTCTTCCCTCTTCGAAGCAGGTAGAAATACCTGACTCCTTTTGTCTTTGCCATCTGCGCTTTCCCAGATCCGCAGCAATACGCCATCTTTAACGGTAAGCGAATCCCATTGTGCGCCGTAGCAATTCACATCCCGACTGCTAGGTGCAATGTCTTTCCAGTCCGGTCTTGATCCATCTTCTTTAAACTTAAGCACTGGTCCGATGTCCTCATCCTTAAGTTGTTCTTCCCTAATCACTTCAGGGCTCCATTCTTCTAGTGCTTAGATAGTGGTTCTTTTGCATTGTTCCTGCTCCTTCAGCTCTCTTGCTACAGTGCTTGCAATCCGTATTGCAAGGCCGTCTTGAAAGAGCGTCAGCATTGCCATGGAGTCTTCTCTTGCGGTGGATGATCTTGAATTGGTATTCCTGCAATCTCTCTATCCAGCGAGCTACATGTCCTTAAGGGTTCTTGAAATTTAAGATCCCAGTCAATGAAGCATGGTCTGTCCGCAATCCTGTCCATACAGGTATTTATGGAAATGTTCCAGTGTCTTCACGATTGCCAGAAGCTCTTTCTTAGTAACACAGTAATTCTTTTCAGCCTTAGAGAGAGTTTTAGAGAAGTACGCAATGACTCGTTCTTCGCCATCCTGTACCTGGGAAAGTAAACCCTCTACTCTAACTGCGCTAGCATCTGATCTTGAATTCGCAACCAGCCCTCGGGTATGCCAAGATTGGGGACGTCAATAAGGCTTTCTTGAGTCGATCGAATGCTTCTTGGCATTTAGTTGTCCGTTCGAAAGGTTGCTAACTGCTCATTTTCAGTCAACCGATGCAAATCCGAGGACAAATCTCCTGTAGTAAGTACTCGTACACAGCCCCAGGAAACTTCACGCTTATCTTTCGGGACTGGCCACGCACTCACGACTTCAATCTTCTCAGGATCGGTCTTCACTCCTTCCGCGGCAACAATATGTCCCAGGTACACCTCCTTGCCAAACAGTTGGCATTTCTTCAGGCTAAGCTTCAAGCCAACGCCGGACAATTTTTCCAAGAACTCTTCTAAATGCCTGAGGTGTTCCTTCAAGGTCTTGCTAAAGATGACAACGTCGTCTAGGTAAATCAGGCAGTTCCGCCAATGTAACCCTCTCAGAGTTGTCTCCATCAGCCTCTCGAAAGTAGCCGGGGCATTGCAGAGTCCGAATGGCATTACGTTGAACTGCCATAGTTCTGTACCTGTGGAAAAGCTGTCTTCTCGCGATATCTGGGTGTACCTCCACTTGCCAGTACCCGCTCTTTAGGTCCAAAGTCGAGAACCATTTTGCCTCCGCTAAGGTGTCCAGAGTGTCGTCTATTCGTGGCAACGGGTAGCTGTCCTTCTTCGTGATGTCATTAAGCTTGCGGTAGTCAACACAAAATCTTGTCGATCCGTCCTTCTTCTTGACCAACAGAACGGGAGAAGCCCAAGGGCTACTGGAGGGTTCGATAACGCCTTGTGTCTTCATGTCGTCTAACATCTGGTCAACTTCCTGTTCTTTGGCCAGGGGAATCCTTCGTGGTGGTTGCTTGATGAGTGGATGATCGCCCGCATTGATTCGGTGCACCGTCTTCGTCCTTCCAAGATCTTTGTCGCTGCAAGAAAACACATGTTGGAACTTCCATAGCAGCTCTTCGGCCGGTTTCCTGTCCTCAGGTTTCAAATCGGCAACTGCACTTTTTATGAACTCGTTCATTACTCTGGATTTTGGTGCAGGTTGCCTCTCAGCTAAATCTGCGCTGACAGTCTCAGAACTGTTTATCATCTTGATCTTTTCATACCTGCCTATGATCGTACCCTTCTTCAGCTTTTGGACGAAATCTTTAGTGTTCAAAAGTCTAGCCGGTATTTTATAGCTGAGATAAGCGTCCGTCCTACGAGAATGCCGTTGTCGAGTTGCGGAGCCGGCTCTAATACTCCCAGTAACCCTCCTGGTTTTTCCTCCAATGCGACGGCGGCTATGGCTTCACTCCGTGGCGGTAGGATAAGGTCTTCCGAAAGCATCACTTGCCTTACCACTCCATCATCTTCTTTACACATCTTTAGAACGGTTTCCTCGTTCCCTATTCGCATAGATCTCTCATCAAAATTCAGGACGACTTTATGGGCCTTCATAAAATCCATCCCCAGTATGACTGGATCCTCAATATCTGCCACAAGAAACATGATGGGGGATCTTCTTACTACCCACCTCGATGGTGACCTGGTTTCTTTCACGACATCCATGCTCTCCCCATTGGCCGTCACGATTAGATATCCTCTCGAAGGAGTTCTTAAATTCCACTTCGAGTAGGAAACCTTTCCTGACGATAGTGTGGGTGGCTCCGGTGTCTACGACCATCTGGCAGGCTTTACCCGCAACCTTTCCTTCCAGTAATAGGCCATTGTCGTCGCATTTCAGCCGTGAAACCTTTAACTGTGCTGGGGCATAAGAGAGAGAGCCGGCTTCCGCCCCTCAAAGCCGGCTACTCGTCATTTTCCTGATTATTTCGCCCTTTTGCTGTTTCTTGCTAGGAGGGCGTTTACACTCTCTCTTAAAATGTCCAAATTCCTGGCAGTTAAAACATTTTATAGACTGTTTAGTATTTGCGTTGGAGGGCACCAGTTCCCAAACCAGACACTCCACAAACCGCTCCACAATGTCTTCAATTTTCCCCTTCACTTTACCAGCACTTGGAGCGACAGATGGCTTCACATAAGTCTGCCTTACCCGAACTGGTTCCTTTTGGATGCTCTTTTTTACAGCCTCAAATTCTAAAGCTCTTGCCAGCGCCTCCCCGATCGTCCTTGATCT
This sequence comes from Triatoma infestans, assembly GCA_011037195.1. Taxonomy (NCBI): domain Eukaryota; kingdom Metazoa; phylum Arthropoda; class Insecta; order Hemiptera; family Reduviidae; genus Triatoma; species Triatoma infestans. Next base: position 20,271 of record JAAEAF010014396.1, on the reverse strand, counting down.
GGCCAACTTGATAGCCTGTTTTAATTCGGGGTCCTTCAGGCCGTCGGCGAAGGCATCCGCAGCAAATCCCTCCAAAAGATTATCATCCAGGCCGGGGAACGCCATTCTAACCAAGCGGGAGATATCGGCACTAAATTGTTGGAGTGTTTCTCCCGGGTGTTGGCGCCGTGTTTTGAACTGCGTCCTGTACAGCTCCTGCATATGCTTGTCGCCGAACCTCCTCTCCATGTGTTCGCTCAAATGGGCAAAATCTCCTCGGTGATCCTCCGGAATGCTCTGGAGGATGTCCAGCGCTTCGCCCCGCAGCGAGATAATCAGTGATGTTGCTTCTCTTTTTCGCTCCATCCATTTGCGGAAGCGCAGCATTAAATTGTAGCAAATAGTTTGCCCACGATGATGCTCCGTCGTAGACTGGCGGCTTGATTTGCGCAAGAGCTCTGAACGCCACTCGGGAGCCTTCATTTTCCTGTATGTCTGCCGTTGGAGTGGCTCCAACTCCAACCTTGGGCAAGCCAGTCTCCGTGCTCTCCAATCGGCGTCTTACGTACTGCTCTACCTCGCCTATCTTCCTCTCCATTTCGGATTTTACTCCTCTTGGACCTTTTTCATTTCTTCTTGGACCTGGTCTATTCTCCTTGAACCTGGTCTATTTCTTCTTGGACCTTATTTATCTCCCTTTTTATTTCGTCTTTCATTTCATCCTGGCCCCTCTCTATTTTGTCTTTTATTTCTTTCATTTCGCTCTTCAAAAATGTCATCAGTTCCTCCATTTTCCGCGTTTGACTCTGGTACGTACGGGCATACAACAAAACTGATACTAAACTGTTACCTGTTTAGAGATTTTATCCCACTTCTGACACCAAATGTAACGTTTTTCCCTCTAAACTAGCTACTGCAACTAGTTCTAAGTGGATCCGTTTAGATAAAATACTCTAAACTTCAATAAGACAAACACCAGTTTATTGTTTTACACAATAAATTACAAATACACATAATAATAATTAATTCACAGTTTAAACCAACAAAAGTTCTCTTTGTTCACTTTTTATGCACTTTACACAAACGCACACTTCGTTTGTAACAAGAATCTCTGTAAACTCTCTGTGGTCCCACTATTTATACTGGTGGAGAAGGGTCTAGAAGGTTATAGATTGTTCTAGAAAGGGCTAGAACGCGCCGCCAGCGCTTCCTAGGAGAACTTGAGGTACCTGCTTTCTCTCTTAGATGGCACCAGGGCTGCGTTACAATATATATACAGATATTACTCAGAAATTGATTAACAAATACGATGGTGAACATTTTAACATAATAGAACGAGAGAGCACTATCTGGAGGCCGGCAGGGCACTGAGAAGGCTCTGGGTGCCAATTACCATAAATGTTGACGCGCCTTAAATTAAAAAAGAATAACATAATGGTAGTTAAGATGGTATAAAATTGATTTTTATTCGAAATTAACACCATTGTAAAAACAAAATTAATACAATACAACCACTTATTGCTGATAACTATTCTACACCTTTTTGTAGCAACCGGTAGAAATCGGTATAGAATATATGTACGATATAAAAGAGTTATTATTATAAACTGACAGACCTACGAATTTTCAAGTATGATACTCAAAGTGATTTTGTCCGTTACCGGAGAAAAATACAGATTCAACGATCAATGAATCCTGGGCTGCAGTATCTGGGGCAGAGCCTCTCTTCAAGTCCCAGTATAGGTACTGGGAAAGATGAGAAGTGGAGGTGAGGTACAACTTATTTACTTACATATTCAATTCCTCTTCTACCTTGTTTCTTGCAGTGTAGAGGATTTGCAAAAGACCGCCATCTGCCTCCATCTCTGGCCACTGATTTAGCCTTGCCAACTGTTGTGCCAATTTCCCCGAGGCATTCTGTAACATTACCTAACCAGGTGATTCTTCTTCTTCCTCTTGGTCTCTTACCAGTACACCTGGCTTCATAGGCTCGTTTAGGGTGCCTTGATGGTGAGATAGAAGAATCTGATTAAAACTAATTCTGCCAAGTCGCCCCTTTGGTTGGGTGGATAGCACAATGGATTTTGAGAAAGAAAACTGCAGTTCGAATTTGTCTACATAAGGTAATAAAAAATTTTTAAGCACCTTTTCGTGTACTGGAGAGGGGGAGAGTGATCATGAGAGGGGGCCTCGTTCAAGTCGAAGAGTGGGGGATATACTTCCGGTCCCAGAATAGTATACATGGAGAGGGGGCGAGTGGAAGAGAGTAGAGTGGAAGACTGACCAAGAGAGGGGGTGAGTAAAAGATAGCACAGTAGAGTGGAAGATAGGGGGGAAAGAGAGTACAGTAGAGGGGAAGATGGCGAGAGGCGGCTGAGGGATATACTTCCTGTCCTTGAACCGGCACATTGTAACTACTTATCTTAGACATTTCATTATTTATTTTTGTTGCATTGTGGACTTCCTTAATTTTGTTATATAGACATTTTGTATGGTCGTTGAACTTTTGAATGTTTTTCTCTGGGTAGATTAATATCCAGTAGAAATGAAATTTGGTTCCAAAAATAAAAATGGTCCAACTAGATCATCAGACATAGCTTGCCAAACGTTTCTTGGCTCACTAAATGTAACTATGGGTGGTTTATAGGGATCAGAGATATTTTCCTCATCATCAGGATGCGTTTGTCAAACAGTGTGATAACATAGATTTGCAAACGCAAATCCTGATGATGGGCGAACGCCTGACACCGGTCGATGATCACAAAAAGAAGCAGGCTATCACGGAAAATATCTTTGATGCTTTCCAGCTCTGCGGAACCAACCACAACGTTTATAGGGATGTTTGGTTTTTCTGGCAGTATAACTATGGCAGGTCTGTAAATCTTTTGAAACATTGGGCCAAGTGAATTGGGTTTTAATACGCTCATATGTCTGCCAAAAGTAGATTGTCATGATATAGTCGAAGGACTGTTCACGGAGTTTGTGGTTGCTAACATACTATGTTCGATGCATTAATGATTAGGCCTGATGTTTCAAATGATTGTGTTGCCATTCTAGGTCATATGCTTGTTTTTGTCAAATTTCTACAATATGTATATTAGGATAATATTGTCTTTATCGGCGGTTTCATTATTTATGCAGCCTATGTATCGACTTAGGGCATCGGCATGCGCTATATTTGTTGTGGTTGGTTCCGCAGAGCGGAAAGCATCAGAGAGCAAATTCCACAAAAAGAAGCAGGCTATCGCGGAAAATATCTCTGATGCGCTAAATTTTTCACCGACCTGTGCAATATAGAAATCGAACTCACTTAATTTAAGTGACCATCTATATAGTTTCGATTGGCGGTCCTTTAAATGATTTAGCCACTGCAATGCTGGATGGTCATTATTAATTTTTAATTTTTAACCGTAAATAATGTATCTTTATTGTTTGTAGTAAAAGGGAACTGCTAACAACTCTCTTTCGTGGTGAAAAGCTTTGTTTCAGCAACTGAGTGAGCCCGTAAAGAGAATGCGAGGGCCGTTTTTCTTTGGTATTTATTGTGTAACCTAAATATTTCCGTGGGGAGGGCCCAAATAGCTGTTCGGAGGTCTTCGGTTCGGAGGCACTGCCTAACTACAGTTAGGACTGCACAGCTCTTCACCGGACCATCAGCCGTCGTCAGCTTCGCCGGACCACGAGAAAATCTAATGGTAGCACCGCTGGTCTCAAACCTTGGCCTCCGCGTTCAATGCGTTACCGCTGGGCCAACCTTACCACTAATATCCTGCTTCTGCTTTTATTGTTTTCATTGAGTTATGATTTATAGAGTTTAGGATTTAATACCTGTTTGATTTAGTTGAAGAAAGGCTCAATTTGATTGGGAAATGTCATTATTTGGCCAGCTATTAACTTTAGTGAGTGAAATAAAAGACTTATTTCATTGTAAGAATGTATATAGCTAATATTTGTCCAGAGAATTCACCTGCGAATTAGTTCACATTGACCGGACGCCATGACTGGTATTATATTGAGATTTGTTCGCAGGGAAGGACATTTGCCACTCTAATACAAAAGGTAATAAATGGACATGTAGCATTAAACAAGATTTATATTCAATGTTATGAAACTATAAAAGGTAAAAATATTTACGACTGCTGTTTGGAATCAGTTCAGAAGTGTTATCCACATTATATAAGGGAATTACAAGGGATGGCCGATGGAGCTAAAGTACCTTTCTTCAAGGTAACCATTGTACAGAGTGCTTCAGTACTTATTTCTCACGATCAGCTTATATTAATTAAAAGCAATGTATTTTAATGGTTAAATCTTTAAAATGGAGCAATTTTGATCATTTTGGATAAAAAAATGATGAGATGTAATTATTTCAGATGATTTTCCATAGTAGAGCTATTTTAAATTTTCTGAACCAAAGGCCGCATTTTAGGAGAAATTTAATTAATAATAATTAGGAAATAATCATAAAAATCAATATTTACATTGATAAGATTATTATTACGTTGCAAATCTGATCATTCGAATTGGAACATGACTGAGAAACAAAATAGATATTTTGGGATGGAGTATTAAAGATAGCTCGACGAGCGTAAGGTCAACGGGGTTTTGCAACATAAACATCTCATTGCAAAGTAAAATAATAAAATTTGAAGGATCAGAGTAGAACAACTCAGGTAAAAATGAGAGGGTAAACTTACGTTGGTCCTATTTTATGCACCATAACTGAATCAAGTAAAATTACGTGTGAAGAGTTCTGTATGAGTTAATGTATTTTTACTTTTTTATTTATATAATAGTATATTCTCTATATTCTTTTCTTCAAATAAAATTTGTAAGAGATGTTTATACGGCAATGCCATAGGAGTTCTAAACTGTTTATACAGCAAACCCCATTGGCTTTTTAGCGAATGAACTGTGTGTGTAACAGGATATATCAACAACGAAAAGTCGCAGGAAGTCAAACTTGATATTCCATTTAGTTGTCACCACTTATCTGACACAAAAGATTCGGACAAAATCCACTAACCAAAAGTGCGACTTTACTTAATAATGGTTTTTTCACTTGTTGGCTACTTTCTCACAGAATGGTCCCATGGATTTTCTTTAAACTTGAAATATCAACTACACATACAACGTGTTACAACTTTTATTTGAAACTTTTCTCGAGGTAACATCTATCATTTAAGAGGACTTTTGGAGGAGGGGTGGGGTTAGGTTTTCCTATAAAGTGCTATTTCACAGTTCATTACAAAATAATATTTTTATCATTTTATTACAAAATAATAAGTTTAACATCTAAATAATATTAATTAGAACATCTATCATTTAAGGGGGCTTTGGTGGAGGGGTGGGGTTGTATTTTCTTCTAAAATGCTGTCTTAGTTGAATATACACTTCTACCATCTAAACAAAATTAATTAGAAATAAATAGACTCCGACAGGAAAATTCCAAGTTTCAAGAAAATTAGTGCGTTTTACCTAACAGATTTTCAGTTATCGCGATTTTCTCCATAAAAACATCGACGAATTTCAGTAAATTTGGTATGCTAACTATAAAGTTTGTCAGTTACAATTTTGTAAACTGCAGTAAGAGTAGGTTGCGTGAGATTTCACACCTGATTTTTATAGTTATAAATTACACACAGTAAACTACAAACCAAATTTGTAAAAGAAGGGTTTTTAAACTTGGGATACTAAATGTACAAACAGAATGCTGCCACTTTATTCGAAACTTTTTCCGAGAAAACTGACTGTCTGAAGTATGTGAGCTGGAAGACATGCTAATGTAGTGAGGTTCTGTGAGCTGGAAGTCATGCTCACTCAAATGTAGTGAGGTTCTGCGAGCTGGAAGTCATGCGCACTCGAATGTAGTGAGGTTCTGCGAGCTGGAAGTCATGCTCACTCAAATGTAGTGAGGTTCTGCGAGCTGGAAGTCATGCGCACTCGAATGTAGTGAGGTTCTGCGAGCTGGAAGTCATGCTCACTCAAATGTAGTGAGGTTCTGCGAGCTGGAAGTCATGCTCACTCAAATGTAGTGAGGTTCTGCGAGCTGGAAGTTATGCTCACTCAAAAAATGTTGACAATTAAATATTTAGTAAAAAAATAATAAATTTAAAGGAAATCTGACAATTATAATTTTGTAAAGTACTGTAAGAGAAAGTTGTGTGAGTGTTTCACACCAGATTTTTTACGTTCCGTTACTGCTAGTAAGTGGAAGTATTGCGATCGGTCATGTTTTGGAAATGGAGTTTTCACCAGAAATACATTTTTGGGTCCCAGAATACGAAAAAAATGTTTTTAGCACATAGTCTGTGTATTAACAGAGTATCTCAAAAATGGAGGTCGAAGGAAGCTCAATCCTTATATTCCGTTTAGGTACTACCACCTCATCAGACACGAACATTTCGGGCAACATTCCATCAATACAACTTAATTAATTTTTTTTTGTTTATCTTAATTTTCTGAAAACAGCTCCAACAATTTTCTTTTCGGATACTATACTACACACACAAATACCTATCACTTTTATTTAAAATATTTTCCCGGGAAAATTGTTTTTTGCGGGTTCTGGGGGGAACAGTAGCGTCATGCTTTCCTCTAAAGTGCCACTTCTGCATAATGTATGGTTTTGCCACCTATATAATTAGAAGCACTGATAGAATCCAAATTTGAAGAAACTCTGGTCATTCAGAAGTGCGCTTATAGAATATGGTTTTGAGTTTGTTGGAATTTCCTCGAAAACGACTATAAAATTTTCTTTAAACTTGGTATGCTAATTTCATAGGTTGCATGTTTTCATTTTCTTCACAATTCAACTCATGCATTTTTGGTTACATTTTCACATTTGGACATAGTTCACGGGAAAATGATTAGGTTTCCCACCTTTTTCAATTCTTGCCGAATGCTGGGCATTTTTCTCTCTCATGTCTGAGGCCACACCATTTACACGATAGCCTTGTGTCATCAATAACTACATATTCGATGCTTTGTCTCAGATTTGCTTTTGACAACATACAAATCTCGTTTATCACAGCAATCAACCTCTACTTCAGATACAAAGTACATTTCCTCAAAAGCCACTGCTGGTGCTTCAATTACCCTGCCCTTGTCCCTATCAATGCTACTAATTACAAAACAATACACATAAAACTCATCATTACACACAACTTTAGTAATTACTCTTGGAACAATAAACTCAAGTGTAATCTATACCATCCCATCGAGTCATAAAATACTTTCCTTAAATTCTTCACAACCGATTCAGTGAAAATTGACGTCAGTAATTTGCACTGATATAAAATGCTTTTCTATTTTTTTTTGCTATGATCTCAGAGAAACTGAAAACTAAAATTTATTTTATTGATGTGATAAAAATGAAGTTATAGGAAAATTCAAATCGATTAAATTAAATTTGGTGCAAAATCAACTATTGATGTCAGGCTACATTCCAGTGATCCCTCCCCCTCCATTACATAAATAAGTGAAAAAACTTGGTTCAAGTAATTGTGCTAAGATGCATTAAATTATGCTGTAAAGATCTTTTTTGTGCTCTTTCGATTTTCTATGCTATTAATAAATAGCATAGGGATAACAAATAGTAAAGGGGTTAATTTACTTTAGCCCCTCAGAAAAGGAACATATTTCCCTAAAGCTTGCTATCAGTATAAATAGTGCTCAAATTATGCTGGATCGTTTTTGTTATGCCAGTTCTTGTTCGAGAGATATCTACAAAATTCGAAAGTCATTACACTGTGTGACAGCTTCTCAACTTAACAATAGATCTTTGATAATGAATAAATACCACGACAGACCAGTAATTATAAGGATTGTTCTAATACATCAAAGAACTGTTCTCGGTACGATGTCGCATATGCGCAGTAGAGAAAATGCGTTTCAACCGCAAGGCTGTCGTTTAGGGAATGATAATTTTTGTAATCCAACCCCATATAGAATCGCTCGTGAATCGGTTCAGAACGGTGATTTCCACAGAGCTTTAAAATTGATTCATAAAACAGTAACAAACCGTTCCATCCAACCCTCATTTAATTTGGTACCGATCCCAGAATGGTGGTAGCTTAGCGCGTGCGCACAGAATCCATTAAAACTATCTCATAACGGTTCCAAAACGATTCCGATTTGTGTGTTGGAACAAATTATATATATTTGAAGAAAGGTCACAGTCATGTTTCAGTTAGCTGAGAAAGGTTCCAACCTCCACAGATTTAACTGCGTTTAAACTACACAGGGTGCCGGTAAAGTGTGCCCTCTACCAACCCTAATGATATGTATTGTATAAAATACGAGTATAATATACTGTATAAACTACTCGTGTTATTATTTTCTATTATTTATTTATTTCTCTGTTCGTGCTTTGGTTTACAGGAAGTTGGGTACAACTACACAAATTAAGACTCAGATACATAATGAACACAAGAGATTTACACACATTGTAAAGCATAATTAGAATATACAAACTGAAATAATCCTGGGAAATATAAAGATGAACTACGCAATAAGTAACATAAACTGTAAAATATGAGTAAATAGTTTAAAAAACAAACCTTAACGAATAGAATAATAAAACAAAACAACAAAAGAGTGTACTGCATAAAATATGTGCTCTACTCTAATAAGTCATTCAGTAATTCTTTTCCAGGGAATCCGGCTTCCGAACCACCCGTTGACCGAAAAAAGAAAACACTTAGCTGTGGTCAAACTCGAAAATAAGTAGATCACTGATCTATTTTCGCGTGCTTACCGTCATGAGAGATGACCATAAGGAGGTTCATAGTAATAATAAATAAATGGTTTTCAAATCTTCAGGCCTTAAAATTATAATGAGATGTTTATACGGCAGAATTTATAAATATATAAACTTATGATCTTTAGATAATAAATATTTTGAAAATCATCATCATGGTGCTACAGCCAACTAGTGAGCCTTGGCCTCCTCGATGCTCTTTCGCCATTTAGCAGTCCCGATTCATTGCAGCAGCGTTCCAGTTCCGGATGCCAAGCATAGTTTTGGCATCCTCCGTCACGCCATCCACCCAACGCAGCCTAGGCCGACCCACTCTTTCTAGTGCGGTCAAAACTTACCTCCAAAATCTTTTTTGAGACCTCAGTACAATCCATCCAATGAACATGTCCATCCTTGCCCATATTAACCTATCTAGCTTTATTGTTTGCACAACATCTGATTCACGATAGAGCTGAATCACCTCCTGATTTGAGCGCCTTCGCCAGGTTGTACCTTCTTTCACTGGGCTATAAATTCTGCGAAGGATTTTCCTCTCGTAGGTTACCAGAGCTTTTTCATCAGATTTTATGATGATCCACGTCTCGGAGCCATAGATAAGGACAGGACGGAGAAGTGTTTTGTAGAGGAGTATCTTTGTAGCCCTCGCAACTAGTTTGCTCCTCATAGATAGCCCAAACTAAATCCCAAAATAGCACCTACTGAGCCCAAAATAGCACCTATTAGCCAGCAAGAACATTCTATTAATTTCTAGACTGACTGAATTATCGCTAGAAACAAGAGACACTAAATAGATAAAGTGTCTACCTTCCTCAATCTTGTAACCGTCCATCGACACATATCTCCCGGGCACAGAGTCCCCCCCCCGATGCATATATTTTGTTTTTTTCTCATTTACCACAAGTCCCAACATCTTGTTCGGCAGCTCTGTTTAGATTTAAAAACGCGTTTTTCATATTGTCAAAGGTCCTACCCACGTTATCCACATCATAAGCGGTAGGCTTATGAAAAACTGCGCCGCTTACCTGTATGTTTGCGTCTCGCACTACCTTTTCTAGGCCTAAATTGAAGAGCAAGCATGATAATGCGTCTCCTTGTCTTAACCCTTTATTCACATGAAATTCAGGGGACAGTCCTCCCTGTATACGTACACAATAACGCGAGTCTCTTATTGTCATTTGGATTAAGCGTACTAACTTTGGGGTATATTCATTTCCAAGAGTGCTTTATAAAGTTCTTCTCGTTTGATGCTGACATAGGCCGACTTGAAGTCCACAAAAGAAGGGATGATGCGGTTAAGTTCTCTGCCCTTTTCCAAAATCATTCGTAAAGAGAATATTTGATCAGTTGTGGACTTGTTTTCCTGAACCCACACTAATATTTTCCTATTTCTCTTTCGGCATGAGGCAAGAGTCTGGCATAGATTACGTTGGACATAATTTTATACACACAATTGAGGAGTGAGATCACTCTATAATTGTCGCATATTAATTGGTCACCCTTTTCAAAGTTAGGGCTTCTTCCTCGCCTCAGGCATTGTTTCACTGGTCCAAACCTTTAGGAAAAGCTCCTTCAGTTCTCGTAGAAGTTCCTCGCCACCATACTTGAACAATTCTGCGGGCAGGTTATCACAGCCCGAAGATTTGAAATTCTTCATTTTATTGATGCTTTTCTAATTTTATCTTCATCCGGCAGTTCTATTTCTTATTCCAAGGGGATTTCTTGGTTTTCGGCGGTTATAGTTTCATCATTTAGGAGCCTATCAAAAGGCTGCACCCAACGATTTAAGTCCTCGTTATGTTGTGTTGCCATTGTACCATCCTGTAGCCTACAGCAACTAATTTTCGGCTTGAAGGGTGCTCGTCCCTGATTGACTTTTTGAAAGAAGGATCGGCTATCTCTTGCATCGCTATTCTTTCAATCTCTCTGATTTAGTTTCCCATTCCCTCTTTTTTTTCCTGTGGAGTTTCTTTTCCAACTTTTTTTTTATGCAATATTCTTCTCTAGCTGCTGTAGTACCTCTTCTTTGAATCAATCGACCATATGCCTCTTCTTCCGAGGCAGCTCTACAATCATCATCAAACCATGGATTTCTCTTAATCTTCTCGTTATATCCAAGAACATCTTGTGCCGCATCGTGAATGGCTTCAGTGCACTGAGTCCGGTGATCTTCAACGCCTGAACTCCGATAGTTGCACTTGTAATGTTTGAGGTAAGCTTTTGCGAATATCTATCCTAGTTTCTGTTTCCCTTAATCTTATATGTTAAATTTCTTGGCCATCGATGCATTCCTGCTTCTCGTGCGGCAAATCCTCGCTCTTATCCTGGCTCTACTTAGACAGTGATCCGAATCCACACTCGCCCCTCGATATACCCGAACATGAGGTTTGACCTATGTCTAGCACTTATCAATAGGTGGTCAATCTGATTTTGGGTACAGTTGTCAGGGGATCTCCAGGTGGCCTTGTGAATTTTTTTGTGTGGAAATAAAGTGCTTCCAATGACCATATCTTTTGCAGCAGCAAGATTAACAATTGTCCTTGTCGTTTGATTGTTCGTGCAAGCTATGTCTCCCGATTGTAGAATAGTAGATTGTCTTTTGTCCTACTTTTGCATTAAAATCACCAAGCGCAATTTTTATATCATGTCCGGGGCACTCATCCAACGTTTTCTCTAGGAGTTCATAAAATTCGTCTTTCTCCCTATTCTCAGACACTTCAGTGGGTCCATTGCAGCTAAATAAACTACAATTGAAAAATTTTCCTTTCCGACGCAAGTAGCAGATTTAAGGCTAAGGCTTTGAACTCAAGCATATTTTATTTGTTTATGAACTCAGTTTTTTGTTTATGACAAAGCCAGTACCAAATGTGTGCAGTTTGTCGTGGCAGCTATGGTGTGATTCCTTTTTTGTAACACGTCTTTTCCCGTTCACCAGATTTCTTGGATGGCTGCTAAGTCAATCTTGTATTTGTCCAGCTCAGTTAGTAGCACTTGAAGTGCTCCAGATCTAAATAATGTAATAACATTCCAGTATCCAAAATTAAAATCACTAAAACGGTTGCAGAGTCGTTGCCTTTGAATCAATCCGGCTTCATTGCTTCCAGCTTTCGTGATAACGATTTTTAAGAAGTGCGGGTTATCGGCCCACAACTCCAGAGTCCAGCGGAGGGGCTGCCTCCTTAGAGCCTCTAGACCTTTTCGGGGCCCTAGGGAAGGTAGCCCTGTAAATGTGCCCCGTGTGTTCTGTAGATGTGTTCTGTAGATGTATGGTGTAGTGTTCTGGTGAGAGTATCCGGTGTACTGTACTCAGAAACCCGGGGAACCGTAAAGCCCCTGTAGCTGCACATAACAGCTAGCCAGGATTTGAAAATAATAGTTTTAATTTTATATTTTGTGGATACTGCATGTTAAACAGAATCATGACGGTTGATTGCATAATATACCAGAATTATGAAGGTAGAGCGCACAACACTATACTAGCACCCTCCATAGGCCTTCCAGTCATAGAACTCATTTTTTTCGAAAAAACAATTCAAATAAAGTGATCGCTTTATACTTGCACAATAAGCATTCCAGGTTTGAAGATAATTGATGAAGCTCTTACAAAAAAAACTTATTCTAATTTAGTATTTCCGGTTAACCGATTTTCATCAAATTTGGAATTCTAGTAATGCTTGGATCTTCTTAAGCAGTGGCGTAACTGGCGGTTGCAAGAGCCCGTATTGCGGGAAGCGTCGCTTTGCAAGGGGTCTCGCTGCTGCGGTTATAAATAAGTTTTAAAAAACTATATATAGATTATATATTAACTAATTAATTATTGTTTTTGTTAATCACAAATTTTATTCTGATTTTACCTTAATATGATATACATGATCAATAATTTATTGATTCCACTGTTATTGAATATAAAGAGAAAGTAAAAATTAATCCTTCAGTTTACATGGTTTTTAGCGTTGGTTGTATTTTTGTTATTATTTAATAAGCAACTGTTTGAAATAAAGTTTGATGTACTTTTCGGCCGCTATATTTGATATTGAAGAATGGATTTGAGGTTTGGTCAGAAAAACAAATTTTTCCTATTTTCAGCGACCTTTTTGGCAAATATTTTGCTTTCTTCAGAACAAATATTGTTCCTTCTTCAATTTCATAAAAAACTATAGTTTTATTTGTAATATATGTTTTACTTGTATTGTACTTGTAATATAATTATTTGGTAGAGGAGTTGGCGGATGAAAATTCGGAAAAACTGGAGGATTGTATAATTGATTTATGTTGCTAAGTCCTCTCTATTGAAGTTAATAGAACGAATTTGAATTTTATAAGAAGAATTGGTAAGGCTAGCAACAAGGTACGACCTGTTCTAATTTCGTTTCTATTAAATATTCAGAAAAGAAGAATTCTGCTGAATTCACCAAGATTGAAAGGTACCAGGATGTATATATCGGAAGATTGGACAAGGAGTCCCAAGCTATGCGAAAAGAATTAATAAAAATTCAAGCTAAACTGAAAGAGTCGGGCCAAAATTGTTAAGTTCGAAGAATTGGGCTTAATAATGGGAAGTTTGAACACTATTCTCAACTGGTTAAAAAAAAATTATACTCTGAACAGAAAGGAAATAGAGGTGTAGGTAGCGATGAAGAAGATGAAGAGAATGGTAAGTAGTGGAGAATTTAAAGAAGAGAAAAGTCATTGAAACTCAAGAGAAGGCTTCTTGGATGGTAAGAGAATTTTTTCGTTCCCGTAGTGACTCCAACTCCTCTACTAAGTCGAGCAAAAAGTAACGATTATCAGCCAGGTAAAAATATAGTAGAAGTTTCGGTCAATGATAAAAGTTTTGACAGTGATTACAATAGTAATTTCAGGTTGTTTCGTACAATGTTGAAAATTTCGTAGAAATGAAAATTTAACTAAAATTAATGGAGAATTTAATAAATTAAAGCAAGAAAATACGAAACTGAAGAAAGAAATAATAACACTTAAGCAACAATGTAACGATGCGCTTCAATTTACTTATCACGATGGTATTAAAATATCTAATATTCCAAAAAAAGAAGAAGAAAATATTATGGCTATATTTGAAATTATATGTGATGCTATTGGTTTCGAATTTGCTGAAAATAAAATACATTCGTGCTATCGTATTAATAACAAAAGTCTTGTGGGTCGGATCGTTGTGAAATTTGTGAGACAATTGGATAAACTTGAATCTTTAAAGTTGAAAAAAGAGAAACAGAATACACTCACAACTGGGTTTTGTCAATACAAGCTACGACACCAATATTCATTTCAGAATTACTTTCTCCATATAATGCCAAACATTTTAAAATTTTAAAAGATGCTCAAAGTAAGTGCAATTTTAAATATATTTGGTTCAGAAATAACAAACTGATGGTGCGTGAAAAAGAGAAATCTCCTGTAATGTTTATTCGTTGTCAAGAAGATATTAAAAAACTTTTAAAAAAATACAGCGAATCTATATCGGATGCTGAATTTTCTGGTGATGGAATAGATGATGCAGAGACTGATACTTCAGAAGCCAGCAAAAAGCAAACTTATAAACGTAAGCAGAGTTCACGAATTTATTTATCACAGGGTTCTTTGGATTCTTTTTTATCAAAAACAAACGTCTTACTAACACTTTCAATGATAATATTCTGACGAAACTGATTTTTAGGAATGTAGAGGGTTACAATAAGCTTTTTAATTTAGATTGTGAATCGATTAATTCCTTATTAACGAATACTGTGATTTGTCTTTCTGAAACTTTTGTTTCCATTCATAATTTCATTAAACCAACTTGGCTTTCTAATTATTATGTATTTTCTTCGAAAGCTTTAAAATTTAAAGATAAAGGTGGGCCAAGTGGTGATTTAATGACATTTGTTGATAAAAATAAATGTGATCATGTTTCTCTACTAACATCTACCTATTTAAATGTAACTGTAAAGATCGTAATTAAATCTGTAACAATCGTAGTTGGTAATTTTTATTGGCGTTCTGATTTAGGTACAGATCTGTGTATTGCATCATTAGAGACCGTATTGTTAAGTATAAAAAGTTTTGGTAATCTAGAAAATGTTATCTTGGGTGGAGATTTTAATGCAAGGCTTAGAAATATGAATCAACTAGAAGAAGGCATGATAGAGGGTAGTAGGTTATTAAGCAGAAGGGATTCGCTCGATCTTATCCATAACACCAGAGGTAAAAATTAGTTAATTACATGGAAGAGATTGGATACTTGGTGTTAAATGGTAGGACATTTAGTGATAGCCCAGCTCATTTCACTAGCTAGAGGTATGAGTGTGATAGATACAGTTTGGGTTTCTCCTAATTTGGTCGGAGTAATATATGTTATGCTGGTTTCTTGTCACTTACCTTTGCTATTATCATTGTTGAGTCGTAATACGCCCTACCACTCCCAAGCGCGCCCGCATCCGCCCGTGCAAACGCGCGCGCGTTTTCCTTGCACTTAGCTACTTCCGTCTTACTGTCCCCTGTTTTTCTTTATTAATATGTTCACTTCTACCCACGAATTGCATCACTCCGCCTCATATTCCTTTCCCCACTACTTCCGCTGGCACATCCGCTAACGCTTGAGCCCCGGTCACTTGCCCAATTTCTCTGGCCTGTGTTGTGTGTTTTCCGCCAAGTGCCAATACATTTATTTCGCCTTAAGATTAATTCGCCTTATACGCGCCTATTCGCCCGGCCAGCTTTATTCATTTATTCCTCGCCCACAAGAAGCACCTCTCGCGCCTTCACATTCAAGAGGATATATTGTTCTCGCCTTGGGCTCTTCTAGCACCATCAGCCGCTTAAACAGCAGCGTCATCCGCTTCCACGGAGTATTCTAACTTCCTTCCTTTCACCTAGAATCCTTTTCTCCACACACACACACACACACACACACACACACCCATGCACATATACACCCACACTTATTCGGCACCCACCCACACACCCACCTCCTCCTTCTTCAGTCCGCCTATCACTTCAGCGTTACGCCTTCAATTCATCACTCACCGTCAGCAAAGGGTAAGTCTCATTTTCATTTCTTTTGCACTGTTTTTCATTTCAGTCATTCACCCGCTACTCGCCATCTCGCCTTGGGTGTCTGCCGCGCAGACATTTGGTCCTCCGGGCCGGATATAGTACCGGTTTTTCTTCTTGTTTGTCGCCTACCATGGCCCCAAAAAAGCGTCACCACCCCGCGACTCCTCCGATGTCAGCAGCTGCCTTCGAACGCCAGACTCGGTTAGCTAAGGCGTTCTTCCTTAGTCAAATCGAGGAACTGCTGGCATTACGGAAGGAAAATGCCCTTACGCCCGAGTTCGCCCTTGTCCGCGAAGACCCCTTGACAAAGGAGTATCAGTTGTTCCTCGAGATCGTTGACCCTCTAAAGCATGCGGATCATTTCCCCGACGGCCTCTCCGAGGAGGCCTTCGAAGATAGATGTCAGGACATCCGCCTCATCTATTTCTGCGTTCAGCAAATCCTCGGCGAGGCCCGCCCTCAGCAATCAACCGCGCCTGTTTCCGCCAGCACCGCTTCCTTCTACCCTCTTCCTCATCCGCGCCTTCCCGTAATCCCCATTCCGACCTTCTCCGGTGACATCTGCCGCTGGGGGGGGGGAATTCCGCGCCCTATTCCAGTCAATTGTCATCGATCCGACGTCGCTTTCGGACGTCGATCGTCTACATTATCTTTTCGGGGTGCTTGAAGGTCCTCCTCGTGCCATCGTTGCGAACATTCCGCTGGAGGAGGGTCAGTTTGGCCGCGCCTGGCATGCTTTGTGTACGGCCTACGACAATCGCCGGCATTTTGCAGAAACCCTTCTCCAGCGCCTCCTCGATGTGCCTTCTCAAACTCCCTTTCCATCGGTCCAGAACTTGGAGCGGATCCTTACTGGCCCCTTGGAGGCTGCTCACGCCTTACTGACCGTAACCGTCCCAGATCTCGCCTCCTTTCTCATCTTCTCCTTTGTTACTCGCCATTTTGACGCCCGGACCCGGGAAACGTTTGAACTCGAACATGCGACTGTCGAGTTTCCCACGGTCGCGGACCTCACCGACTTCCTTCAGCGGCGCCTGCACGCCTTGCGCCTCATCCCCCTTCCCCGCGTCGCATCACCCCCTCATCGTCTCGCTCTCGCAACTCAGTTCCCTCTCACCCTCTATCCCCGCTGCGGAGGTCGTCTGGCCTGTCCTCGCCTCCTCGCGCCTGCACCCCCGGCCCTACGTCGCCTAAATCCACTATGGCGACTGCATCTCCATCGCGACCCCACTCCACCCCTTTGTGCGCCTACTGCCGTGGCCCAGACCACACTATTCGCCAATGTATGGCATTTAAATCTATGCCCGTGGGGCGTCGGCGCGAGTTTGTTATGAACCACCATGTGTGCAGGAACTGTCTGTCCGACGGTCACCTTCATGACCGATGCCGCTCGGAACAGACGTGCCACCTGTGCCGACGTCGCCACCATACCATCCTGCATCTCCCGTCCCAAAGCGTGCCCCCTCGTCCTCCGTCTTCGCCCGAGCCCCCAACCAGTCACCGCCCCTCGCCTCCCGGCTCTCCGAGCCCCTCGCCTCCCCGCTCTCCTCGCCACTCGCCGCCTCGCTCCTCGCTCTCATCGCCTCATTCGGAGGCTGAGCGTGGCACCTCCCCTCCTTGTATACGGTGGGCCGACTGCCCATCACCGCCACCTCTCATTGCCGATCCGAGACCTAAATCGCCTCCCGCCTCCCGTGTACGCACACGCAGGCGACCCCCTCTGACCCGTCTCTGCTCGACTATTGACCTGTCGCTTCCTCTTAACTCCGCACTTCGCTCGCCTCCACCCTACTCATGCCCACCCTTCGCCTGCACCTAGAAAATCCTCCTTATGGTGACCTTACCGCACCCTCGTTGATTCCGGGAGTCATGTGACTATCATTACCCGTGCCTGTGCTCAACGCCTTCGTCTACCGCTCCAGCGTTTGGGCTCCCGAATCGCCACTCTAGGTTCCCACGCCTCCACCCTCTCGCATTACCGCGCCACCGTCACCCTTTTGCACCCCGGTGACCCGCCTCGTCTTTCCGTATCCGTGCTGGTGCTTGACCACATCATTCCCCCCACCCCGCACCACGCGCTGCCGGTCAACTGGGTCCGACTGAAGCATCTTCGCCTCGCTGACTGCCGGTTTAATAAACCTGGAGACATCGATATTCTTCTTGGGAATGATGTCCTTCCCTACCTTCTTCTCCCGGGCAGGCTCCCGCCTACCTTGCGTACTCCAGCTGCCTTTCATACCATCTCGGCTGGGTCCTTTATGGGCCTTATCGCCCTCTGCCGTATGCAAAACGGGTACGGTTTACCGCATCCACCCGCGACAATGAGCGCCCCCCTTCTAGCCATTCACGCCGACGCTCCGCGCCACCACTTCCATCGAACCCGCCTCCTGTTGCTGATTGTCCGTCGAAGGATACCACCGCCTCACTTCCTGTAGTCCCGGAGATAACCGCCTCAATCGCCATTCCTCCGTGCATCTTGCCCCCTTGCTCTTCTCAAGATGAGGAGGAGGACCTAACTCAGCTCGTCCGCCGCTTCTGGGAGGTCGATAAAGTGCCAGAAAATCTACCTCTGACCACCGACGAACGCGCCTGTGAGAACCTCTTCTCCCGCTCCGTCCAACGTTCCACCAGTGGACGGTATATCGTGTCTCTTCCCCTCATTGACGATCACCCCGGGGTCTCCGTCACCGTCGCCACCCGCCAGTTCCTCCGGTTGGAGAAGCGCCTGAAGCAAAACCCCGCCTTATGCGCGGCGTATAGCGAATTTATGCGCGATATCTGGACAGCGGTCACATGGAAGTCGTGCGTCCCGATGACGCGCCCCCTCCTATACGCCGTACTATATCCCGCATCACGCGGTTCATCGCCCAGACGACCCGCCAACTAAGTTGCGGGTCGTGTTCAACGCCTCTTGCGCCTCCTCTAACGGCCGGTCACTGAATGACCTTTTGCTCACCGGTCCTAAACTTCAGGCCGCCATCGCCACGCTCCTTCTGCGCTTTCGCCTTCACGCCTTTGTCTTCACCGCCGACATTCGCCAAATGTACCGCCAAATCCTTGTCGCCCCAAATCATCGGGATTTCCAGCGCATCATCTGGCGATTCACGGATCAGGACCCCATTTCGTCCTTCTGCCTAAACACGGCCACCTACGGGGTATCCTCCGCGCCCTATCTTGCCCTGCGAACTCTCCGTCAGTTGGCCACTGAGGAAGGGGACAAGACCCTCACGCTCAGGCCATCCTCCTTAACGAGGTTTACGTCGACGATATCCTCACAGGAGCGTCGTCAGAGTCCGAAGCCCATGCCCTACGCACCCAACTGCAACACTTGCTCATGGCGGGCGGGTTCGAATTGCGCAAATGGGCTTCCAACTTTCCCGCCCTCTTACAGGATCTTCCGCCAGTAGTATATAATAGGCGACTCCAGGACAGATTTTCACTCCCTCACCTACCCCCCTCACCTTATACGTCCCAACCATTCCCTGTCCAATTTCCACCACCCCCCTCACCGCCCTAGTTACCCCTCCCCCACCACATAACCCCCCTCCCCACCCGCAACCTATTCCCAACTTTTCCCCCACCCCCTCCCCCTCCTCTTTTCCTGTAGGCGAAGAAATATTAAAAATTAATTTTTTTTTTTGCTGAGGTCAGCAAAAACGATCTCACAACCTTCGTCATCCAAGTCCATCACTTACACCACTCAGCTATAGTGGTAACTTGGCAATAGTAGTTTTCTTTAGATCCTTATACCTCACCCACATACTTCTCCCTCATCTCTCTCATATCCTTTCTCTCTCTCTCTCTCTATAGATATATATTTATAAAATATATACACAGAGACTTAAAGAGAGGCTCTGCCCCACGTACCCCAGGCCAGGGTTCATTAACCTGTATTTTTCCATTCGTACAAAAGTTTATTAACCTCTATGTATACAGAATGTTTGCAATATAATATATTTACTTATTTTTTTTTTTTTAGACGGATACTTATGTAAGTTTTTTGGTAAACAATAAACTAAAACTTAATCTATGGTTCCTTCTTATCTACTTTTATCGATCAAGTATATTGACATTTAATACAGTATACATGATTTATGAGTCACTTACTTGTGTAAGGTTTTTGGTAAGCAATTTACAAGTTAATCTCCATTTTCCTTTCTTTTTTTTTTTTTTTATCGATCTTTATATATTTATAGAATCCAATATATCGGTTATTTTTTTTTTTTTTTTTTTTTGGCACAGTTTAAAGTTGTTGGATCTGTTATCGACGAAATAGTTAATAATATGTTTTATCGAACTATCTATTGTTTATGCAATTAAAGAAAGAAAAAAAAAGCTAGTGATTTAATAACTGGTGTATCTCAATTTACATACCAAATTCCGCATATTTAATCACTAGACAGATACTTAGTTTTTTGGTAAACAGATGAGTTTTTTTTGGTAAACAATAAACTAAAACTTAATCTATGGTTCCTTCTTAT